>OZ010712.1:7630601-8230601 GCA_963932345.1 Ophion ventricosus | reverse complement strand
TCTTACATATAAATTATTTTGTACTTTTTAGTCTTTAATTTTTTTTAGTCGAATCATGCATTGTCACCTCTTAGATGTATGTTTGCAAAATTTTAGAGCTATAAGTAGTCCGGAAGTGGGTGAAATATCGATTTTCCGTTTTGCATCTCACAACAGGTGAAGGTAAATAAAAGCTTGTAAAAAATAACGACTTTCTGTGAGATGCAAAACGGAAAATTGATATTTCACCCACTTCCCGACTACTTAGAACTCTGAAATTTTGCAAACATGCCTCTAAGAGGTGACACTGCATGATTCGACTTTAAAAAATTACAGACTAAAAAGTAGAAAATGATTTATATGTAAAAAAATATTTTTTTAAAAACAAGCTTTTATTTAATGTACTGAAAAGTAGAAAACATTTTTTCTTACCAAGTCACTTATATGTGACTAGAAATAAAAGTTTGGGACCCACAACTTTTGAAATGTTTAATAAATTAGATTTGAATTTTGGAATTGAATTTGGCACAATAGTAATTTGAGAAATGATTATCACACATTTATACTCAGTTTCCCGATTTTTATTTAAGAAATCTAAGGTCGTTGTACAGTTAATTAAATACAATTTATATGTAACTTCTAGCGTATGCAGTCAAGCCAAGGAATTCTTCTAGCGTACGCAGTCAAGACAAGGAATTCTTCTAGCTTAACCACTCTACGCAAGGAATTCTTCTAGCGTAAGCAGTCTTCGCAAGAAATTCTTCTAGCGTAAGCAGTCTTCGCAAGGAATTCTTCTAGCGTAACCAGTCTACGCAAGGAATTCTTTTAGCGTAAGCAGTCTTCGCAAGGAATTCTTCTAGCATAATCAGTCTACGCAAATAATTGATCTGGTGTAACCAGTCTACGCAAAGAATTCTTCTAGCTTAACCAGTCTACACAGATAATTATTATGGCGTAACCAGTCTACGCAAAGAATACACTACCAGATAGAAGAATGTTACCATTATAATTGTTGAAAAGTTCTGCCATAAGCTGCGTACACTGCATCGATATTACTGTCGATGGTTGTCTGGCGAAACTTGCAGTTTTTCCGGATGCGAATAAGAAATTGAGCACTGCATCATTCCAGACGGTCACGTGGTGGTATATTTGGCCCTATAAACATTAACATATTCTATTCATCACTTCAAAATGGGTGGGCAAAACTCAAACTCAGATTGTACACTATTATGCAGATATAGTACTCATATGGCTTTATAAAAATTATAATTTTATATTTACTCACCTTTTTCCTCAAACGTAAAATCCTCGTTTTGTCGACTGCGATCGTCGTTTCACTTCCAATCTCGGCGTCGGGATGTTTCCGAGCCACGTGACGTTTTTCATACGTACGACATGTTTATGCTATTTCACGTTATGATGCAGCAAAAACTTATGCAATTCGCTTTTAAAATAACACAATTCCCACTTAAACTCTTTCGCACGTCCGTCCATTATGTAGTGAGGTTATGAAAAATCGCCTTATTTGTCATATCAACTCACTTGACGCGTATTGTTTGTGGATCCGCGGCGAGAATCTGCGAGTACGTATAACCAAAAACGATGAAATTTGTCATTATAATATTATGACGAATACGGGGGTCGTTTGTTTATAAATAAATTTTGTAACCGTAATTAGGGCTGTTTTTTTATGAACTTATATCCACTGTCGCTGCTTTTACACTGTCACTGCTTTTCCACTTTCGCGCTCTAACCCTACATGGAGGTTAAAGCTGACAGAGGCCATACATTCGAATAACCCGACTTTTGACGTTTCTAGCGCGCCATCGTTTGTTTATAGTAGCTTTGCCCTGAAGTGCACCAACGGTGCACTTCAGGGCAAAGCTACTATAAACGCTGAGCGTTCCCCACGTTAACGCTTTCCCCAAAAGGACGTATGTATTATAGCTTACGATGCGACCGAATAACTTTATCCCTCCAAGAAAACCGACGAGTCTGGAACGTTCTAAAGTGTTGAAGAATTTTTGTGGTAAAAACGTCGCTCGGAAGTTCGGCCAAATATTACGAGATCTCAAGTTTGAGTAGGCGAATCGAAAAATGACCCAAACAAAATCGATATGAAAAAATAACATTTCATTGGTAAAATGTCATTAGATTTTCAATTCGTCTCCGCGTTTTCGCGTAATGTCGATTATAAGTTAAAAAGTCGTCTGCTAAAGCCCATCTTGGTGTATAAAGAGTGCGTGCGTGTCGTTGTTGTGACCGTTGTTTTTTTTTTATTACTTGGCGTCGAGACGCTGCCGCGTCTCTTGATAACATGAAAATATTTATCGCGAATTTGCACACATTCTGATTCCTGGACGTTCACTGATTGTGAGTCTGACTATGAGATGTAAAAGTAAAATATAGAAATGACTGTAGGTTGATTAAAGCATTAGTTCGGAACAATCATTAGCCATTCGTGCACTTCGGAAAAATCATTTTGATTGATATTTACGAAAGATAATATCCCCTTTAATTAATGTTTCCAAAGTGAAGATCTGTCTGAAATTCTTTTTTCCCACCGATAATTAATCGGTGTTAAATTTCGCCAGAATGTTATTTAACATTCTGGCGAAATTCTAATGCACGCCAAGGTGTTGAAGCTTGCATTATTGGAATGCAAGCAAAGTTCTATTTTTCTACTTTTATTCCATTTGTTTTTTTTTATTAATCGATTTAATGCTCCGGCAACGCACTTCCTCAGCTGGGCTGGGAAACATTCACCTACCCCCGGGGGTTAGGCTCGATGGTACTGCTAATACTGCTGGGCGACACTCGAGGGTTCCGACACCACCTCGGCTGCCGCACAGCTAAGAACGCGATAAAACAATGCGATAGCTGCTCCCTCAAGGCAGAGGGTAAGCAGCTACCGCAGTCCACAATCATGTTGCCTGAGTAAACGGAGGGATCAACGGATAACCGCCTTCTGCATCTGACCTGCTAGCAACTGGACACTGGGTTTGCAGACCGGTATGCCGCCAAGGCTTGATACAAAAGACTCATTCATCCCCCCAAGTGCGCCGATTATGAGGACAACGAGAGTTACCCTGAATCCCCGGTGCAGACGACGCAGCTCGGCCAAGAAAGGTTGATATTTGAGCCGTTTCTCCTCTTCCTTTCGCGGGATGTTAACCTCGGCCGGGGCCGAGAACTCAATGACGTAAATCGTCTTCTCGTCGAAATCGAAGAGGACAACATCAAGCTTATTCGCTTGAAGCGGCCCGATGGTCGCGAACGAGAAGTTCCAATAAATCTTGCACCTCTCGCCCACGACAACGGACTCAATATCTCCTGGCAAATAAGGTTGCACGGGTACCCGGTATATTCCATAAGAGTGCTGTAAATGGTAATACAACACCCTCAGGGCCGCGTTATGGGGACGAATATAGCCGGAGACCGCATATACTGGGCAAGTCGACAGTAGATGCGTTAGTGTCTCCGGCGATTGTTTGCATGCACGACACATAATGGTCCTGGACTGATGTCCAGCTGACCGCAAGAAGGAAAAGGTCAGCTGGGTGTACAGCCCATGCTCCTCGATATGTCGAAAGAACACACCATGCATAGGCCTGTCCACATGCTGTCGAGTCAGGACAGTCTTCTCGGCAGCCCTGATTGTCCGCCGACGTCGGGACTTGGGCAACCGAGAGACGGAGTCTATGGGCAAGGCTCCGCGCCGGCGTCGGCGAAACTCCAAGCCGAGGGTCTCTGCTGCACGATCTGCCGCCTTATAAAGAAATGACCGACCTCCATGAAGCTCATGCTGGTGCACTATCTCCAGGAGTGGGTCCGAGCTCGTTGTTACGTCGCATGCTATTCCGAGGACAGTGCGGCCATGAAGACACTCCAATCCCAAGAGTTCCCGCCCGCCGCTCTGTCGCGGCATATACAGGCGCGGGGTGGAAGATCGAGAGTGCAAGCTCCGTTGGATGTTCATGATCTTGCGCGTGCCAATGTCCAGCTGTTTGAGCTCGTCTGTACGCCGTTTGACAATGGCCAATAATCTGATTTCCAGATCCGTCTGAGGCGCCGCCTATACCGGCTGCGGGGGTCCCCTTTGACACCCTCAGCGTCTTGTACAGAAGGCCGATCGATGCCAAGGTAACAGTAAGAACCTCCGGCGTCCAGGTGTTTGAAGACGCTCCCGTCCACCAGCCGGACATCAGTCGCGATACCCACTGCTCTGCCTCTCCTGAGATGAAGAACAGCGCACTTGACCAGCCCGAAGTCCATACCAACGGCCCGCGTGTACGTCGCTACAATGTTCAAGAGGAGTTTAAGCCCCCCCTCCCGGGGACGTATTACTTGAGGTCGTCCATATAAAATAAATGGGTGATCCCGTGCCCATGTTCCCCGGGGGCCCCTGCTTCGTACCCGCGTGCAGCCCGCAAGGCGACAGATAGGGGTAATAGTGAGACGCAAAAGAGGAGGGGGCTCAGAGAATCTCCCTGGATAATCCCCCTCCTATAGCCTACCACTCCGGTCGACACGTTACCTTCGCTAGTTTTAACTGTGAAGCATGTCTTCCAGATCGGCATGAGCTGTTTAATGCATCCCACTATGTAGGGACTCACCGAAAGGCGTTCGAATGTGTGAATGATCAGTTTCTGGCTGACAGTATCAAACGCCTTTCGGTAGTCTATCCAAGCGACTGAGAGGTTACGCTTGTGCTGGACCACATCCTGCGTGATGCAGCGGTCCACCAGCAGATTCTCCTCACAACCTCCCAGCCCTCTCTTGGATCCCCGTTGTTCATATATCTTCCTCCATGCAGGCTCGATCTCGCGCAGAACACGCTCATAGAGTATCTTTGTAAAGATCTTGCAGAGCGCATTCAGACACGTTATCGGGCGGTAGTTCTCCGGACGAGACAAATCCCCCTTTTTGGGTAGTAACACCGTCCTTCCATCTGTCAGCCACGTAGGGATTGGCACCGTCCCGTCGATGAACGACGAGAAGATGCGGGCCAGATGGGTAGGGTGCACGTGAATTTCTTCCACCAGAAGTTGTTAATCCCATCCGGTCCAGGAGCGGCGTGGTTCCTCATGCCGCCCAGCGCCGTTTCCACCTCACCCCGCGTAACTGGAAGACAGTCGCCACGCTGACTCGGCTGTTGCCGGCAAAACGCGGCGAACCGCCTCAGAGCTGGAGTGCGTTCATCAAAATGACCCAGCTCGCTATACAGCCCTTCCTAAAACCGCTCCACCTGAACAGCTGATGGCGCTTTGTCGGGAACAGGCGCAGGTGGTTGGAACCAACGGCCTGGGTCAGAGCGCAAGAGGACGTTGTCTAGCACCCGACCCAGCCATCTCTCTAGGGATTGTTTCGCAACCCCCAGGTTCCGCACCTTTTCCACGTAGCGCTCCTTCACAAGAAGAAGGATAGCTTTGTTCAATGTGTGGTGACGGCATTTCCGTTCCGAGGTGATTTTTCGGAATTTCGGGGTAAACGCCCTCCCCGCCGTAATGAAGTCCATCACACACTGAATACGGGATGCCTGCCTCCGAGCTTCATTGATCTTATTTTGGAGCTGTGCAATGCGCCGTCGAGTCTTAACCACGAACGCCGCCTTGTCATTGCGTGTCCGAGGTCTCGCCTCAACAGCAGCGTGATACACAGCCCAGTTTAAGCTGAGGAGATCAGCGGTCTCAGGAATCGCTGCCGCAAGGAACGCATTTGCCGCTTCTAGGCAACCAGGCTGAAGAGAAAATTTCCCAGTGATTCTCTCCCTCCTTGTTCCCCAGTCCTCTGTTAAATCGACGCGCCAATGAGGGGGTTCCGACTGCCGGGAGGATCGATCCTGCGGCCGGCCGGCACTGATCCGCGCAAAGTGCGCAGAGGAGCGCCTGCCGGACAGTCGCGATGGTAATAATAAGAGATCGTACCCCTGCCGTCAGAGGCGGGCGGCTTGATCTCGCAGATGTTGTTGCGAGAGGTGTGCAAGCTCTGGATGCACTTGACTCCACAGAGCTTGCAACTTCGCCATATAGCCCCGCCCCGACGGCCAGCTATCCCTCCAGCAGCGGATGAGGTCCTCCTTGAGGCCCTCCGTCCACTCGAGGCGCCGATTTCGAGCCAAAGTCGTTGCCGTGGGTCCTATCCGGGTGCCCCTCCCAACTGATCCTTAGTCCCCATCCGAGAGGGACCGGTTGTGGGGGGCATGAACAGGTTGGATGGTAACCTACTTTTCGGCGTGCCAGGTGGTTGGCCTGGCACGCCGGTGGCTATTGCGAGGGAGTGTTGTTGCACTCCCCCGGGCGATGGGCACGCCAACTTCCCTACGCCAACCAACTCCCTTATTTTTATTATTGTACATAATTTATTCTGCATATATGTATCGTAAATTTTATAAATATATTTTAAAAAAGGCAAGGAGTTTTTGTAGTCGAAAACTGCCAGAATAAATTCGAGCAATTCCGAAAGAATCATATTAAACTTAATATTATAACGTAATATTAAATGTCACATTGTAAGAAATTCTAAATATAACCCGAACAAATTTAATAAATGGTCAGGAATTTTTGCTGTCGAAATCTGCCAGACGATGTTGAAGCAATATTACACTGAATATTATAAGAAATATTAAGGTAATCCAAACAAACACAAACGAGATTTTTTGCAGATTTATATTGTTAATTTTGGAATTATTTAAAAATTAGTGGGTATTTTCATAGATAAAATCTTCCAGAACAAATAAAAGAATTTCAGAAATATTAATAATTTTAATTGGATTTGAACGATGCACACTTCATTGTCATTCAATTCGACTAAATGTTTATTATACCACGAATGTGATTGGAAAAGAAATCTCGGGGGGGGGGGGGGGCAGGCGTACCAAGAGAGCGATAGAAATTGTTTCTTCATCAAATGTGAAGGAAAAGGCCGACAAAAAAATTAAGAACATCGAGAATATATGCATTTTGTACATTACCCTCTTCAGGTGCATCCGTCAAATGCAGGTGCCCCCGGTATCAACCACAACGATCTACGACGGTACATGCGTTTTTACGTTACAAGTTACAATAAATGACATGTATTGTACACACGGACGAATATTTCAAAGAGAATCAGCTATTTTCTTAGAGCAAAAAATGTAATCAAAACCAGAATGAAACAGGTGCAGCACTCCTGTGCTTATTGACTAACGGAGTAACATAGAAAACCTTTGACGTTACTAATAATTTGAACATATGTACAGCAGTTTTCGTACTAAATTTAGTTGGTCTTTCACGTATATATGGAAATTACCCTTTTTTTTATCAGTAATTATGCAGGGCGAGTGGACTCTCTCGTATTCCAGAACTGTATTAGCATTAGTCCTTCGATGCTCATATTCCGGAACTGTATTCTTTATTCTGATTTCCGGTGTGTCGGGATGAGAAAATTGCTTCAACAGCCATAAGAATCGATAACGTTGCCATTATTCACGAGATCATTCAATATTTCGTTACGAACCGTATCGATATTTACCCAAATTTGGGATCATTTGGGCATAAACAATAGCATGAAAATCGATGGGAAAATCTATATCCTCAATGAGGATTATCTTACGTCTTAAGGTAGCTCTGATTTGAATCTCGTCACGATTCACAGAAATGAACCTCTAAATTTGAGCATGACTATGAGTACCAACCGTGTCTCCATCTGTGATCTTGTTTCGTCAGTTATCCTATAGCCTGCTTTCCGATAGGCCCGGGACTATCGCTTTCATGGGAATCGTATATAAGAATGTGCACTGTAAATGCCGTTGTAAAACATACGTGCGGAATCCCCCGAGTTTGATCTTCGTCAGTCCATTTTCCTGTCCACGCGCTCAGTCTTTCTCTGATGTCATGCAAGAGCTCATTGCATAATTAACGCCAATGGACGGTGAAGGCCGTGTCACTTATTATAGCGTGCACCATGTTCGGAGGAAAACCCACGTAAGAAAGTCGGATACACTATGTACTATCTACACACACACACATTCATATATATATATATATATATATATATATATATATATATATATATATATATATATATATATATAGGTGCGCGCTAGCGCATTAATCGAGTTCATAAGAATGGTGGACTTCACTGGATGCACACTCACGTGATATACGTGTGTAGATGTATGTGATGCTATACCGATAAATAAGAGAGCCCCGTAACCGAGTGGAATGCTCAATGCCAAATCTAGTGAAAGCGATGACCACACGAGAGAGTAAAAGCAAAAGTTAAACAAGCAGTAAATACAAAGTTCACTCGGGTGAACCTATCGAGGAACGATTTACGTTATACGGTTTCAGTCGATGTTATTTATTGGCTGCATGCAGATTAAATTAGATTTTGGCAATCTAAACCGTATCTCACACTTTTTTTTTCAATACGGATTTTTCGATATATCATTTTTGCCGCGCACTTTTTTGTACGTTGATTCAAGAAGGATTTAATTAGGTGCATTTCGATTGTAAATGATTAATGACAAAGTTCGTGTTGACAGGTGGAGGAGTCGACGACTTCTTATGAATTCAGTTTTCCAACGCTTTTGCCACCGCTATACTTATTTTTTGGCATTTATAAATTAAAAATTTGAATTCATTGACTGGTAATTTCGAAGATTCACAGGCAAAATCTTTACCAGCCATAAGTATAACGTTTATTCGAACAGATACGAACAGGAGGGAATGGACAGTGAGAAAATATGAAAAATAGTAAGCGACCCGTTATCAATAAATGATAAGAGTACCACGAGACACGGAAGACATCAAATTGATGCACGCAAATTCGAAACACTTTGTAAAAATGTTTGAAAATCGTTTTTTTTTGTATTATCCAAAAATATGGACTTTTATAAACATGCTGTTCAATTTTGGTCGCGAGATTCGAATTATTGCGGTCGCCTTTCTTAGATAAAGGGATTCGATCAGCTGCGTGAGACCTGGCATGGACGGACGCATTTTTCTCGACACCTTGTTTTTCAAAACGGTGGAAGATTTTGAATGAAGAGTTTTCAAGCTACCCGTCTCAAATTTTGCCACATCATTCTTTATGCCATTCCTTAACGTCGTACGGAAGCGTTTTTTTTATTTGAAAATTTCACTTTTTTTTTAACGAAAAACTGTCCAAAAAGGTCCATTTTGACACGTAATTTTAAAATGGCCACCATTTTGTCAATTTTCATCGAAAAAACCTTCGTACGCCTCTACAGTTTTTCATACTGGTTTATACTCTTTTTTGGTTTTTTTCTTTCAGACAATTTTTTGGAGGAGTAGGACTTTCCACCGCCAGGCGCTATTTTTTTAGTCATCATTTTTCAGTGAGCAAAAAAATTATATAAAAAATAAAACTAAAACATTAAAAAATATAATTATGTACAATAAATGTTATGAAAAAAAAATCAGCAATTTTCAAGCCAGTCACACTGTAATGGTCCCTTGAAGACTCCTATTTTTTTGAAAATTATTCGGGAGAAAATGCGTTTGGCAGCTGTCTCTTTGAAATAGTAAAAGGACGTGGTCAGGTAAAAAATGCTCGTACATACTTACGCAATTTTCAAAAGTAGTTTTTTTTCATCGAAAATTAAAAATGACAATCGTTTTGCATATGCATCCGAAGTCGGGATTACCCAGGTATTTTTGGACAATTGCGGTGACGGCATTTTTTTCGAATACTTTGATTAAAACGATCGGTATTATGTATTTGATTTTGATACATGATTGATGATATTATTTGACGTTTCGTTGTAATCGCATCAACTACAATGGTTTCGAACAACCGCTTTGGGTATTCATTCCTTCCAACTTCACAAATTGTAATGTATGATTTAATTTCTATGAAGAGTTTTATTATTTTTTACATTGGTTTGCGTAGAGTTATCATTAACTGTTTATTATAAATTGTGATAATGTTCTCAGAAAACTTCAGATCACATTCTGTTCTTAGCTTGTTGAGTTCAATTGTCTTATGGATTAAGCCTAAGCTACAAAAGTTCATTAGCTTGGATGTTTTTAATACAAATTTATGGATTAGTCGTTTTATTTTATAAATAATTATCAAATACGATTCAACATCCTTTGGATCAGTTATTTATTTATATCTAAATAAAATTGTATGAAAATATGGGTCGTGGAATTTGGACCGCGTCCACGGATATGACTAGCTTCATGAGTGTACATTTCACAGACGTCTTCCAGCGTCTGCATAAGCTTGGGTGATCACAATACAGGTCTATTTTCAATATTTTTTCTGATGTAAGTATTGGGAAAACGCAGTCGAGATTTCACACACAATTAATACATACTCTTGCCAAGGTTAAGTTTTTTAATTGAAATATTTCAGGATCAATGAAATGAAAAGTAAGATGGTACTTTTAGTATCGGGTGCTTTTTTTTATTTTGAAAATTACGAAAATGGAAATCGACCTCAATAATTTGTTAGTAAGAAACGGTTTAAACTATAAGAAAATCAATATCATCAGAATAAAAAAAATATCAGAAAAATGTCATAAGCTATGCTCTATCCGAAAGTGAAGTTAATCAGTCAAAGAGATTTTGAGATAGAACTCGTACCGTTTCATAAAACATGATTTCGGGAGAAACGCAAAACAAAAAAGGGTAAATCGGAGCGGGGTGGTTCGCCTTAGCGCAGTGGGCTATCTGAACTTTTAGAAGAAGCGTCATAACTCGGTCAATTTTTGAAATTTCTACACTTTCAAAACAAAATATTTAATTTAAATAAGATCTATATTTAAATCAAATACGTTTTTTCCTTGTCTCACAGCCTACTACAACCCTATTTGATTCAATTTTTTTAAATTTATTTGTTTAAGCTATTTTAGCATTGAAAATGCTTTTAAAGATGTATAGGGAGCCTGATTTAGCGAGATGTCACACGACACTAACGCTACTCACGTTCCACTGCCGCTGTGTTGTAGCAGGGTGGGGGGAGCTGCGACATGCTAAATGTCTGTGATTTGTTGAAAAATGCTGCATTACATGTACAGTAGTTATTTGTGGTTACAAGTTGTAAGTTTCAATTTTGGTATGTATATTACAATGTCGTAGGTTTGGATTTGTTTGGGTTCGTTGGAGTTTGTTGAGGTTTGTTGGGGTTTGTTGAGGTTTGTTAGGATTTGTTGAGGTTTGTTGGGATTTGTTGAGGTTTGAGGTTTGTTTGGGTTTGTTGAGGTTTGTTAGGATTTGTTGAGGTTTGTTGGGATTTGTTGAGGTTTGAGGTTTGTTTGGGTTTGTTGAGGTTTGGTTTTATTTGAGTTTGTTGTTTGGGTATATTTGGGTTCGTTTGGTTTTGAGTTTGTTTGGGTTTGAGTGTGTTGGGGTTTGTTTGTTTGGGTTTGGGTGTGTTTGGGTTTGTTTGGTTTGGATGGATGGATAGTGAGAATGTGAGAATGTGAGTGAGACAGTGCGAGAGTCAGAAGAGAGTGTCAATGCCATGAAATAGTTGCACTTTGTGTAATATTTGTAGATTTGTTTAGTATTAAATATATATAAATTAAATAAATGAAAATTAGATTTACATTAAATAAATAAAGATAAAACACGACATATCGTATGAATACGAGAAATGAAATAGGTTCATGACATAAAAGTGCGGTGAAAAACAGTTAAATTATTTTTCTTTTTTTTCCACTAACAAGGCTGTTATTTGGTAAAAAAGAAAGGTATCGTCGTGCCTTTTATTAAGACCTTATATACGCGAAAAATTTGAAAATTTTTCATTTTTTAATTATTTTTGATTCCATTAGCCTGAACGGTTAGGAATATTTTAAGCTTTACAGAATTGAAAAATTCCAAAAATTGTTAAAGTTACAGCATTTAGAGCGCGTAATTGATAACGCGCGGCGCGCCCGACCGCCAACTTCAAAGCCATTTTTCCACGATTCACTTTTTTGAACCTTGTGAAAGTTCTAACTCTTGAACGAAGGTTCAGATCGCTTTGAAATTTTTACAACATATTCTTAGTATCATCACCTATCGTGTGAACCACAGAAACAAGAATTTCAATGACACAACAAAATATAAAAAATAAAATACCGACGGAAAATTTTAAGTTTCGGATTTTTATTGTAATATTTTTTTAAAATAATATTGTTGGTTCACACTGAAGATACATTCATTATGCAATTATAAATATGTTCATTTTTTTTCAGACACCCACATCGATGCCGAGAACTTTCACCATCAACGCGCGCGCAAAAAAAATACATTGCTTTATTATGTTATATCTCCGCCATTTGTTAATATTTCTGATTTTTTTTTACATATACTTAACCATGTGCATAAGTGATCTTTAAAAAAAATGTTGTCAATCTATGCGTCATTTTTTTTTAACCGCGTCTAGAAAAGTATCTTCGAAAATTGGCGAAATCTTGGCGAATTGGCGAAAATTGGCGACTATTTATATATAGAAAGACCCAACTGCAGAATGTTACAACAGCCTTCTAACGAAAACAAAGCCATGAGATTTTTGAGAGACCGAATCGTGTGCCTACCATTTTTCCGTCTGTCTCTTTTGTCTTATTCTACCAGACAAAACCAAATCACGGATTGATTAGGAATAAATTGAATATTTAGTAATTAGACGATATTAAATAGATGTTGATTCGAATAAATAAATATATTTAAAATAAATAAATTTGATAATGGAATGCAATAGGAAAAATTTGACTGCACGAAAAATGTAGTTAATTTAAATTAAAAAAATCAAATAGACTCATCTAGTTAATATCAAAAGAATTTTTCTATCAGTGTACAAAATCCTTATCGCAAATTACCCTTAAGACCCTTGGCTATACAACGCAATAAAAAATCGTTTTTCTGAAATTTCAAGCTTATGCAGACGGCTTTATTGTTTCAAGAATTAAACCAAATTGCGGGAATTCTGGCCACTTGTGCGTCAACATTACTTGTAAATAATTAGATAAAATGGCTCCTTCGGAAAAAAGAATCGTAATGCTAAGTAAATTGGTAACGGTGAAGAGAACTTAAAAACATTCAATAGTCGACCTAGCATACTTCTGACGTCATCAACGGCTAATATCAGCGTTCATATGCATTCTACAAGTTTCGTTTTAATTCCCGGCATCGTGAACGCTGCAGTGGCATCGACAAAATCTTCTGTCCAACAGAAATTAAAGATAAAGGTTGTTTCTTTCCCTGTGTTTCAACGTATACCCTTGCGGGTTTTCACGTATTACCTACTATTCATAATCTACGTTCACGCTCTCTCCATAAATAAACAATTTTCAACGAAGCAAAATGGACATCGTAGGAAAATGGACACCGTGGGACAATGGAAAAACTATCGATATTTAGGGTCCCAAAAACGTACTATTTAACTCAAACGCTACTTGGTGATTGGACTTTTCGTGTAAACCGATTCCAGACGATTATGAAGTTTAGTGAACTCCTCTAAAAAAAAGTCCACCACGATCACAATGATCATTTAATAGATTCTAAATGTTGATGAAGCTCGCTGCAATATAAAAATAGTGATTTATTTCGTTGTCAAGAAAACGTAAGTGTGTCGACATTTTTATTTACATTCGCGTATTTTTTCCATAAAAATATGTGAAGAGGTAATTATCATTAAATAACAACAGCGACGAGTTAAAAATATTATCTTAACTCAGTTTCCATTATATCATAATGGAGTGTCAGAATCATGATAGAGATGCTTCTTGCGATGTTCTTGCCATTGAGAGTCACTGGGAGTCATGAGAGGCATCCTAAACAATGCTCGACTCACTTTCACTTCCTCCCCACCACCAATCGTCCCCTCTACTAATGAATGTATTCAGATGTTCACCTATAATGCGAGATGTAGCGCACCGACACGTATACATACACATACACATACCGTGTCAACGCACAGAATAAATATATATATATATATATATATTCGTTGAATAATAAATACCTGTATTCCAATCAAATATCCATGATTTGCAGCCTCATAATAGGAAGTGCATATTAATGATACAAAGAGACCACGATGTACTCATTGATGTATGCATGACTTTTTTTACGTTTCGACCCACGATGATCTTATTATACTTCGTACGCTCATCTAGTATGCTCATGTAGGTCTGAATTTTTGAAATTATATAATATTATTTACTTTGAATTGTTTTGGACCTATACATTATTTTTTTTGCGGAATTAAACAAGATTTAACCAATTTCTTGAAGCAACTGAGAGATGCCACTAACTTTCATAATTTGAATGCACCGAATTTCCACCAGTTGCTACGGCACTGCCGAAAAACAATATTCAATTTAAAACGGATCTATTGAAATCAAATAGGTTTTTTCCTTGTCTCACGGCTTACCACGACCCTATTTGTTTCAATTTCTTTAAATTTTTATTTGTTCAAGCTATTCTTTTTAAATATTAAATATATTCAAATTGAATAAATAAATATTAGATTCAAATTAAATACGTAAAGATAAAACACGATATATCGCATAAATACGAGAACGGAATATACGTTCATGACATAAAAGTAAGGTGAAAAAAAGTTAAATTATGTTTCTTTTTTTTTACTAACAAGGCTGTTGTGCGAAAAAAGTGTATCGTCATGATTTTTATTAACAGGCGCGACTATTTATGTATAGAAGGACTAACAATTTTCCTTAACTGCAGAATGTTACAACAGTCTTCTAATGAAAAAAAAGCCATGAGATTTTTGAGAGACTGAATCGTGTACCATTTTTCCGTCTGTCTCTTTTGTCTTATACTACCAGATGAAACCAATTCACAGATTTATTAAGAATAAATGAATAAAATATTTATTAGATAATAATAAATAGATCTTGATTTGAATAAATAAATATATTTAAAATAAATAATTTTAATAATGGAATGCAATAAGAAAAATTTGATTTCACGAAAAATCTAGTTAATTCAAATAAATTAAAAAAATCAAATAGACGCATGTAGTTAATATTAACCCTCATTCCGTGAACCTGGGTCATTTTCATCCTGCTCAAATTATTTTCTTCGCAGGTTGCTATTTGATAAAAAAAAAATATATGAAAAATAAGAAAAAAAAAACCCTATTTTCCCTTGAGAAGTACGGCCTAAAGATAGACCATTAATTTTTTCAGATTTTATCATTGACAATTGTTGGTTTGGTAGTGACTCAGGTTCACGGGGTTAAGGTGCCTCAAATACCCTCACGGATTGAGGGTTAGAAGAATTTTTCTGTCTCAGTGCAAGTAGACTAAATATTGATACACCGTCGAAAGATTTAAGAACATAAAAACCTTGGGATAACATTTTAATCCTAGGAGCACACTCATATTTTTTTCGTGCTTAGTCATACACACTGGGTCTGTGGGACCCGGCCAACTTCCGAATGATGTCGTTTGCTTAAAACTACGTCTATTCAGATTTTTTAAAATCAAAGAGCAGACTGTTATAAAAGCGCCGGTGCAGAGAAAATCTGCGTTCGGTTTATATTTCGTGCGAGACAGCTGTTTGAGCAGGTAAAAATGTTTCGCGAAAGAGAAAAAAGCGAATTTTCCACTTTTTATTTCATTCATAACTCAGGAACTGATTGACAGAATTTAATTTGCTACGCGGATTCCGAAAGGGCAGCGGTGAAATTTCGAGAAAAAAAATATGGTGATATAATTTTCTAATGTTATCAACAAAACCCCAGCGGTGAATTAGCTCGATTTTTTGGATTGTCGTTTTTCGTTACAATCGATGTATGGTCTATTCTGACGAATCGCTACTGTAAAAATCCAATATTTCCGAATTAATTGTTTATACATTGCATAAAAGTATTTATATAACAAAATTTTATTACATAAAAGCAGAAGAACTTATGTTCATAAGTTTCTGCACTGCTAAAAATAGATTTAATTTAAATAGAATCTATTTAAATCAAATTGGTTTTTTCCTTGTCTTACAGCCTACTACGACCCTATGTGTTTCAAATATATTTTTTTTTGTTTCAGCTATTCTTGTTAAATATTAAATATATTTAATTTAAATAAATAAAGATTAGAATCAAGCACATTCTCTCTTTAAACGCATGGGAGAAATTTTTGTATGAAAAATATTTTCAACAGTGTGAGTAAATGTCTCTTTGATTCAAATATTCTGTCAACCCAAACAAACTCAAACTTGGGTCAATAGCTTGAATCAAATAAGAAAGTACTTCTTGCAATATAAAGAAAGACCATCAATTTAATTAAATAGAAAAATGCTTCACTCTACAAAAGTTCTATTTAATATAAATTTAAACAAATTAAAGAGACATTTGGTGGATTCGACTAAATTGTTTTTTGAGCAGATGAACCCGGATCATAGATTTATTAAGAACAAATAAAGATTCATTACGAGTTTGAACTCGCCAGAGTCATTTGGTTGTCCGTAGCGATTTTTTTCCTCAAACAGTTTTTTCTAGTGCGTTCGAAAAATGAGTGATATCAATGTTGAGCAACGGTGTGCTATCAGGTTTTATTTCAGACTTGGGTACCGTGCAATTAATAATAAATCTGCTTATTCAGTTTTTTAGATGACTCAATGAGAAAGTTTATTCTTGCAAGTGAGCAAATAAGATTTAATCACCAAGTGTACTTTTTGCCTTTAAACTATGAGCATACTTAAGGAATTATGGAACATATCAGTCTATTTTTTTTTTTTAAGTTTTACTTGCATAGCCTTTTCGGCTTTTTACAAGGCTGTTATATATCCTTCCACTGTTGTTTTTTACACTGCATCTTTTAATTCCCCAATTCTCCCTCCCTTGTGGCCGCAGCCGACTTCCCCCTCTGTATCGTATTCACCATGATATGTCTGTCATAGGCATAGGGAAACTGCGAAAATCCTATACCGATACAGCCGGTCCCAAGTTCGCCTCCCAGCCACGGAACTAGTCGCCTTTTGCCGTGAAAATGTCGAAGAAAAACATTTCTCGACGAAAGTAAAGCGACTGGGATTCGAACCCGTAACCTCGCGATCCGCTGGCCAGTATGCTGACCACTAGAGCAACGCACCGGGTATCTATTTTAATTTTTTACTCTAATTATTAATAACGATACACAATAAACTATTTTAAACGTTGTAGAATCCTATACAATACGACGAATGGTTAATTTCTTTCATTTTTCATAAATATTTCTTAGCCGATAAAAACATAACGTTGGATTTACCATACTGTCGATTCGATTAAGGGAAGGGTTACCGTCGAGAGACATGAAAAATGCATGAACTTCGGAATTTTTTTTTATATATAATAAAAACTTTTGTAAATGGGTTTCAACATATTTTATTCTTCTATCAATAGAGAGTGACTTCTAATTTTATTTATTAAAAAAATTCTAAATGGCGGCTCCAGCTCCTGTCAAATAAAGCCATGCACGACGTGTTTTGGTGTGCGCGGGGCGCTCCACAGACTTGCCAGTTCATCTTGAACAAAAATGGATTAAAAATGGTTAAACTACACTAAATTTGGGTCGCCTTCTCGTTTTTTGTTTTCTCAAAAACCCCCGGATAACAAAATGGCAGCCATTTGAAATAAAACCCAATTTTTTTACTCGTTTTTTATGCTTCAACGGACGAAAAAAATATTTCTAAATCAATTTTTAACAAAAATAGCTTCCTCATGGCCCCGCAAATTGAATTTCCTCTCAATTAAGCAGAGATTCGTGTGAATCGGTTCATCCTTGAAGCTGTAGAGCGAGTAGCGCGCTGAAAAATACTGTTTCCAGAAAAACGCTTGTAAGATAGTCTCGCCAAGGCGTTTTTATATAGATTTTATATTTATTTTGAGGACTCATTCAGGACACTATTAAGTGACTACACGCAAAATTTCAAAAGGATTCACCGTTGTATATTCGAGATATTGGCAATCAAAGATTGCACGTGTTTTACACGTGTCCTTATGGGGAGCAGTGGAAAAATTCACATTTCACGCAATAACTTCGAAACTTTTCTGCAGTTAAAAAAAATCTCAATTACAGATGAACATATGACGAAGTGGGTAAAAAAAATAATGAATTTTGACCGTCTAGTTTCAGAGATATAGCAATTTAAATTAAGCAATGTCTAATGACGCTAGCGCCAAATATCACGACAAAAATTCGCTGGGTTTGCGACGTTGTCACGATCTCCGTGCTCGCTAGACTACAGTGGTGTATTCATACCCGTATACACAGAGTATCTACGTATTAATAGCCCGAATGGATATTCTGATACAAAAGTGAGGGTTAGTTGATGAAGGGAACGTTCTTATTTTTAAAACTCTAAACATTATATAATATTAGGCGTTTTCATCATTACTTTATACGTTTTTACATCCTTATAAGACGTACAACCTACATTATAAGGATATTTCACAATATCTGGAAGCTTTCATCGATTGAGCGGAGAATAAACTTTTCAACGTGACTGTGGCGAGACTATTATCTCGAAGTTTAACGTTTAGGCTGTAAATTCTAAAATACTTTAAATATGAAAATATCCTTTTATCCACGTGTTCTAAACACTTTAAGGGTGCAAATTATGTAAAAAAAAAATCGAATTTTTCATCGTCATGAACGGTAACCTGCCCTTAAAACATAAAGCGATAAGTTCACACAGGAATTACGATGAAATTGTTATGTTCCTCGTTTTACTTTCCTTCTAAATATGTTCATCATTTTGTAAGCTTATACAGGAATTACAATTTGATTTTTATTTTCCTCGTTACCATAATTATTCTTTGACAATTATACAATTTTCGATCGCTTTATCGAACTATGACCATACGAAGCCTGGGCTTACCGTACCTTTGTCTAGTAATTCGACACGAGCACAATTGCTCTAGTTATACTTGGGAAAATTGCACAAGCGATTTCTATCGTTCCCAGTAAACGACAATGCGCGTTTGCGTCGCAAATCCGCTACATATTATATCGCGCGAATCACACGGCGATTGCGACAAACGAGCGTCTTACTTTCGCATCATAATTTGCATAACCGGCGTCAAGCGACTAAATATCATTCGCGATAATCAGTCCACCGGCAAAAAATTGGCGTGAAACCGAAAGAAACCATATAAAAGATGAGGGTAACTTTTTCGTTGGTATATTTTAGTTCTGAAATTATCGGAAAAATCGAGATGTGGTACAGCGCGATGCAGTAAAACAATGGGTTACGTCAATTTTTTTCGCAGTGAATCATGATATACTGTCATATTTTATTATTAGTGCAATCTCGTGTTGAAATTCGGATCCAGCGAAAATGTCAACAAATTTTTATTACGTTCGTTACAGGAAGACAAACTACTGATAATATTGTTATGGTCTTGTCAGAAAATAATTATCTATCTTTTGTTGCTTTTGCCATTATCCGCGGTCTTCAAGATATTAGAAGTTCAATATATACTTATGTATTAACTTTAATTGGATCAGAATACTGAAACTTCTGAGGAAATTTTCTGTGTTGGTTATGCAAAAAAGATAATGCAAATATAATAATATTGTTATTACGTCGCCAAATGTTAATAACGTATGTATTGTCTTTTCTTATTATTCTCGGTTCTTCGTATACTTTTTACAATTTTTTTTTTCGTAATCAACTGCAGTGCACAAAATACCGTAGAACGCGTGTACTGTTATTCTCATACACAAAAAAACGCAAATAATATTGTTATTGTGCCGTCGAAAAATAATTATTAATATTTTGCCATTTTTATCATCCTCGATGGTCTATATACATACTCTACAATAATTTTATCTTTGATTCAATCACCGTGCTCGAAAAGTATGGCCGGAAAATTCAAAGTGCAGTAGTGTGAAAAAAAGGACGTTATTAGTATTGTTATTTCGTCGTCAAGGAATTGGAACGTTACCCACAATCCAAGGTTTAAAAATATATATACAGGGTGTCCCGGGTCAACCACCCGATCTCTGAGTTCTGAATACATGGTATCATTCTGAACAAAAAAGTCATCTGCCATTTTGGCGTCTGACGAACCGTTACCAATAAATTACAGGGCAATGGTCTCGCGCTGACAGCAAGCCTGCTGTAGCTATAGCGAAGCAACGGTTTGTTGGACACCGAAGTGGCTTAGGACTTTTCAATTCAGAATGACAAAATGAACATAGAGCGATATTAAAAAAATTGTTTTTTTTTCGATACTGCCAAAATTTGTAAAAATTAAAAATCTTGTAACGATTCGTTATAGACACCAAAATGGCAGAGAACTTTTTTGTTCAGAATGATGGCATGTATTCAGAGCTCAGAGATCCGGCGGTTGACGTGAGATACACTGTATATATACATAGTATTGACCAGACTATACTAAGTCTTTACGAATTTTTTTTCAAATTTTCTCACCACAAAACACCCGAGCTAAAAAATCGTTTAATGTATGTAATTTTGCGTGCGGTTAGATGAGCAAGACGTTCACGCTACGGATTACGTATTTTTTTGCCGTTTAGCACCAAGATAAAATATTTTCAACAACGGATTAACGGAAACTAAACGTATATAAACCCTTAGCATAAAAAAACCCCATCTTGTCCATCGAAAACCATATATATTCAACATTGAATCATGAAGGTTTGATAAAAGATTACGAATCTTTTTAATCTTTTAATCCTTTAAATATTTTTAATCTTTTAGTTCTTTTAATATATTCAAAGTTTACAACTCTTTCATAACAATCATTAATAATCTTGTACTTTTTCAACGTGATAGTAACATAACAGTTTTTCTTTTTCACGTAATAAAAGTATAAAAATGCATAATTTTGCCCTTTAATTATATATTTTATGAAAACTTAGCATCTACACAATAAATCTATATGTCGTATGCATTTTTTGGGGTTTATTGAAAAAAACTCGTAAACTGTCATTTGACTCAACTAGACCGCTTCAACCTCCTTAAGGTATTTATTTCGCAGACGACCGTATTTTTCGGGGGCATAAGCCAAGGCTCTTTTGAATCATTAGTATAGATTACAGTGGCGCTTAATAAAAATAAATTACAATGAATTATTATACCCAACGATGAACTGGAATAAAACATTTCGCATAAACTTTGCAGATTTAGACATTTTTAGATGTTCTCTGAGAAGTCGCGGTTACGAAAATTCTTTTGCTAGTCACATTTTTCTAAGTTTTGTCATTAATATTTTCTTGAAACATTCGGTGACCCTCTGCTTTTATGGTCGTTACGGAATCTTTAGAAGTTTTAACATGCTTAGTGCAGTATATTAAACATCTAGAGTTATTTACTATATATACTATCAGATCGAAATGTGGCCAGCATGCCATCTTTATAAGTTACTGCATAAGTCAGATAATTTTTAAAGTCGTAATTGTTTGTTAAAATCTCGGCTCGAAATTTGGCTTGAAATATTACCAGTATACTGGGATGCAATTTTCCTTGATTCTCGACGAAAATGAGGTAATTGTTAAGTATTCAGTTTCGTGAAAGGAATACCTTAAAGGATAATTATTTGTCCCCCGCCTTCTTAAAGGATCATCACAGTGTAAAATTTTCAGAAAATCGATTTTTTGTTTGCATTATCCGATAGTATAGTCGTTTATAAACATGCTGTTCAATTTTTGGGGCGAAATTCGAATAATTTCGGTCCCTACAGCCTTTCTTAGAGAAAGTGATTCAAGCACCGGCTTCCGCACTTGAAACTTTAAACGCGTTTTTTCGAAATGTCGTTTTTCAAAACGGTGTACACTCTCCAAGGAAGAGTTTCCAAGCTATGCGACTCAAATTTTGACACAATATTCTTCACGCCATTCTTTATCTTGCTATGGAAGCATTTTTTTTTATATCTTCATATTTTTTTAACAAAAACCTGTCGAAAAAATAGGTTAAATTCGATACTTTTTTTCAAACCACCGCCATTTTGTTAATTTTGATAAAATGAAACCTCCATAGCAAGTTAGCGGCTTTCATACTGATTAATAATCTTTTCACAAATTTTGTTTCAGATAATATTTACAGCCACAACCGCGTACACCGTGAAGACCCCTTTTTTCGAAGACATTTTCAACCGTTAAGAAGAATGTAAAAAAAAAAAACAAAAATAAACGTTTAAAAATGTATTTTTGGTTCTTCATTAGTGCTTTGATTTGACATTAAAAAATCAGACTGATTAGCGTATTTTAACCATCGAAAAAAAATTGCGAAAACCAGCTATTTTCGACCCGTTACACTGTGATGATCACTTAATACTCTCAATGATAACAGCATCCTTGAGTGAACCACCGATCTCGGGTCCGACGTCTCAATTAAATCCTATGGAAAAAGGATTTGGGCAATGCTGCAGGCTGTGGGCAAATGTGTCTTCTCAAAAAGTGGCGTTACAGCGAAAGTACAGTCTTCAGAGTGACGGCACTCCGATTAAGTGGATATACGTTAAATTCTTCGTTGTAGGATGAACATGGTTTTTGCTATAAAACCAGTAGTACTTTGTCCCGGTTAACTCCGAAGAATTGAGGTCGGTTACATAAGGATCTCACCGATGACTACGATGTGGGTTCTGAGCGAGTCCGCAGCCCCCTTCTCTCTCACTTCCTCTCACCCATCGGCATTATTTTCTCTCGATTCGCTTCTACTCGATTCGTCTCTTTATTGCGCTGCCGCGGCTAGGTAGGTGAAGCGACAACAGCGCTAGTAAGGAAGAGAAAGGCACGGAAAAAAAGATCAACAAAAAGTCGAGAGGAGGCGAAAAAAATTTTCCTGAGAAGCACCGAGGACGAGAGAGAGAGAGAGAGAGAGAGAGAGAGAGAGAGAGAGAGAGAGAGAGAGAGAGAGAGAAAGAGAGAAAGAGAGAGGGCGAAAAAGTGGCAGATAAATGAAGAGACAGATCAAAATGAATGAAAATAAAGGATGAAGAACGAAATCGATGGTGGAAGACCATCGTTGAATCGAGATCCTACAGAACAAATAGAAAATAGAAACAAAGAAGCGGATAAAAGAGACCAATAAACGAATCTGGAAAACATAAAGCGATTAACAATGGAATTCTTCTCCAAGTTTTAATTCGGAGAGATAACATTTAAAAAAGTGAAAGTTTTCGTGTCTCCGACTGGTGCCTTATTCGCTTAACCACGATATCTGCCAAGTATTCTGATTTTCTATCGAGATTTTACAATAACTACTACAATCCATTCGCGTCGTAGCGTCTTCGAACCACACAATCATGTTGGCATGACAAGTGGGTTCAAAAAAAGTAACTATTAAACAGGAAAGACCCCCTCCCCAGATAAAATCTCCTATCCCACAATGTAAACGACCTTGTACGACCTTGACAGCGTGCTTACTGTGTCGAAACCTCCGCTTCGGAAATCCCCTTTCAACGTCCTCCCTGTTTTGATTTTCTACCTCGCGGCATCTTTCGACGTGTATTCTGACCTAAGTAATTTCATCATGAATTTCTTCTCTCTATTTACTTCGACTGCTTTCACCCTGTTTTTATTTTAGAAAAGTGAATAAGCGGGGAAAATGTTCTTTTATATCCTTGTCGTGACACTTCCTCGTCTTATGTTTTGCGGATTCGAATGAAGCCCAAATTGAATGTGTCGATGCTTGCACCTTTTCTGCATGGCCTTTTATCCTTTTATTCCATGTCGATCTTCATCATCCTATTGTCCGTTTTGTTTGTTGTTGATTGAAATAAGGCTGCACTTCCTGTGTAGAAATTTGAGTTGGGAAAAAGTACCGCGCCTTATTTGCCTTCCCTAGAGAATATGAACCCTGTATGAGAAATAAGCCGGCGGGCGGATAGAGTAATGATCAGGTGTCCGACTAGAAATTTGGGTCCGGCAACCTGAAGATTGATCAGGCCGCTATCAAGCTGCGTTTCAGAATGCCGTAGTAAGACACGCCTGAACAGTGCCGGATGGCCACCAAACCAGTGGAACCGTAGTACAGGAGTAAGAAAGCACCCTGAACAGGCTGAAGTAAGGCAGCTTGTATGCCGGCGTAGTATGGCTGCTATGGGCGCCGCTATGTGCCGGATCTGTCGAACCGTAGTACGAGAGTAAGTAGGCTACTTTATTTCAGCCCAATAAGGCACAGAACCGGCGTGCCTTACTACGGTATCCGGGCCACAGGTTGATAGCTGCCTGCTCCGTCTTGAGGCGACCGACGGCGAAGACAGTGACGGAATAAGTTAAGGTATTCTTGCCACGAACCCGATTATTTAACAACTGATTTTCGTTCACAATTAGGTAAAAATACATCCCAGTATACTGGTAAAATTTCAAGCCAAGTTACCGAACTCTTAACAAAAAAATGACGACTTTAAAAGTCGTTTAATTTATGCACTTTATGGAGATGACATGCGGGCCACATTTCTATCTAATTATAATTAATATACTAATCGGGATGTCCAATATAAGTTGCGCTAAAAATGCAAAAAATTCTGAAGATTCCACAATGACAATAAAAACTGGGGATTACCGAATCTTCAAAGATAATATTAACCACAAAACTTTAAAAAATGTGACTAACACAAGAATTCTGTAACCGCGACTCTTCAATAAATATGTAAAAATGGCTAAATCTACAAAAATCATGGGAATTTTTTCATCCCTGTTCATCGTTGGGTATAATGAATGATTGCAACGTATTTTTTTCTAAGCGCCGCTGCAATCTAGTAATGATTCAAAAGATCCCTAGCTTATGCCCGTGCGGAAATTGAGTTCGGGCTTTGATCGGGCCCATCTTAATTTCCTCTAACTTTATTGAGGCCCTAGTCTGGACGCATCACATGGGCCATCTGTGGCCGATCACACCTTGCTATCGAGGGCCATTGGAGGCAAAATAACCAGGGCCTTTAAAATCGCCTCAACTGTGCCTCATAACAAATTATTTCAGCCATATGCGTACGTGCGTTTGTGTGCTTTGTGAAAAAAAGTGTTATTTCAATATATTTGAGGCTTAGAATTCTGGCGCATATCAAGCAATGTATACTGATTTGCCCCTATAATACCAAAGTCTAGTAGTATTGGGGAAATCGCTACTAGGGAATCTACAACTACACCGCTTAAAGACCTTTACTTGGACTCCGTACTTAGACCATAGTTTTAATCAACCTACCTACCCTACCATTCCGTAATAGGGGCCTGGTACGGCTCTTTTACGGAAAACCCTACTATGGAATGCACAAATAATCCATCGAAGGCCCCGAATTGTATTAGGTATTCCCTGCCAATTTTCCGCACGGGTGTACCCACAAAATACGGCGCTTTGCGAAAGGAATACCTTAAAGACAAAAGTCATACTATTGAATAAAGTATAATTAAATTTTTTATTAATCCAAGAACTAAAGTTCACCCAAAGATGTGATGACTGCAATATGTAAATAATATAGAAATAAAAATACGTTACAAGTGAATGTATTATTGTTATTCAAATAATTATCGGTTTATATGTCCTTATGGGTATTATACATCCAGATTCCCTTTTTTTTAGTTTATTTCAAGAATTTTCTTTTACATTTTATTAAATATTTAATTATATTAAATATTTTTTCAAGGATAAAAAAATATTTAAAAAAATATAAAATTGATGGTACTCTTGGAGTGATAAAGATAAGCGATAAAAAACGAGTTTACATAAGTTTTGGGATGGCTAATTATGTGGCGCGCTCAGCCCGAGAATTAGAACCGGTGCGGAAAATTGGCAGGGCATCCCTAATACAATTCGGGGTCTTCAATACATTGTTTGTGGATTCCATAGTAGGGTATTTCGTAAAAGAGCCGGTCCAGGCCCCTATTAGGGAATTTTAGGGTAGATAGGTTGACTAAAACTATAGTCTAATTACGGAGACAAAGTAAAGGCCTTCAAGTGGTGTAGTTATAGATTCCCTAGTAGCGATTTCCCCAATACTACTAGACTTTGCTATTGTAGAGGCATATCAGTATAAATTGCTTGACTAAAGAATTTCTGGCATAATAATTATCGAGATCGATTAAATATAATAAACTATGCATTTAGCAGACGAGCTGTGATGCCTTGAACCATCAAGCATGCAGTGCGTTCATTGGAACAATGCGGGAACAAACTTGTAAAAATATGCAAAAGAATTCGAAGCCTGAAATTTATTGAAATAACACATTTCTTTTTTACGGTGCACACACATACACGTACGCATATGGCTGCAATAATTTGTTATGAGGCACTGTTGAGGCAATTTTTAAGGCCCTGGCTATTTTGCCTTCAATGGCCCTCGGTAGCAAAGTGTGACTGTCCATTGATGGCCCATGTGAGGCTTCCAGACTACGGCCTCAATAAAGTTAGGGTAATTAAGATGGCCCGATCAAAGCCTGAACTCAATTTCCGCACAGGAAGGCGTAGGTTCAAATCGCGGGGGCAGACAAAAACTTTAACTTTTACTGATCATGTTCATAAGCGGCATTCGATTCAAGGCCGGATGTCAAAAAACGTTTCACGCCTAGTGAAGCCCTGATATGGCAACCTGTACAGTGCTGTAGTACAGGATACGGCATGCCGGATACGGCATGCCGGATTTGGCCCTAGTCTGTCCCGTAGCTAAATTTCCAGTCGGGTATTGGAAGGGCTTTTGGCGATACACCCAAGTAAAGTAAATAGTATCAGGTGGTATTATTTTTCCACAAGTGTCACAAAATCATAAGCGAAAGTGAGTGCTGTAAGCATAGCACTTCTGTGTGTGATACAGCAACGGTTCGAAGTTTTATCGTTGCATGATGGTACCTTGGTTACGCGAAGCGCTTCGTTTAAAGCCACCTGGCGGATTGTTGGCAGAATACGTTCAGGTAATATCTGCCTCGCCAGAACATTGATATTTCCTGACACGGCGACCGACATTTTTAAAACCCCGAACTATCTGATTTACTTTTTTGTCTTATTAAATAATTTGATTATTCGTTATGTACAAATAAATACTTGTTGCAATACCATTATTTATAATAAGTATTCTTATACTCGTAGATTATCAGTAGAGAAAAATGCTTCTAATATTATAATCAATTATAAATATCTTTGATGGGGAAAAGCAGAGCAGCTTCACACAATTCATATAGTCAGGCTCCACGTTTCAGAAAATGTCAATGTTCTGTAATTTGTAATCTAAACGCAATTGTAACTGTAAATGTAATTTCCAAACATAGAGTGTAAGCCGTAAAAACGATTTTGTGATCTACCCGGTCTGTTCCATGAAAGGGCCCGGTCTGATGAATCAGACTGGGCAAGCCTGACCAGGGCCCGACGCAAAATAGGCAATGCCCGGTCACATTTCCACACGAGCTATGGTTGGACTGGTTGTTCCTTTCTGCCGATATTATCCTAATACCAAGTTATGTAACGTGCTTTGTGCTGTCCTCTAGGCTGGTATCTAGATTATTATTAGTAGTCTAAAGAATAGTCTAGAATATAATTCTAGGCTATTCTTTTACATTCCATTCCTAGGCTATTCTATTCTTTTTTATTCAATTTCATTCTATTCTATTTGATTCCATTTTATTCTATTCTATTTTATTCTGCAAATAGAATGAAATAGAATACCCTGGTCTGTTGGTTATTTCCAGTAGCAGACCCCTTGGGGCTAGTTTGTTCTGCTAATATACAAATTTTCTCCTTCCCGGGCCGCAGGAAAATCTCAGATCTTCGTCAACAACGCCTGCCTCGGGTTCATTCCTATGTCTTGTGTTTCTATCTTGACTTTCCTGAGCTCCTGCTTCCATTAGGATTTCATTCTCCCTTTTCATCTCTACCTCCATGTTGTGCTCGACTCGTGGCATTCAATCTTCTAAATTTTCGCTTCCGGTAATCTTTTTTATCACAGTATAAAGTTCCTCGGGGGTCGCTACGCGACTCCTCACAACGCTCGTAGGGCAGCCTGCGGCTGCGGCGACCTTGGCGTCACAGACAAACAAGCAGACAGAGTCTGGGCTTTTCTCAAGTTTATATATTGCCTTGTTCCATCATTTTTCCTGCGTTCAATCGATTTTTCATTGATAACCATTTCTTAATAAAGTAACAATGAGCAGAAAGTCAGTACGCTACAATTAATATCATTATAATTATCTAATGAATAATTGCGAAATTTTCAGGAAATATTTGTTTTTATAGACAAATGAATAATCAAAAAATAAAACACCGTGTACATTAGGATTTTTCTCATACTACGTTCAGAATAACGTTCTATAAGAACGCATGTAGAACCACTGCAAATCGAAAGTTTTATAATTTTACAGCGAGTTAGTGGATTCCAAATTCCGCACTGGCTAAGAACAAACGAGGCTATAGTGCATCCTCCTGCTGGTAGATCACTACTCGTGACATTTGATCTGCTTAATTCTCTATCTTCGCGATATTTATGACCACAGTATCCTGCTTTCCCCCTTCATCTTTACTCTTAAACACCACGTGAATTATTCTTACCTCTCTGATTCTGTGGCGGTTTAATGTTCCATGAACTGTTATAATCAAATCTGATTTCCTTCTGCCTCAATTTTCGCTTACAATTAGCTGTTAGTTTCAACGCTTTTCATATTGTCCCTTTGTCTTTAGCAAATAGGTATTAGGTGATTGCATTGAAATCTGCGATTTTTTCTCGTTTGCATTACTATGGACGGATATTAAAAAATCGCCAAAAATCTTGAAAATTTGAGGAAGTTCTTGATAGAATAATAATATATGGACTATTTTAAAATTGTTCACTAAATAATTTAGTAGTTACAAACATATGAATTTAACACGGTCGCTTATTGGAAAACAGCTTCTGCAGACGTTAATGGTTGCAAAACGAATATAACTAAATCGCCGTAAATTCTGAAAATATTATATCATCAAGATTTAGGATCAAGCGATTGATTATGCTTAGTTTCAATTAAATCGACTGAGTAATTGTCGAGAAATTAACTAAAGTAATGAGGAGTAGTTATCGCTTTTTTAACGATGAATAAATAGCAATCATTAGAAAATACAATAGATATTGAATTTTTGGGTAAGTATTGATAATAATAAGATTATCTGAACGTATTAATTAAATTTAAAAACAGAGAATTTTTTTTTGACAGTCGAATTATTCAATTCAATTATTATTAAAGTGGCTAATTAATATTTCTAAGTTTTAATTTATTATTAAATTAGCTATTTGTAAGGCTAAACATGTACGACATGATCTAGACTTTTATATCCACGAATCATCCATTTGGACTAACTTTTTACCTGACGATCCATCCAGTAATACTTTAAGCATATTTTTTGTAAAAACTTGTTGAATTATATTTGTCGAAATATTTTCCTGCGGATATTACGACTCTGCGACCTCTCTAACCGGCACAGTCGCGGGATCGGCTCCGCATCACACTTGCGAACATAGGGGTTGCGCACCATCAACTCACGCCGACTCTGCGCTGCTAACGTAGCGGATCGGAGTACCCCTCCAATCCCTTTTTTATTGTCTAGCATGCTTCGAGCCTAACGCTAGGTCCTGGCGCTTCTCCCACCATGCGCTACACCGATCGATATTCATCACCTAGTGGGGGCTGATTTCATTTATGAAGGTGCCGATCGGAGATGTTGCAGTGTATTTCCTTCCGGCTCTCTGACAAAGCTGAATCTCACGTCGTAAGAATGGCCTGTCTTTTGACGCTATCCCCTCATCTATGCATCATTGGATGTCCTCGGAATGACCGAAGCGTGTATTTTGTAGAGCGTGTTGTGTTGACTGCAACAAGTGATAATCTCCTGAGGCCAGATCCGGAGATTGCCTTGGGTGCGAGAGGTTCCCCTATTTCAGTTCCATCAGTTTTTTTTTTCACCGCCAATACAACGTGGGGCCGAGCATTGTCGTGCTCAATCCCATGTTGACCTTTCAGTGTTTTAATGCCACTGGAGGCCTTTTTCAAGGGCTTACGCCAAGTTGACATTTTCAAAAATATTAATTTTTTGTTTTCGACGGATTTTCTGGAAATAACATTTAAAAAACATTCTCTAAAAATCTCACGTCGATCCTTTTAGAATTGAGGGAATTATGGGCGTTTATAGGTAGGTTCCGCGAACCGGGCGAGTAGATATACCGTAACACATATAACGGAGCAGCTGCGCGCTGTAAACAGCGATCCCGTCTATACATTTAAACGAGTAACGCGTTTATAGTGTGCGAATCCAATGTTTACAATTCAATGGCAGTACGACTGTTACTTAAACAGAGGGCATCAGTCATGTGCAAAAACGAATGGGACGTCTGTTGCATGAGTGCATAAAGAAAAAATAAAAGAACTGGCGGCAGGAAGAAACTAACCGGAAAAATGACTGATAAATTAACCGTACACTGTAGTTCAGCTATACGTCGTAACCATCATTCAGTTGACGATATAAAAAAAAGCAATATAGGCAACTTTCGATCATTACAGCTCAACCGATAAAGATTCGGATCATGGTAAGTGTCTGATCGGAGTTGAGTCTTGGTGCTCCTGACAGCGCTTCGTGCGAACGGAGAGCTTGCTTTGCATAATCATGGATTTAATACCTCCCAATGTCTCGGAAGCACTGAAGCGGTTTACGAAGATCTTAGCAATGCTAACTTATTGGAAAGATACAGAGGTGGTTTCACACAAAACAACAAGGAAAGTTATAACCAGCTCACCTGGAAGATAAGCCCAAAGATTCTTCCGAGTGGGTCGATCCCAGTGGAAACATCTGCCTATTTCGCTGCCTGTCGTTTCAATGAAGAGTCTATTTCGCTGGAGGTACACTGCGGCCGTAACACTAACACATACAGTCTGTTTGACAAGCGCGTGTACGGCGAAACTCAAAAACTATTTGGGAGAAGAGATTGGAAAAAATACACGCACCCCTTGCAAAAGTTTCTTAGGGATGTCTATGTTCCGATCAGATCCCGATCGGGATATGTTACGGATTCCCTAGATGGGGTATCCTCGTCGGAATCCAGATGCCGCCCACTACGTAGCACAAGGCGGAGACGTGGTGAGAAGAATTTGAAATACGTATTTCAAATACGTATTAAATACATTCTTCTTAGAAAATTGAATACATATTTTCTTAGTTCGAACGATCTCCATTTAATTTAAATATAATTACTTAGAATAAGTAACTTATATCTCTTTTCTCCAGGAAATATAAGTCTTTTGAGGTCTATATATTGGTTTTTCGTTCTTTTTTTTTAAATGTAAATAATTTTGTTCGAAATTCTGTTATTAAAATATATAAGTTTCGACAGTTATACTGTAGCACCAATTGTTACCTAATCTTTTTCAGCTCTTTAAATAAATGATTTCAGAAAACGTCCAGCGTCTCTAGTTGATATGGATCGATATCTTATGGTGATTTTTACATTCATCCCTGGGATTCGATTCGACATCAAACTAGATCTTGTTCTAGAAGTTCGGGATTTTAGCCTGGATCTTATGCAAAGTTTTTATTTGGATTCTGACTAGAGTCCTTCAGGCGGGCAACCACTTTAGGAGACCGAAAATTAGATGATTTTTCGGCTTTGTTTATTGTAAAAGAAAAAAGGAAATTTCCGCAACTCTGACAATAATTTATTCATATTTTGATACATCTCTGGTAATTTTTTCAAGTTATTTCATGCATTAATTAAGGTGAAATCCGCTGTGTCCCTTGGTGTGGCCTCATCGTCGTTGTCGATTTGCGGGAATTGTGCAGCTCGCAATTCGCATCTGAAATAGTCCAACAAATTTTTATACATTCTTGAGATGTTTTTTAAGAACATGAACCTAAATTTTGATAAAAAAATCGAGAATTGAATGTTGGAACGTGTTTGAAAAAAAATGATCAAAGTTTGGACCGCGATTGGGTGAATGTAATTTTTTCGGAAGAAGCTTCTTTTTGGGCATATTCTCCCATCAATCATACTTGGTCTAGCCATACCAATGGACACCACAAATCTGGAACGTCAAGCAATGATTCCGACAGTTTCAACTCATATGGAGGTCTTTGTCACCAGATTATGCCATGCAATCAGTGAAAAGCATGCCTCGGAGATGGCAGGCGATTATTAATAGTTGAGACGACTGGACCACTTCTCAATAATAAAGCATCACGGTTTATATCATGAAGTGTCTCGTGCAGAAATATTATCATAGATACAGTTCGATTCGGACTTCCAGACGAACATCGGATTGGATGTGGGAACGAAATGTAACGCTCGCTAATCTGATTTCAGCTAGGATCCTAATCCGGAACTATTAAGGCGGGCAACCACTTTGGATGCTTCAAAAAATCCGTTTTTTTTCATATATCGTTAGCAAAATATCTTAAGAATACACCCTGAAAATTACAAAACGATATTCGGATTCCTTTTAACGGTATGTATATAAATGATAAAGACTCTCCGCCCGACTCCCAAGCGTGCTCAGGTATCCACAAGCGCTCAGTTAGGTAGTTTGTTTGGGTTTTCATAACCCAAACAAACTCGAACGTTTGGCCATTAGCTCCAAAACATCTCCATTCTGGGTACAAAATAATCGAGGTAGCGGTATTTCTTGCTGCTATTTTATACAATGAAGGAAATTTAGCCCTACTCATGGTTATGAATGAACTATAAATCGTAGTTGGCAGGCAGAGCTACGGATATGCCGAGCAAATGGATCAGATGCGCGTGGCTCGGCAAAATAGAAAAAGTTTATTAGAGACAAAAGAAGCTCGAAAAGCTCGTAAAGAGGAAATGCAAGTTTCAAATGAGTTGCATGAGAAAGAGGAAGGACTGCTGCATGGTGCTGTAATCGCTGATTAATCGGTAAGACACTTTATCATTTGATTAAACACGTTTGAATTTGAGTTTTTTGTTTGTGAAACTTTAAACGCGTTTTTCTCGAAACGACATTTTTTCAATTTGCGGGAATCATAACTCAAAAACGAATGGATGGATCATCTTCAAATTTGGAACACGTTTACATAATATTATTTATTAAAACGTGAACCTAAAGTTGGAAAGATTAGATTGATTAAAACATATTTATTATTGCAAAATGCCAGGAAAAAAATGCTAATTCGCCCAAGTGAATCTTCTTGCGACGGGTTTTTCGGACAATAGCGGTTCGTCCGTGACGACGGTCGGACGACAACTGACGCTGTCTATTGGCAGCATCTTGCTGGAAGGGTTCCGCTACCTGCTCGCGATCGAATCTGCCTTCTAACGGTTTCCAGGCAAAAATGTGGCCGTACACGCTTTTGTCAAATAGCCTGTACGTGACGGAAGAAGTTGAGAAGCGCCGTGCTCAATCTAACATACGAGAAAGAAGAATGCTTCGTAGACAGCAGCAAATTGGAATTCTGGAGGGTGCTACTGCTGAAGCAGGCCTATTATATGGTTATGGCATCGACGGTTCTATGGTAGTTTTTTAAATTTCATTTTATCCATGTATAAACCCGACCTAAAACTTTAATACGTTTTTCTCAAAATGACTTTTTTCAAAATCAGTGACCACGATATCTCAAAAATCACTGCACCCGTCAACTTTAAATTTTACAAGCTTCTTTCACGCATCAGAATGCAGTGCTTGAAGGAAGGAATTTTTCTTTCGACGCATAGTTTTTAAATCATCAACGAAAATACAGCGTTTATTTTCTCCGAAAATAGATACTTTTACTATTGACTGTGGCCATTTTTTTCAAAAATCAATATTTTATTAAATCCTTCGTCCAACGACTAGATAATTTCATGCAAAAACTAAATGCGTTTAATTTTTTTATATTTAAAATTGTTTGTTTTTGGACAGCAGTGTTCACCGCGAAGGTCGTTTTGCAAACAGCGGTCTGCGAAACCAATGTATCTACCACATTTATAAGTATTCTTCGATGCAAAAATTGCAACGAATACGTAAAACAATATCCTTTGATGTAAAAAAAAATAGAAAACCTGCATACGTTTTCTTAGAAACAAATCACGAAATTTCCTTTTGTTTCTGGCCACGAGCTAGATGTAACCCATTAAATTAAAAAATCGTTTAAACGCTCTAACTGCTGTCGGTAACGTTCAGCAGTGACCGTCTCCTTGGGTTTCCAGAGCTCATAAAACACTAGCCCCTCCATACACGTCAGAGACAAAGCACGGATTTGCGACCTGGTTGGCCAAGATCAACTTATGATTTTCTGCGTTCAGGGTTATCGAAATAGATCCATTTTTCATACCCAGTTACAATATGCGCCCAAAAGCTTTTTTTCTGTGCCTCGCAAGCAAAAAAAATGGTTCTGTATCTTCCCTGTATCATGCGAACGTCGGAATATCGATGACTTGTGAACATTTAGCTGTTCAGCCAAATCTTTAAGTGTTTGAGAAAATCTTTATGCAGCAAACTTTGCAATTCGGCATCTTTAAATTTTTTCGATTGACCTGGTCGTTGCTTGTCATAAGAGACACAATCGCCACTTTAAGGAGGTGTACCGGTCCAGTTGAATCAAATGACGGTTTATGAGATTTTTTTTCAATAAACAAAAAAATACATTCGACACATAGATTGATTCTGTAGATGCTAAGTTTTCATAAAATATATAATTAAAGGGCAAAAATATGCATTTTTATAGTTTTATTACGAGAAAAAGAAAAACTGTTTTGTTACTACCAACTAGTAACGTAACTGTTGTGTTACTACCAAATGAAGTCGTAATCTTTTATTAGATTCAAAAGATGTAAAAAATTTTAAATATTTAAAAGATTCGTAATCGTTTATCAAACGTTGATGGTTCAACATTGAATATATTAGGTGTAGTAAAAAGATATCCATTATTTTTGCAATAGATGTCTTTAGTAATCTGTATCTCGCCTTGTATAAGTGCGATCGGATTACGCTAGATGGCGTTAGAATGATAAGATTTCGTACTAAAATAAACATCTCAGACAGTTTTGTGATTGCTTGACTCAATATTTTTTGAGCGCGCGTCAAAGATGGCCACCGGCAAAGTGAAAATACGCCATATTTTACAGTGTTTCTTCGATAAAGGCGAAAACGCAAGCCAGGCGGCTGAAAATGTGAATATTGTTTATGGTCCTGATACTGTAACAGCCAATCACGCGCAATTTTGGTTTCGTCGATTCCGTTCCGGTAATTTTGATGTCAAAGATGCACCACGCCGTGGAAGGCCAATTGTCGAAAATGTCGATAAAATAATGGAAATCATCGAGTCCGACCGTCATGTAAGTACTGTTTCGATTACCCAGGAGTTAAACATTGCACAAAAAAACCGTTTGGAACCACTTGAATAAGGCTGGATACAAAAAGAAGCTCGATGTATGGGTGCCACACGAGTTAACGCTAAAAAACCTCATGAACCGAATTTCCATCTGCGAATCGCTGCTGAATCGCAACAAAATCGACCCATTTATGAAGCGGATGGTGACCGATGATGAAAAGTGGGTCACTTACGACAACGTCAAGCGAAAACGGTCGTGGTCGAATGGCGGTGAGCCGGCGCAAACGGTGGCCAAGCCAGGATTGACGGTCAGGAAGATTTTACTGTGTGTTTGGTGGGATTAGCAGGGAATCATCTACTATGAGCTGCTCCCCTACGGCCAAACTCTTAATTCGAACCTGTACTATCAACAATTGGACCGTCTGAAGGAAGCAATCGCCCAGAAGCGGCCAGCTTTGGCCAATAGGAGAGAAATTGTGTTCCATCAGGACAACGCCAGGCCACACACATCTATAGTGACTCGCCAGAAGCTCCGGGAGCTTGGTTGGGAGGTTCTTATGCATCCACCTTATAATCCGGAACGGGCACCAAGTGATTACCACCTGTTCCTGTCTATGGCGAAAGATTTTGCTGGTGAAAAATTCGCCTCTAGAGAAGCTTGTGAAAATCGACTGTCCCAGTTTTTTGCCAATAGGGGCGAGGGTTCTATGAGAAAGGCATAATGAAATTACCTTCAAAGTGGCAACAAGTTATCGATCAAAACAGTGCATATTAGACCTAAATCGGATCATTCTAACTATGCTAAATAAAGCCTTCAATTTCATGCAAAAATAATGGATTTCTTTTTACTACACCTTATATATCGATGGTCCCGAGCGGGTCTATCTTATCTCGCTCAGACCTTTACGCAGTAGCGTAATTGAAAGGGTCCCAGATGTACTAGCGTAACTCTCGCGCCCTCCGCGAAGTATCGTATCTCGGCAGACCCTGTTCATCCTAACGCATCTCCGGGCGCGCGTGAGATCCATCGTATCTCCCGCAGCCTTAGAACGGAGTATCGTAACTCGCCGACTGCGATATGCTCTATCGTATCTCAGATGCACCAAAACGTTTCATCGTAAGTCGAAATTTGGTGATTTTTGAAAAACATCACTACTAAGTTCGTTCGAGCTTGAAGAATGCCCAGACAAAATTTTAAATCATTTTGATAATTTTTTGTGCTGTAATTAATTAAAGTAAAACAAGATATCGTATCCCCCCGCGCTCTGAAAGTTCCATTCTAGTTTCTACTCTATCGTAAGTCGTCGAAAATCTCGACAACTTACAATAAAAGAATAAGTTATGTAACGATAACAGTTATAAGTATGTTATTATTATGACGTGAATGGAAATCAATGAATTATTAATTCATTGATTTAAACAGATAATTAATTAATCATGAAATATAGAAAAATAATAATCGTAATGATATTATTAACACATTTTGAGGTTGGGCGACACAAGAATTGTATTACGGTTATCACTATATCTATTCGTTTGAAAATTGACTGAGATTTCGCGATTTTATTTGAAACAAAAATTGATTACCAGTTACGAGATATTTTATTGTTTAAATTTTATTCCGAAAACTTTACATAGTATGAAACAATTTCATTAGAAAAAAATATGCATTAGGTAAATCTCTACAAGCAGCTATTTTTCATACAGTTCCATACAAATTATTAGCACACATACATGTGCTAATAATTTGAATGAAAGACATTTCGTCGAAGCATGACGGCTGTCAGGGGGAAGGCCTACCAAAGACCTTTCGACCGAAAGATATGATGAATATTATGATAATAGTATATTATGTTTCTATTTTCACAACGCTTTTCATGTCTAAAAAATATTCTGCGTATAATGCGTAATATTTAGACATAAATGTTGTGATGATTCAGTGACATTTTATTTTTGAGAACGCGAAACTTTCAAACCGCGTTTACTGAAAACTTGCGATTCGTAGATACGATGAAACGTTTTGGTGCATCTGAGATACGATAGAGCATACCGCAGTCGGCGAGTTACGATACTCCGTTCTAAGGCTGCGGGAGATACAATGGATCTCACGCGCGCCCGGAGATGCGTTAGAATGAACAGGGTCTGCCGAGATATGATACTTCGCGCAGGGCGCGAGAGTTACGCTAGTACATATGAGACCCTTTCAATTACGCTACTGCTCGAAGGTCTGAGCGAGATAAGATAGAGCCGCTCGGGACCATCGATATGGTTTTCGATGGGCAAGATAGGTCTTTTTTTTCTAAATGTTTGCAAAGGTTTAGTTTATGTTAATCCGTTGTTAGAAATGGTTTATCTCGGTGCTAAATAGCCAAAAAAATTACGTCACCCGTAGCGTGAACGTCTTGCCCATGTAACCACATGTAAAATTACATATATTACACTATTTTTGAGCTCTGGTGCTTTGTGGTGTAAAAATTTCAAACAAATCGTGAAGACTCCGTATAGTCTGGACAATAACATATACATATATAGGGTATTCCACGCCAAATCGACTGCTTTCCGGCCCGACCTCTTTTGATTTGGCTGCAACTTTAATATGTTTATTGTTTTCATCTTAAAACGCTTGTGAGATTTTTTCAAATTTTTTTACATAATCACAACTACGTAGTGAGTTTTTGAAAAAATCGCCTGTATTTTTCAAATGCTCATAACTTTCTGAAAAATGGACCGATTAAGATGTTTTTTTTAAATTCTTTGTTTTGAAATGTTGCTTATGAAAAGAAATATTTGAAAAATATTCATTCATCTTCGACATGATTTTTTGGACAAAACGCGATTTTTTCAAAGAACGCCACTTTTGATTTTTGATTTTTTGTTTGTAAAAAAATATGAGGAATTACCATTATTTGCCGCAAGACTCATCGTGGTAAGATTCTCCTTTCTATTTTTTTTCTAAATTGAAAAATTTGTATTCTTTTTTTTCCATATATAGCTCTCTCCTATGATGCAATAATATCCATTTATAAATTCTATGGTTTTTTTTTAATGCAGTGTACTATTTCATTTAGAGTAATATTTTGCTCAGGAATTCCATAAGTAGTATTTGAATTTGCCGCTAAAATATTGAACTACTTACCTACCATTTTTTTACTTAATTTATAATTAAGTTCATAAACATTTAAGCTCATTTTGCAATATGTTGGTGTGGGATTTCGTACGCTTGTGCGTCGACGCCGTATATGACATGTTCTGAAACGGGTTTCATAAATGTCTTGACCAGTGGGGTAACACGCTGCACTACTTCTATGCATTAATATGCTAGAAGCGCTACGAGTGACAGAATGTGACACCAATAGATTCGGACGTTTCGCAATGCAAAAATACCTAGCGGTTTCATACCCCTGGTCTCGACTTCCATTTTTGTTTCACATTTTCGAAGGTATTAAGGTTTTACTCCCAGCAACAATATCAGTTTTTATCAAGATTCTCATGCGAACATTTTTCCAACTCGTCATATACCATGGAATCCGAAAGCCATTTCGATCGCTGCTGTAATCCGTTTAATTTGAAGTATCATTTAAAACGGAATGTCTTGCGACAAGCATCTGTCAATGTAAAAACGCTCTAGTTGAATCGTTTTTGTTTGATATGCACTGACTGTTTTCATCGGCGGAAGACAAAAATAATGCTGAGAACGGTCTCTGTGATCGATTCTCGAAAACCAAAACCATTTCAGGAACTCAGCAGTTGCACTGTGTAATACCTGACACAAATGGTGGTCTTATTGTTAAAAATGTCTCTAATTCCAGAGATCACAAATTATGTAAATTATTCAACCGTCACAAAAATGAATTAATGCATCATTGCATACTATTAAAGAATTAATTGAATAACTATTTACTTCATTCCCCTTTAAATAATCCTTTAAAAATAATTGAACATAATTGGAAAACTTTTTCAGTAAGTTAATATTATATACAAAGTACTGAGTATAATAGTATTAACCATTTAAATTTATTTCATCATAGAAAACAGGTATATTTGGAAAAAATTAAGCGTAAACATTTTTCGATTTCGAAAAAAAATCTTCCCACGATGGGTCTTACGGTGAAAAATGCTAAATTTATCATATTTTTTTTATTAAAAAAAATCAAAAATCAAAAGTGGCGTTCTTTGAAAAAGTCGCGTTTTTTTCCAAAAACTAAAAAATCATGTCGAAGATGACTTTGAACATTTTTCCAATCTTTTTTTTTCATAAAGAACATTTCAAACCGAATAATTTTAAAAAAACACCTTAATCGGTTCATTTTTCGGAAAGTTATGAGCATTTGAAACAAAAACGGGCGATTTTTTTCTAAAATTCACTACGTATTTGTAATTATGTAAAAAAAAATTGAAAAAATCACACAAACGTTTTAACATGAAAACAATGACATATTAAAGTTTCAGCCAAATCGAAAGGGGTCAGGCCGGAAAGTGGTCGATTTGGCTTGGAATGCCCCATATACAGGGTGAGGCACATAAAGTGTTACAGAGCAATAGCACTCAAACTATTGATCATATCCAAAAATGTTTCAGACGAAAGTTTCAGTGTTCCAGAAGGCCGTCATACTGGACCACCCTATTTTTTTATCGGTGAAGGCGCTGAAGCTACGTCAAGGTCAACTCCACTTTTTTAAATGGAACCATGTATTTTTTTTTTTCGATGAAATTATTACCGATTTTAAGACGAATTCAGCGACCTACAACACAAGGTCATTCCAGTCACGCAAAGTATGAAAATAGTCGAAAAATCGAAAAATATCGGAATAATCACTTTCAAAGGATCCACTAACCTTGGTTTGGGTCTACCTACAGAAGATGCTCGAGTGATGACCCTCGACTTGTAAACACTTGTTTGATCGCTGTTTTCATTTCTTACGATACCAATGTTTCTTATCAGCAGCAAGTACGCATTTTCTGTTGACATATCAGTTAGTCACGCATTACCTTCTAATGTGAGTACATCGGATCGCGAAAATGAACTATTTTCAAGAATCTTTTGATATGTTGATGGTGCTGGGGGAATGCCGTAAACATTACAGAAACGCCCAAGATTTGTATGCGGCTCGTTATCCGGATAGGCAACAAAAATCGCACATGGCTTTTAAGCGATTAGCTGACCGTTTCTGTCGCTTCGGTACAGTGAAACAAACATGAGTCAAACGTCGACCGATTGTTAATGAAAATAATGCGGCTGCTATCTTAGCTTTTGCTGCACTAAATCCACATGCGAGCAGCAGGCAAATGGAAAGAGAGAGTAGAATTAGTCAGCGATCTGTATTAAGAATCTTACATCAACAGAAGTTCCATCCGTATCGTATGTCATTACATCAGGATTTGTCCGGCAATGATTTCCTAAATCGCGTCAATTTCTGTAACTGGATTCGTAGAAAAATGCGCACAGATGTCTCATTTTTGAGTCATGTGCTTTTTTCTGACGAATCTAACTTCACAAATACGGGAAATGTGAATAGGCATAACATGCTTTATTGGGCAAATGAGAATCCTCGATGGATGAGAACTATACCATTTCAACATCCGTGGTCCGTTAATTGTTGGTGCGGCATTGTCGGCGATTACGTCATTGGTCCATATTTTTTTGAAGGTCGCTTGACTAGGCAAGTTTACGCAAACTTTCTGCAAATCGTACTGCCTCAATTACTAGAAGACGTGCCCATGCATGTTCGCATGAACATGTGGATGCAATACGACGGTGCGCAACCCAATTATGATCTGTGTTCAAGACAAGTGATGAATGAGATTTTTGGTGAAAAGTGGATAGGACGAAGCGGCCCTATAGCTTAGCCACCTCGTTCGCCAGATCTAACATCACTAGATTACTTTTTATGGGGTTTTGTCAAAGAACGCGTAACGGCGGTAGCACCTACCACGCCTTACGACATGAAAGAAAGAATACGCCGAGCATGTACCGAAATTACACCACAAATGTTGGCTGAAGTTAGACGGTCTTGTCATCAGCGAATTAACAAGTGCTTACAAGTCGAGGGTTATCACTTCTAGCATCTTCTGTAGGTAGACCCAAACCAAGGTTAGTGGATCCTTTGAAAGTGATTATTCCGATATTTTTCGATTTTTCGACTATTTTCATACTTTGCGTGACTACAATGACCTTGTGTTGTAGGTCGCTGAATTCGTTTTAAAATCGGTTATAATGTCATCGAAAAAAAATACATGGTTCCATTTAAAAATGTAGAGTTGACCTTGACGTAGCTTCAGCGCCTCCACCGATAAAAAAATAGGGTGGTCCAGTATGACGGCCTTCTCGAACACTGAAACTTTTGTCTGAAACATTTTTGGATATGATCAATAGTTTGAGTGCTATTGCTCTATAACACTTTATGTGCCTCACCCTGTATATAAATAGATATACAGGGTGGACCATTTAACGTGACCACCCCAAATATCCCGTTGCCTTTAGAGTGACGAAAAAAATGTCAGGAGGTAATTTGATTGACTTCGAAGGGCTGATACAGTGATGCAAAATTAATTTTTGTCAAGGTCATAGTTTTTGCGTTCTCAAGGTCATTAATGGTTTTTCAAATGGGAACATATTTTTTTTATTATTAAGGCGTTGTAGCTGATATTCAGACTAATGCAACGACCTATGATATCAGGACCTTTCAAATGATTTTTCACCAAAAGACACGTGTAAAAACGGGAAATCGTGATGGTATTGACAATAAGAATATCCGAATAATGTAATTGCATTTTTTGTACAGAAAATTTATCGTAACAAATGTTCGAAGTGATGGCCATTAACCTTGACACATTTTTGAAGACGTCGGGTGAATGATTCTCTTGAATCATTGACCTTCGAATAGTTTCTAGTGTGATAGCGGCGCAGGTCCACTTTCTCTGCTTGACTGTACAATACCATTTACGATACGGTTATTACATGTTACTTTGTGTGGATGAACTTGTCTACTAATTCTGATATTGGTAGACGGTAAACATTCTTCACTCTACTACAATTTTACTACGTTACAATGCCAGTATTTACAGACATCGGAAACATCTCCGACTATTGACATTATTGTATCCGTTGGATAACCTGCGCCGCTATCACACCAGAAACTATTCGAAGGTCAGGAGAATCATTCATCCGACGTCTTGAAAAATATGTCGAGGTTAATGGCCATCACTTCGAACATTTGTTACAATAAATTTTCTGCACAAAAAATTCAATTACTATTATTTGGGGTGGTCACGTTAAATGGTCCACCCTGTATATATATTTTTTAAATCTTGGATTGCAGGTAACGCTCCAACCTCTTCAAATCATCAAAATCAATCTCTACCTACCCTTTCTTCAAACTGCATGCTTTTTCAAATCAAAGTAGTGCTGAAGTATACATCGGAAAGACAACTTATCACGGTCCGTTTTTTTACCTGCTCGTTCGAGACACGTGTCTCACCTAAATATGGCGTCTTTTGACTGGAAGTTACGGCATCCTTTCAAGGTGATATAAATGACATCTACTCGTACTGAAGTATAAAACACTGAGAGATACCTACAGCCAAACAGCGCGTTTCAATGCGACTACCCTATAAATTGGTACTTTCCTTCCACGGAGAAACTACGAGAGGGTAGTAAATCTCATTGCTTTTGATCAGAACTCGCTGAAGCACATCAATGGTGTCGTTTCTATCTTGGCGATTCGTTTTTTCGAGGTTCGCGTTGCCCCTTACACAAAAACATGTTCAAGTTTAAGATAGATTGAATATAGTCGATTCTAAGTTTCGTGAACAGCGCTAACTGGCAGTAGATAGCGCTTGCGCGAGTTCTAGATGCGCACTTTGATCCGCGCAGACGACTTGGTCTAGCTAAATCGCTATAGCTGCAGCCCTTCTCTCCCCATCCGTTGAGCTGCGCTGATTTTTCTGTACCGTAGAACACATTTTACTGGAACCAATGTTTTTCAATTGAGCAAAGTTCTGTAGTCGGACAGTATATGCACGTTTGCGACAACAATTACGTGCTCGCCGCATCCTTGAATACTGCTATTAAGATAAATTATTAACCCATTAAGACGTATTATCGAAACTGTTTAGCACAGAATAAAATTGGCAGTAAACCTGCGGAAGTACAGAAAGATAAATTTAAGAAAAAAATGCGTATAGCTATAAAAAGAGAATGAATATTCACAATCTCGAAAAGCATATATGAATTTGTTACGTGAGTGAAATTGGCAACAATTTGCGCGATAAGTGCGCCTTAATGTTTTTTCGAATTTTTACTGCTTCTGTGATGGTCTTTTTTCTCATTACTTCCATCGCTCTGCTATAACTATGCTGGGTACATATGTTATATAGTATCCCTGAAATGATTTGACTCAATTATTATGCTAAAACCGTAACGGTCATTATGGTTCCGCTTATCGAGCAATTTTACGATTCAAGGTTTTAATTGTATTCGGTGAATTGCTAACAATACTCAATATCTCGAGATGCGTTTATCATGAAGATATAATACAAAAAAGAAGACAAAAACATGCGTCCAGGCGACGGCGACTAACGTATGACCCACTCCATGTGCTATTTTTTCAAATCGATATATATAAAAGCGAGATACCACTGACTGACTGATTAATCACGAAATCTCAGAAACTATATATATGTGTGTTTACACAAAATAGACATGATGCGGGATGTTTCGTTTTCCAGCCCCTGTCTATTCACTACCCAATCGATTTTCACTATAGTTGTCGCTGCGTAATAATGAAAATGCCAGCTAGTAACGAGGCCGTACTGGACTAGCCAACCATGGTTACGAATAACAAAGTAAGGTTATGAGACTACACGTATTATCATCTAGCGGGTGACTCATGGCTGGCTAGCCAACTTGGGTTTTAGATCGCGTTGTGAATAACCCAAATTCTCAAGTGAGTATCTCTCCTTGACCTAGCCAATACTGCTAACCGCGACTATGCACCCCTTGTAAAATACCACGTAATGACTAAGTCGTACCTGGCTACCCAATAATGGTCACCACTCATTTTTCAGTACCGAGTCGCTAAACGAGGAAGACGTTATAAGGCTGGACAATTACTAGCTAAAACGACTAGCTAGTGGCGATTTGAAAAATAGTTTTACTAGCTTAGGGCCAGGCGGTGATGAGTTGTATTTTCCGCTCGGGTCATATACAATCCAAGGAAATGATGCAGATATATTTTAGACGTGACAAGGGTCAATCGATTGACGAAGCATACGACAAGATCGAAACTTAAAAAAAAAAAAAAATTTCATAAAATGTTAGTCCAATGTCTCAAAAATATCGTACCAAAATTCGAAGCCGTTTAGACGTTATAGCCACAAACGTGACACAACTTCCCGAAGTTTTTATACTCGACTGTATCCAAATGCGTCCACGGTTATTTTTGAGCATACTCAAAATACTCAAAATGTCGATGAAAGTTTCAACTCAACGATCTGGAACTTGGCTTCGAAGCACTAGAATTCTGGACTGAAAATCGTCGAAATTTCATCCTATCTTACGGCTGGACTATTCAACGAAGGATATACATCCATTTTGAAAACCATTTTTGCATTGGATATCATAAGTGGAACTCAGTGCAAAAATTATGCCAACAGTGCCGACGCTCGATAGGTGCATCGACAGGAGCCGCGCAGCTCCTTATCGACCAAAGAGGCTCGAAAAGCATACAAAAATCAAATGGCTGAAGAAAATCATTTCTTCGAAGAAGCTGAAGGCTTATTATATGACCCTGGAATCGCTGATTAGCCGGTAAATAATTGTTATCATTGACTTTTTCCTTGACGAAACTTTAAACGCGTTTTAATCAAAACTATATTTTTCAAATTGGCATACATCCTCACGTAAAAACTATTCAAACAATCGTGACAAAATTTCGCACATGACTGAACAACATCACTACCTTGTCTGTACGCCTAGTTGTTTTAAAACATTGGCAAAAAAAGTACTTTTCCATATCAAAATATAAGAAAAAATTCGTCAAAAATCGCAATGTCTGTTAAAAAATTGTATAATTCTTCCTATTTTTTACTTTTTTAGGCTTACAGACGAACTAAGAATGTTTTCAATAAAAATCTTCTTCGACCATATTGGTTTCAGATGACAACAACGAGCACGAGAGTGTATGCCATTTTCGAAATCCCGAATCGAACTGCTCCAAAGCGGTACATCTAAGCCATTTTTTTTGTAACTTAAAAAATACGCTTTGGTACATCAAAGTACACCCTACAAAATGCTAAAGTTTCAAAAATCTGAAATAATTATTTCCCTTCCAAACAATTGCACAAAATCGTAGATTTTTTAGCCTTGTAAAAGTATCCCCCCTTAATCGAACATTAAGAACATGGTCATTATGTACTAGGAAAGCACTAGGAAAAATAACTATGGCGAAGAAGAACTCTATGGAAGCACATGTGTGTATACATATCAATGCAACATTTATTAACATAACTGTATATCCAGGAAAATTCAACAATAGTGAAAATATGTACCGGCAAAGTATAATACTAATTCAGGGTTTGTCTCAAGAGTGGCAATAATATCTGGCCCAAAACTGGGCACTTGTTCTGAGCCCATACCCTTAAACAATGTCGAGCCGATTCACGGCACCATGATTTGGACAGGTGTTAAGAAACCGAAGTTGTTTCAATACTGATTTTGACTTGGGCAAGGCTTGGCCCTTGCTATCCTGCCAGTATTGGCAGCTCTGGCATCAGTACAGTGCCAGTACTAAGCCAGTTTGCAGTTCGCACATGGGTACTTATCAGAATGCTCAACGAATATTATATTTATCGGAATTTTAATCATAGCTTTTTCAACATTAACAAAACAAAGAATGTGGTTTGTTTATAGGCTACAATACCTCAAAACATTCAAAAGTGATTTGTAAGGTATTGAATATTATTAATATCTACAATATTACTCATTAAATATTATTGCGGGACCTACTCATATATCTAAAAAAAATAATGTAGGTTTTCTAAAGATCGCGAAAGTGAAAGAAAATGATAAAAAATTCGGTCACTCGACTGCGATAATTTATTTCGGGCTTGCAAATGTATTTCTCATTGTATGAAGTTTTACAATTCAGTCTAATTTTGTTTCGAAGATACTACAGTTTTTGCATTAAAAAATATTTAAAAAGAAGTATGGATAATCGTTAAAATGGTGCGAGAAATTCATTAGATTTTGAATACAATCGGGAATGTAAAAGACTTTTAAACAATCTCGTGAACGTTTGTTTCATATTGCATATAATTATACGGAAGTAAAAATCAACATCAATACTACAACAAATCAAATCGAGATTCGGAGCAATCTTTGATGTACATATAGAGATTAATATCAACGAATGGGGGTTTTTTTTTCACGAATTGTGATAAGAAAGGAATGATATATAATCAATAGTTTATTCGAGACAGGCGGACGTCATAAGTCCATTCATTTAATTTGTCGTCTGGTTGTGCTAGAAATGAGTTGAGTTACGGCTAGGCTTATAATCGAATTGTGCAACATTTCACTGCTCGTGTTCCTAGTCATCGCTATCTTCCCAGTTCGTGGACTTCTCTGTTCCAACTGACGTAACTTTTTGCGGATTTAATCATTATTAAAACGACAACTACTACCGAGAGCCAGATGGTACTCTCTTTTATTGCGAAATCGTCCTGGGAGAAAAATAATTACTGTTAGACAATGTTGTCTTCCATGCTAATCGTTCTAAGTCATCTGTACTACCCATTTACTAATATTATGATGTTTTTGAATTATCAGCAGGTTTGAGTGGGTTTTATTCTTTCTGAATCTTTTCTAGCCTTCATGCATAGAGGTATATACGTAAACGGAAAAGGGATACCTTTTATTTACGACGGAACAAGAACCGCGAAAAATATAGGTAATCAAATTTATCACCATTCTAGGACTGACGGTAAAGTGTAATGAGCGGCCATTGTTTAAAAAGAATACATAAAATATAGTCTATACCGCTACAAATACCAAAAGGGTCATTGATTGAAAAGATTTAAGCCTAGAAGTTATGTATCATTTTCTCTACCTTCCAACTCATGACTGCTGCAGATACCCACCCCACGTGTTTCTTGTAGGCAGAATCCCTCTATTGAGCAGTAAAGAGAAACATCAGTACCTGAATCTCTTCGTTTTTTGTTAAGGAAGAGAATGAAGTAAGGCAAATTAAATTTTATGAAAATTTATTAATATTTATTTAGTGCAAAACCCCCTTAAACGCCGACATAGCCCGAAAAACAGTTAAAATCGCATTTTTTAAACAAAAAATTCGTTTTTCTTCTAATTCACAGATCCTGAAATATCGCACGGCGTTTTAGAGAAGAAACATTGAGCTTATCAAAATAAAATTAGTTGAATTATATTCCGTTTAAAAAGTATATGAATTTTGAGATATAAAAATGGGGAAAATACGGAAAAATGCAATGGAAACGCAACGAAATAAATATTCGCAGGGTTTTTGCGCATACTTTTCACTCCATTTATTGAGAAAATAGTATATAATTAATATAAATGATAAAAATAAGAATAGGAAGAAATGCACCGTTATGTGCTCCTCGCAGGAGGCGCTTTGGCAAAAAACCTGAACCTTGCGATCCTTTGCTCTTGGACAAAACGCATATCTCGCCGTTTTTTTTGCCCAAATCTTGGTGCTGTTAGTTTTTCTTATTGTAAGACGGTACTACCCGAGTAGAAATCTTTCGGCTACAATGAACATCTGGTTAGGCGTGGTAACATACTTACGTAAAAGAGGCCTTTTTTGTACTATATCTAGATGATTGTTTTATCGTTGGGGTTTCCTACGAGGATTGTCAAAAAAATGTTCAAGAGGTTTGCGTAACCCTGGAAAGACTGAATTTGTCTTAAACCAAGAAAAATGTCAACTATCACCCAAGAAACGCTGTCAATACCTGGGGTTCATCTTTGACGCTGAAAAAATGACTTTAGAACTCCCGGAAAACAAAAGGCAAAAAGTAGAAGATTCCATTTAGAAATTTCGACAAAAAAGGTTCTGTGAGATCCGAGAGCTTGCAGAGTTTGTCGGCACATTAATTGCATGCTTGCCCCAGCAATAAGATATAGCCTAGAGCTTACAAAAAGATTTGAAAGGGTCAAATTCCTAGCGCTAGAAAGTAACTCTGGATGTTACGATAGGGTAATAAGCATCCCGGATTCGTTACAGTCTGAATTCGCCTGGTGGCAAAGAGCCATACGCTCAACCTCCAATTCGTTCAGGACCCCGGAATTCCGTTATGAAATTTTCTGCGATGCATCCCTCTCCGCGTGGGGGGCTGTACGTGGAAGCGAGAGAACGCACGGTTTTTGGAACCGGGGAAAAAGGAAATTACATATTAATGTTTTAGAATTGACAGCGGCCTTCTTTGGCTTAAAGTGGTTCGTGCGACAAGAGACTGCAATGTCCTCCTCTGGCTCGACAACACTACCGCCATTGCATATATCAATAAGATGGGCGGCATTCATTTTGAAAGAATCCATAACCTAGCGAAAGAAATTTGGGAATGGTGCGAACGACGCAGGATCGGTTTATCGGCATCATATATTAATACGAAAGATAACATTGAGGCGGATTTCGAATGGCGGCGATTGGAGGGAGAGATCGAATATAGTTTAGCCGAATGGGCCTTGGGAGAAATAGTAGAAACTTTTGGGCAGCCGGAGATTGATCTATTTGCCTCTCGCGTTAACGCAAAGTGCGAGCGTTGAGTGTCCTGGGCCAGAGACCCTGGGAGCGAGGCGGTAGATGCCTTCACGATAGATTGGTCGCAGATCTCTCTCTTCTATGCATTCCCTTTCTTCGCCCTCGTTCTACGAGTATTGCGAAAGGTGAAGGAAGAAGGGGCAAGGTGCATCATGGTTGTACCAAATTGGCCAGCAGAACCGTGGTACCCACGATTTCAATCCCTTCTTGTCAGAAAACCCGTCATTTTGGTCCCTAATGCATCATTACTATTATTCATCAACAAAGATCTGCACCCATTATGGAGACAACTTACCCTGGTAGCCGGAGTTTTTTGCTGGAAAGCCTTCGAAATAAACAATATTCCATCAGAGGCCCGAGATATCATGATCGGCTCAATACGGAAGTCGTCGCTCAAGCAATACGACAGTGCTCTAAAAAAATGGTGGACGTTTGGCAACACAGAAAACATCAACCCATATAGACCATCAAATGCAGATGTTTTAAAAGTCTTAGCCGAAGACTTCCGAAAAGGGGCAGCTTATAGCTCACTCAACACCCTTCGATCAGCAATATCACTGATAGCGAGGCCTCAGATCGGGCAGGACTATAATATTCGGAGGCTATTTAAAGGAATAGCTAGAGCTTGTCCGGCTAAACCAAACTATGATTATACCTGAGACCCACGGATCGTCTTAGATCACCTTAAAGGTTTAAGAAAAAATGTAGAGATACCTTTGGACTTATTTGCAATGAAGGTCGTAACTCCGATGGCGCTGGTGACGGGTCAGAGAATGCAAACTCTGTCTCTTATCCGAGTTGGGAATATAAAGTGGCAGGAAGAGGTGTTATTTATAAAAATTCCTGACACGATTAAAACTCCAGCCAAAATAAAAAAACAGCCCCTATTGACATTGCAGGTGTTTGAGAAAGATAAAGACATTTGTGCAGCAACAACATTAAGGTCATACATCGAGTAAACAAAAGAGATCGGGGGGACTTGCGAAACACTTTTTATCGCGGTACGAAAACCCCATAAATCGGTTGGATCTTAAACCCTCAGCAGATGGGTGAAAAAAATCACTAGACGAAAGGGATAGATACGCACATATTTTCGGCATACAGCGCCACGCATGCATCATCTTCTACAGCAAAGGCGAAGGGCGTGAATATTGACTTAATAAGAGGAACGGTTGGCTGGACACAGAAGTCACAGACATTTGCAAGATTTTATGATCGACCTATAGTTCAAGATAAAAGTCTATATGCTTAGGCAGTTCCAGATAGCTAAACAAACGACTGCGCCAAAAATAAAAATAAATGTAATCCGTTTTTTTTTCCAAATATACGCGGACAACGTATAACGCTGCGGCAACTTTTAACATCTACAACCTGATCTGAGGAAGAGGCGCGAAATACAATTGAACAATTGTATTTCGCGCCTCTTGCGAAAGTTGCAGCGCCTCTTCCGAAAGATCAGAGTCCCCCCCTAAACATTTATATAATCTTTGGCATACCCATCTCTCTACGGAAGATACCGCAGAAGGGTTCTGGCTACTTTAAAGAAATGAAGAAACATAGGAAGCGCAGGGATTCGTTGCCCACTAAGAAAACATTTTCTAGATTTTGTATACGTGGTTACTATGGCAACGTGTAGGGGTACTACAACCTGATCTTTCGGAAGAAGCGCTGCATATAATTACGATCAAACGTCACTTACAGGTAAGTTCGTTTATCCGTTCAATTTAATACTTTGTAGTCCGTTTAAAAAACGTGATATATTTTTTAAAAAATTAATTAAAATTTTATTTTTTTCTTCATTACCTTTATGAAATTAACTTTCTGTTCTTCCTCCGATTTTTTTAATCTTTGTGGACCATCCCCCTTGCCTACGAACTCCAAGCTCACTGCCGTGACATCCTCCCCATACACCCCATGGCTACAGACGCAATCTTCCCGCCTTTCCGCTGACTCATCTATAATCGCCATCATCCTCTACCGCGGCGCCCTTGCCAACAAGCGTCATCCATTCCTTTCTGCACGTCGCTCTCCTAGAATTGGCAACCCCTCTCCATAGACTCCTCGTCGGCGGGGACCAGCCTCACCTCTTCCGCCCAAACCTCACCATTCATCACCTCCATCCTCCTCAATGCGGACGTCACAACTCAGTCCGCGGTTCCTGGCGCTCTATTAATCCGTCTGCCACGTTCGCTGCTCAGAGCACCTGGATTAGTCCAGGTCCTATTTCTGTACTCTTGCTGCTTAGTAGTTCTGCTGGAACTTTGACGGCCGCGGAGGACGGAGGGGGTCCCTATGCTTATACACAGGCTAACCATATTGGTACCAACCTGATTTTGCGATGAAAAAATAATATATCGTGGCAAAAAAGTGTATATAAATCGATATTATTATTCCCAAATCTATACAATTGTACTATTTTACATGCTAATCTAATACTATTTTACATTGGAGCATTCTAAGAGTTTTTATGATTACTAATCTATTTATTTTCACTGCATCACACGAAACATGAAACTTGGCAACGTTGCAGAAGTTATGTGCGCGCGCGCTCACAGTGGGTTGGCAGCAATTTCGCTGTGTATACGTCGTATTTATATTGTCTTTAGAGCATAATTTTTTTTTAAATATGAAATCAGTTTCTAAAAAACGACTTTGCTGCAAAAGGAAGTTCTGCAATGAGGATGTGTTCAACCAAAAATGTTTACGTTTCTTTCCTTGTTTCGCCCTACTCCCTAGATATTCCTCCTAGCGGTAATTATACAGTTTTTTCACCAGTGCTCCAACGTATACCCTTGCGGGTTCTTACGTCTTACCCTTCCCAATTGAACCCTTTTCCTATCACTCCCTACCCGCACTTCGCTAATCTAACCTAACTTCCGTTGCGTCCATAGCCGTCTTAAGCTACTCTACAACGGATTGGCCGAGGGTACGGGGAAACTGTGGAAACCCCGTGTCGGCATAGACGGCCCTATATTCTTCTTATTCTCTGGTGCACAATACTATTACTCAAGTATCTACACCAAAGTATCAGAAGGATTGGCCTTCCACACACTGGTTGATGTGCCAGCCGGTGCACGGCTAAGCGGTCACCGCTCCGAGTATTGGCCACATGCAATGCTGCTTAACTCGAAGTACCGCCGAAGCCGAATCCCGACCGTACATCCACCAGTGTTGGTCACTAAACGTACTTTTATGAATGGCTCGAAAAAAATGTAGACCGATTTTGACCGATTTCCAGTCTCGTCTTTAAAATCGCGTATTTTTACGAGCTTAAAACGGCTGCAGGGGAGAGGGCGAAGTGACCGCCGCGATTTCTCTTCGGCATTGTATTCAGGAAGGTTTTCTTTTATAAATCCTCCCACCTTCCACCCCCAATATAAGCGTTGAAATATTTAAAAATACCTTATTTTATTATGTGTTTCCGGGAACTTCAAAACTCCATAACTTATCGAATTAATAAAAAATGTCAGCCTCCCCCGACGGCATATCAATAGTGGTGCCCAAGTAAAGCAGCTCACGGCAAAAAAAAAAAATTTCTTTCGTTTTTCGGAAAAGTTCTCAAACTGCATAATTACCCTCCTAGCAGGCGACGCTAGGTGCCCCCACCGTTCTTGTAGTCTCAATCTTTGCCCCGCTCTCGCCCCACTCGCTACAGTGATGCCACGTCGAAGCCTTGGGCGTCGATATCCTAAGTAAATGAGAGCTTCGCTATATTTATTAGCTACAACTCATGACAGGCATGGTCAATCGGGCCCATTTTTTTTACCACTCCCCTGTAATAGATAAATCTATACCCTATAACAATTTTAATAAGCCCCCACGTTCTTAAGTTACTGATATTAAATTGTTTCTTACGTCATAACAGTCCCTATCTCATTGGGGGGTATCTTTACGATTGAAATTTTTCAGGTGCATGTGGAATATTTTTCCATAAGTGCTATTGAAATTTCAAGGTTTCCCCAGTTTTTTAAGTTCGAGCAGAACCTCCTTAACGTCATTCAGCGCTCATAAAACGAACAATTCTGACATTATACAACAGAGTTGTAAACTTTGAAGAAATTGCAAGCTGGATCTCATGTTGTCATCGCACCAAAAATGATTCTTTTCTACAGTTACAAACTTATTTTGCTTTTTCGGAATTTCGGGAAGAATAAAATATTTCTAAAATAAAAAAACCACAGCACATATTCACATTTATAACTGCAATGGATATCTGTTTTCTATTTGCTGGGACATCGTACACCATATGTATATCATTCAGTCAGCAATTAAGACAGATAATAATCAAGGTGAAGCACAGTACAGGAAAATTGAGTTACAAAAACTCAAGAGAATAAGGAAAAGATACGTCGCGGGGGAGGAAGTCAAGGGAGAAAAAAGAGACAGAAAGGAAGAGCGAGGGGGAGAGAGAGAGAAAGAGAGAGAGAGAGAGAGAGAGAGAGAGAGAGAGAGAGAGAGAGAGAGGGAGGGAGAGAGAGAGAGTGAGAGAGAGGGAGGGAGGAGAGGGAGAGAGAGCAGAAAGTAGAGGGGAGAGAGTAAGTGAAGTTGCGTATAGATAAGTAAACTAAGGTAGACATCAAACAAAAACAACTGCAAAAAGAAGCATACGTCTACGAGTCAGCGAACACTCTCGACCCAGTTGCTCGACGAAGCCTAGCATCGCGATGCAGGGTCTGCTCACTTTCGATTAAGTAATCGCACTCGCTCCGCTCGATAAAAGTAGCCCCCTTTCCCTTATGATTTTACGTGGGTAGTAGGCAAACTTATAATACCCATGCAGCAATATAAAAAAGAAAAAGTAAGGAAATAAATAGAGATACGCGAGAATTCAGCAGTAAGAACTTGAAACTTGTTTCGAGGATTCGTATTGAGTCGCCGATGACGAAGGAACGAAGTCCAGCCATACATTCCGAAGCTAGATTTAGGTCATAGCGATCATAACGAGTACATTTGTCGAGATATTTGAATACCAATCATATGGAATAATTCCCTTACGACGTACTTGCATATGCAGCTACGTGTATGCGATTGATCGGTATTATAATCATTACGCAATCAGTCGTAACTATCGCTTATTAGCCTCCCAAGGGGCAATACGTTTTTTAACTCGAGAATCTCGTCTTTGCCACAAAAAAATAAGCGTATTTAGCAGTCACGAGTGGGCATGTACAATTTTCGACTCAATGCACCATTGGATTAGAAATTTTTATGCCATCGTATGAATGCACGTGATTTGAACTGTATCCGCGAATAACTACAGAATTTGCAGCGCGACGAGAGCCGTCTGCAAAAAATAACACTACAAATAAAAAGCAGGACCATTCGCCGGTACGAAACAGGTAACTTATTGTTTTGAATATAAGCTAACTCGAGTTAAGGGGTTACGCCACCCGGAAATTTTTGAAAAATCGATTTTTTATTTTAATTTTTCTCTCATAGTTTGAACCTTAAAGAAAATTTTAAGCTGAATGCGAAGTCTGTACCTACAATATTAACAAAGATATTATTTTTTTTCTACCGCACTGTGCAGCGCTCCCTTAGATAGATTTACCCTTCGCTTCTATGAAACTAGTGCCGAGCATAGATTTCTTCTTGGAAGGTCGGATTCCACTGTCAATTGGAATTTTCGGAGGAAATAATCAAAACTGTAACCAAAGCATAAACGCTATAATATGGAAAATCGCACCGAAAATAAGTTTCAGTGGTATGAAAGTAGTTGAAATAGCTACTTACATCGCTACATGCACTTATAATGATGGCTATAGTAATATTTTATTAATATTACACGTATTAAACGTAACCATCGGAAGTCATTGTTATGACATGTGTAATGAGGAAGACTAGCACCGTATATGGCTTGCTGAAAAACGCGCGCAAGAAACTACAAAAGAGGCTAGAACTGCTCGGAGAAGGTCAAGATTACCTCTCGAGAACCAGCAACTTGCTGAGGAAGGACCCCAATATGGAGCAGGAATCACCGATTGGCTATGCAACAGGGTATGTCACAAATTTTCAATGTTTTTTACTGTTGAAGCCGCGTCAAAACTTTGAACGCGTTTTTCTCGGAATGACATTTTTCGAATTTTCGGGAAAGATAACTCAACAACAGCTATTCCGATTGATTTGAAATTTATACCACACATTTGTAACATAATTATCTCAATCTGTACGTAGGTTTTTTTTCTAATGTTAACCGTTTTTGTTTAATCAATGTTTTTAAGTAGAAATTTTATGTGAAAAATAAATATAAATTTTTGCATGATACCAAAAATCCAATTTTTCTTTTTTCCGGAAAATCCTATGTAGGGTCGTGTATTTAACCTAATTCAACAAAATATTTTGATTCTTTTATGTTTCAGATGAACCGGGAGGCCATTAGGATTTCCGCAGATTGAAGGTGGAAAAAAAAACTTGACGCGCGCGGAGGTGTGTATCTCCGCCGATTATCAATATTTTTTGATTTAAAAAATATATTAAAGAAGCTGAAAACATGTAGTAAAAGAGTGTGAAGATAGAAATAAAAAATATGCAATAGTTTAGCTACAAAATATTCATGAATACCGATTCTTATTTTAACCGCTCAGGGTGGTGTAACCTCTTAAGGAGGTATTCCAGTCTAGAGGCTTGAATTTTGGGGGTTTTTTCGGGCTTGATAAAAAGACAAAAAATATTTTTACTATACATTTATTACAGTTTTTTTTATTGATTCCTGAAGAACTTACAAGAAAAAAATTTGCAAAAAAAAATTGAAAAAATTATAGGCGTCTAAATTTGGCTGTGAAAAAAGAAAGGGTTGAGGCGGTGACATGGTTTCGAAGCTCCTATTCATCTAAAACAGAAAAAAAACTAATTTTTTAATTCAATAAGCATGTTATTATGATGGGTAATAAAGAGATTTTTTTTAAATGACGTCTGTCTAAGAAAGAAATTAATTTTTCGGCCTATTTGGTTTAATGTTTTTAATTTTGTCAAAATAGTAATAATAATAGTTTCGCAATGCCGGAGGTAGGGACGATGGAGGGACGATATACAGGGTGAACCATTTAACGTGACCACCCCTAAATATCTCCGTTGCCGTTAGATTGACGAAAAAAATGTCAGGAGGTAATTTGATTGATTTCGAAGGGCTGATACAGTGGTGAAAAATTCATTTCTGTCAAGGTCATAGTTTTCGTGTTCTCAAGGTCGTCAATGGTTTTTCAAATGGGAACATGATATTCAGACGAATCCAACGACCTATGATATCATGACCTTGAAATGATTTTTCACCAAAATACACGTATAAAAACGGGAAATCGTGATGGTATTGAAAATAAGAATATCCGAATAATGTAATTGAATTTTTTGTGCAGAAAATGTATTGTAACAAATGTTCGAAGTTAAAGAAGTTCGAGGCCATTAACCTCGACATATTTTTGGAGACGTCGGATGAATGATTCTCTTGACCTTCGAATAGTTTCTCGTGTGACAGCGGCGCAAGTTATCCAACGGATACAACAATGTCAATAGTCGGAGATGTTTCTGATGTTTGTAAGTACTAGTACCAACATGTTGGCTGTCCAGCTCATTGGGCAGTTATAGCTCGCGAAGTGTTAAACCAAAAATTTCCCGGACGCTAGATTGGGAGAGGTGTAGTCATCCCTTGGCCTGCTCGTTCGCCGGATTTAACGCCACTTGATTTCTTCCTATGGGGAGCTATAAAGGCTCGTATTTACCATGATATTCCGACGGCGCCGGCGAACATGCGAGAACGAATTACAAGAGCCTGTGCCGCTGCCGCACCAGAAACTATTCGAAGGTCAAGAGAATAATTTACCCGACGTCTTCAAAAATGTGTCGAGGTTAATGGCCATCACTTCGAACATTTGTTACCATAAACTTTCTGCACAAAAAATTCAATTACATTATTTGGATATTCTTATTGTCAATACCATCACGATTTCCCGTTTTTACACGTGTATTTTGGTGAAAAATCATTTCAAGGTCATGATATCATAAGTCGTTGGATTCGTCTGAATATCAGCTACAACGTCTTAATAAAAAAAACAACATGTTCCCATTTGAAAAACCTTCGATGACCTTGAGAACGTAAAAACTATGACCTTGACAAAAATGAATTTTTCACCACTGTATCAGCCCTTCGAAATCAATCAAATTATCTCCTGACATATTTTTCGTCACTCTAAAGGCAACGGAGATATTTGGGGTGGTCACGTTAAATGGTCCACCCTGTATACTGAAGGCCCATACCAAATTTGCAGTCAATCGATCGAATCAAATCGGTTGAATAGAACTCGAGATTTAATGTCAATCAGATTGAAAAAGTAGCTTCGAGAAAAGCGCGTTTAAAGTTTTGAGTACACTGCAACCTCTCTGAACGGCACCACCATAAATGAAATCAGCCCCCCACTATGTGCCGAATATCGATTGTTGTAGCGCATGGTGGGAGAAGCGCTAGGCCCTAGCGGCAGGTTCGAAGCATGCTAACAATGAGGGTGGAATTGAACTGCTATCCGCTACATTAGATCCGCAGAGTCTGTTTGAGTGGATGGTGCGCAACCTCTATGTTTGCAAGTGTGATGCGGAGCTGATCCCGCCACTGTGCCGATTAGAGAGGTTGCAGTGTAAAATTTCACACAACCGCAACTATCTGAGTGGTCTGAGTGGCATATTATACTTACGTTATATTAATTGGCCATTTCTGCCTCGTAAAGTGTAGCTTTCTCGACTTCGAAACGATGATTTTCTGAAGCTCGTTCTTCCCTGCGAGCAGTTCTAGCTTCCTTAGAAACTTGAACTATAGAGAGAGGCACCGGTGCGGCCTTTCAATTCGGTCGTATTCGAATTGTTATAACTTAGTAAATATTCGGAATTTCGAAATTTCTTTTTAAGGACATATTCTTAAGAGTCTACACTTTGAGAAAATGCAAAAAATAAATCGATTTTCCAAATTTCTAGACTAGAATACCTCCTTAATCCAAGGAACTCGAGTGACATTAGAATTAGGATTATAGGATTTCCAATATCGCTTCGCTTCACTGATTATGCATCTCGATCCATCGTTGTCAGTGGCAGTTGAAGCTGGAACCTTATATTAGCAATTTGTTTCAAAGTCAGCAAAGCCGCTATGCAAGCTCAACACCCTTCGGCAGCTAAAGATCAATTTAATCTACACGTTTTGAGGGTTAATCTGAAATTGTGCAACTGTACATTGGGCATCGCATACAGAAATTTCTTAGGGATACCTAAGTTCCGATCGGGATATAATATAGATTCCCTAGAAGAGGTATCCTCATAGGAATCCAGATAGCGCCCACTACGTAGCATAAGGCGGAGACTTGGTGGCAAGAATTTGATATACGTATTTCAAATACGTATTAAATACATTTTTCTTAGCAAATTAAATATATATTTTCTTTCAAGGTCTTTCAAGGTCTATATTGTTTTTTTCGAAATGTTCATTAAATGTAAATAATTTTGTTCGAAATGCTGTTATTAAAATATATATGTTTTGACAGTCATACTGTAGCGCCAATTGTTATCGAATCTTTTTCAGATCCTTGAATAAATGATTTCAGAAAACGTCCACCGTCTCCAGCTGATACGGATCGGTATCTCCTGGTGATTTTTACATTCATCCCTGGGATCCGATTCGATATCAAACTAGATCTTGTTCTAGAAGTTCGGGATACTAGCCTGGATCTTATACAAACTTTCTATTTGGATTCTGACTAGAGTCCTTAATAGTTCCGGATTAGAATCCTGGCTGGAATCCGATTTGTGACCGTTGCATTTCGCTCCACGATCCGATCCGATATCCGACTCGATCCCAATTGAGAAACGAGTATCCTAGTCCGAATCGGACTGTATCCATGACAATATTTCTGCACGGGAATGCAATTGTGCATACGCAATAAGCCACACTGCGCTGAACTGCATTTCGTACAGCCGTACACCCGTTATCAATTGACCTTTTCAAAATTAAAACGCTTTTGCAGTTCAAGTGGCCAAATTCTCTAGTCATTTCTGAATATTTTGATATTTAATTACATGGAGGCCTCCTTCCATGCACTTAAATATCAGAATACATATAAGGTACAATTTACAAATAAAATTTGTTATCTCGTCCGCGTCATGTAAATAATTTTTTTTTCAGGATGATTTTCTCTCAGTGAGTAACAATTGCGAGTGCAACGGTGGAAGACAACGATTGTAAGTTAGCAGCCTTCGTATTAGTGAAAAACACAAAGTCCATTTCGAATTTAAGAATATGTTTCGCTTGTAACATTCACTAATTGTTATACAGGGTGGACCACGCAACGTGTGCACCTCTTTTACGACCAAAATATGTGTTGCACAAAAAAATGTTTTATACAAAAGTTACATGGTTTATAAGGCTACACTATGTGGTGCATTTATTTTTTTTATAGGTGGAGGCGCTTCGAAGATTTGAAGGTCAACTTTATTTTTTCAAATGGAATGCTATATTTTTTATAGCGTAATATGATAGAGTATCGAATTCTGAGAAAAAAAGTATAGAACTTTATTAGCCCTAGAGTTAATAGCTAACGAGTAATTTCACTTTATTACTTTAAAATTTTCTTCACGTAATATCAAGTTGGAGATTCATTCATTCATTTTCACTTTTATCTTTCTGATAATAATCACGCATAATCACCGAAGGATACTCTAATACTGGATTACAATCATTGAGAAGATTGTGAATCATGATAAGTGTGTGTGATGTGGTAAATGTGTTGATATTGATAAACACTGTGATGTAAACACTGCCATTCAGAAATTTGTAGTAGATTTGAATCTCCCACTTGATATTACGTGAAGAAAATTTTAAAGTAATAAAGTGAAATGACTCCTTAGCTATTAACTCTAGGGCTAATAAAGGTCTATACTTTTTTACTCAGAATTCGATACTCTATCATATTACGCTATAAAAATATAGCATTCCATTTGAAAAAATAAAGTTGACCTTCAAATCTTCGAAGCGCCTCCAGCTATAAAAAAAAATAAATGCACCACATAGTGTAGCCTTATAAACCATGTAACTTTTGTTTAAAACATTTTTTTGTGCAACGCATATTTTGGTCGTAAAAGAGGTGCACACGTTGCGTGGTCCACCCTGTATATGCATAGAAGTAGGTTAAATTAAGTGAAACAAACGAATATATTTTCTACTTATCATCTACTTCCATAAGTAATACCTTGTTTATCAAGAGACGCGGCAGCATCTCGACGCCAAGTAATAAAAAAAAAAACGACTGTCACGACAACGACACGCCGCGCACTCTTTATACACCAAGATGGGCTTTAGCAGACGACTTTTTAACTTATAATCGACATCACGCGAAAACGCGAAGACGAATCGAAAATCTAATGACATTTAGCCAATGAAATGTTGTTTTTTCCTGTCGACTTTGTTTGGGTCATTTTTCGATCCGTCTACTCAAACTTGAGATGTCGTAATATTTGGCCGAATTTCCGAGCGACTTTTTTACCACAAAAATTCTTCAACACTTTAGAACGTTCCAGACTCGTCGGTTTTCTTGGAGGGATAAAGTTATTCGGTGGCATCGTAAGCTATACTACATAACAAGTAAAAAAAAACGCCAAGTAATAAAAAATGCCCTCGAAAAAATTATCGGTTGTTTCACTATCTACAAGATTCTAATTAACCTCGAAATATTTGTGATTTTTTTCAAACAATAGTTTTATTTGGATTCTAATTTTTCAACTCAAACGTACAAAAGAAGTGAAATAACTTTTTATGAAAAAGCCAAGCAAATTTACCAGAAACGTACAGAAAATTACCAAACTCTAGTAATACCATTTTTCTCAATATTTTGTTTTCAAAAACCATTTTACTCTTATAATAAAAGTACGTATCACGATTATATAAAAGTACAACGTATGCATCACACAAGTACTGTATGTATGTATCACTAGAAAAGCTGGGCAACGACTTGGCGTGCATGGTTAAGAAAAAAAGCTCGGGAAGATACACGATTTTCTTACAGAAACGTCCCTACCGCTTGCAAAAGTAACTTTTGCAACAATTTATCTACATAGATGATTTCAAATTGTAACATCACATCAGGCATACAGGATTATTAGAAATGAGATGTTCCACTGTACTGAGACAGATTATCGGAAATGGAGCGATAGGTGTCGAGAGTAATATCGATATTCCTTTTCCACCAGCAAGTGGTGCGGACCGTAGTTCAAACCTTCAGCCTGCCAAAACTATGTTCATTACACCAAAATTTATACGACGCAATAGATTTCATGAGATGTATGGTGGTTCTGCAATAGAGTAGAAAGTGAATACTTCCACACAACTTTTCAAGGTATGCAAATAAAGTGAGATTTCAAGAGCCGTGTGGTCTAGGGGTACATCACTGATTTCTTAAGTTATACTTTGCGGAATCAGAAACTTGGTTTGCAGTTACATAATAAATTGCGTCAATTTATGTTTTTCTTAAACTAATGGTCAGGTTGTTGAGAAAACGTCATCCTTCGCCGAGCTTTTTTTCTTAACCATGCACGCCAAGTCGTTGCCCAGCTTTTCTAGTGATACATACATACAGTACTTGTGTGATGCATACGTTGTACTTTTATATAATCGTGATACGTACTTTTATTATAAGAGTAAAATGGTTTTTGAAAACAAAATATTGAGAAAAATGGTATTACTAGAGTTTGGTAATTTTCTGTACGTTTCTGGTAAATTTGCTTGGCTTTTTCATAAAAAGTTATTTCACTTCTTTTGTACGTTTGAGTTGAAAAATTAGAATCTAAATAAAACTTTGTTTGAAAAAAATCACAAATATTTCGAGGTTAATTAGAATCTTGTAGATAGTGAAACAACCGATAATTTTTTCGAGGGCATTTTTTATTACTTGGCGTTTTTTTTTACTTGTTAAAGTTTTTAGGGGGATTTCATATCTTTTTGAAACGGAAATACTTCATTTTTTATAGTTATAAACTTACCGTAGTTATAAACTTAACGAGTTTTTGGGCGATTATTGATAATAATAAGATTATCTTAACTTATTAATTGAATTTACAAATTGAGAAATGTTTTTGTTGTCCAGTTGAAACAGATGTACAGTCACTGACAAAACCTCAGTCAAGCACACGCCAATATCGTCGAATTTGACTTCAGTTGGTATTGAAAGTGGAAAATTAACATTTCTCAGTGTTAATTTATAATTAAATTAGCCGCTTGTAAGGCTAAACTTGTACGATATGATCTAGACTTGTAAATTTACGATTCGCCCATTTTGGACTAATTTATTGTCTGACGGTCCATCCAGTAATACCGTAAAATTAAATAATGTATTGTTTTGAATAAATTATAAATAAGGGAAAATAAATTCATGTGTTTTACAATTTTCATCAACCGTAAGCCCTGAAAAGTAACTTTATAAACTTTATTTTTCAAACCACCCCAACATATTTTTTCCATTTCTTTATTTTTATTATTATGGAGAGTAATCTTTGTGAAAATTTAACTTGTCTAAGACTGTGTGAAAATGTCGTAACGATTTGTTCAGTATGAAAATAAAAAAAATTTGGGCTATTAAAATGAAAAAGTTTTCGATGCATCTTACAATACAAACTTCAACGTCATCAAGTTGTATACTATAGAAAGTATGGCACCTACCGATCATAATCGTGGTCGAGAAAAAAAGCAAAAATACTTGTTTAAACAAATATTTTTGCATTACTTTTACCGTTGATTTTTGCAGCGCGTACGCAACAATCATATTTGCTGAGGGGTACAGAAAGTACCGCGCTTACCGATCACAATCGTGGTCGAGAATAAATTCTTGAATGGTTTAAACAATTTTTTACGCATCGTTTTTGCCGTTATGTTTTGCAGCGCGCAAGCAGTAATCATATTTGCTGAGAGGTACAGAAAGTACCGCACCGACCGATTACAATCGTGGTCGAGAAGAAATGCTTTAATTGTTTACACAATTATTGTCGCATTATTTTTACCATTGAGTTTTGCAACGCGTAAAGAGCAATCATATTTACTGAGAGGTATAGGAAGTACTGTATCTACCGATCACAAACGTGGTCGAGAAAAAACAAATTGATAATTGTTGAAACAATTATTTTTGAATTATTTTTTACCGTTATGCTTTGCAGCGTGCAAACAGCAATCATATATACTGAGAGGCAATCATATATGCTCAAATTACCGTATCTACCGATCACAATCGTGATCGAGAATGAACGCATTCATAATTTTTTAAACAATTATGTTTGCATTATTTTTATTGTTAGGTTTTGCGGTTCGCAAGCAGCAATTTATTTGCCGAGAGGTACTGAAAGTACCGTATCTACCGATCACAATCCTGGTCGAGATAAACGCATTCATAATTGTTATTATGATTGCATTATTTTTATTGTTATGTTTTGCGGCTCACAAGCAGCAATTTATTTGCCAAGAGTCACTGAAAGTACCGTATCTACCAATCATAATCGTGGTCGAGATAAACGCATTGATAATTGTTTAAACAATTATGATTGCATTATTTTTATTGTTAGGTTTTGCGGCTCGCAATCAGCAATTTATTTGCTGAGAGGTACTGAAAGTACCGTATCTACCGATTACAATCATGGTCGAGATAAACGGATTCATAATTGTTTAAACAATTATGTATGCATTATTTTATTGTTAGATTTCGCGGCTCGCAATCAGCAATCTATTTGCTAAGAGGTACTGGAAGTACCTCTTAGCAAATAGATCAGCAATCATAATTGTTAAGAGGTTTGAAAGTACCGTATCTCCCGATCACAATCGTGATCGAGGAAAAATGCAAAAATAATTTTTTAAACAATTATTTTTGCATTATTGTTAGCGTACCGTTTTGCGGCTCGCAAACAGCAATCTATTTGCTGAGAGGTACTGAAAGTACCGTATCTACCGATCACAATCGTGGTCGAGAATAAATGCATTCATAATTGTTTAAACAATTATGTTTGTATTATTTATACCGTAAATGTTTACTGAGCCAATCCCTACCCTCAGCAAGGACTCTTTCTGCGAAATTCGTGTTTTTGAATTTCTTGCGAAGTCGGCGTTGAGAAAAGAAAATAAAGTTCTTTCTCGACGCTGACTGTGTTTATGTATGTTTGTGCATGTATATACGCTCACGCGGTGTATATGCGCTCACGCGGTGTGTACGCGCTACGAAGGATGTATGTTGGTGCGCTACGACAGTACACCAACATACACGCACATACGCGTTGCGAGACGCAGGAAGGCATTTACAATCTCTCGGTAGATAGCAGGGGTTCGTACGAGTTCTGCCCTACCGACTGGAACCGGGGCTGCGTCGAAGTCTTGCTGCGGGTACCGTTCCCTCTTAAAGCCGACAGAGGCTATACATTCGAAGAACCCGACTTTTGACGTTTCTAGCGCGCCATTGTTTGTTTATAGTAGCACCTCTCTGAAGTGAGCAAACAGTGCACTTCACGCTGAAACTCTAAGCGTTCCCATCATGTTAACGCTTTCCCCAAAAGGACGTATGTAGTATAGCTTACGATGCGACCGAATAACTTTATCCCTCCAAGTTCTAAAGTGTTGAAGAATTTTTGTGGTAAAAAAGTCCCTCGGAAATTCGGCTAATATTACGAGATCTCAAGTTTGAGTAGGCGGATCGAAAAATGACCCAAACAAAATCGATAGGAAAAAATAACATTTGATTGGTAAAATGTCATTAGATTTTCGATTCGTCTCCGCGTTTTCGCGTAATGTCGATTATAAGTTAAAAAGTCGTCTGCTAAAGCCCATCTTGGCGTATAAAGAGTGCGCGGCGTGTCGTGTCGTGACAGTCGTTTTTTTTTTATTACTTGGCGTCGAGACGCTGCCGCGTCTCTTGATATGTCCTTTTGGGGAAAGCGTTAACATGGGGAACGCTCAGCGTTTCAGCCTGAAGTGCACCGTTGGTGCACTTCAGGGTACACCAACTTTGCCCTGAAGTGCACCAACGGTGCACTTCAGGGCAAAGCTACTATAAACAAACGATGGGGCGCTGGAAACGTCAAAAGTCGGGTTCTTCGAATGTATGGCCTCTGTCGGCTTTAACCTCCAAGTAGGGTTAGAGCACGAAAGTGAAAAAGCAGTGAAAGTGTAAAAGCAGCGAAAGTGGGTATAAGTTCATAAAAAAATCAGCCCTCATTAACGTTACAAAATTTATTTATAAACAAACGACCCCGTATACGTCATAATATTATAATGAAAAACGAGGGAATTGTGTTATTTTAAAAGCGAATTGCATAAGTTTTTGCTGCATCATATCGTGAAATAGCATAAACATGACGTACGTATGAAAAACGTCACGTGGCTCGGAAACATCCCGACGCCGAGATTGGAAGTGAAACGCCGATCGCAGTCGACAAAACGAGGATTTTACATTTGAGGAAAAAGGTGAGTAAATATAAAATTATAATTTTTATAAAGTCATATGAGTCCTATATCTGCATAATAATGTACGATCTGAGTTTGAGTTTTCCCCACCCATTTTGAAGTGATGAATAGAATATGTTTATAGGGCCAAATATACCACCACGTGACCGTCTGGAATGATGCAGTGCTCAATTTCTTATTTGCATCCGGAAAAACTGCAAGTTTCGACAGACAACCATCCACAGTAACATCGATGCGGTGTACGCAGCTTATGGCAGAACTTTTCAACAATTATAATGGTAATATTCTTCTATCTGGTAGTGTATTCTTTGCGTAGACTGGTTACGCCATAATAATTATCTGCGTAGACTGGTTACGCTAGAAGAATTCTTTGCGTAGACTGGTTACACCAGATCAATTATTTGCGTAGACTGGTTACGCTAGAAGAATTTCTGGTGTAGACTGGTTACGGTAGAAGAATTCCTTGCGAAGACTGCTTACGCTAGAAGAATTCCTTGCGTAGACTGGTTACGCTAGAAAAATTCTTTGCGAAGACTGCTTACGCTAGATGAATTTCTTGCGAAGACTGCTTACGCTAGAAAAATTCCTTGCATAGACTGGTTACGCTAGAAGAATTCCTTGCCTTGACTGCGTACGCTAGAAGAATTCCTTGCCTTGACTGCGTACGCTAGAAGAATTCCTTGCCTTGACTGCATACGCTAGAAGTTACATATAAATTGTATTTAATTAACTGTACAACGACCTTAGATTTCTTAAATAAAAATCGGGAAACTGAGTATAAATGTATGATAATAATTTCTCAAATTACTATTGTGCCAAATTCAATTTCAAAATTCAAATTCAAATCAAATTTATTAAACATTTTAAAAGTTGTGCGTCCCAAACTTTTATTTATAGTCACTTATAGGTGACTTAGTAAGAGAAAATATTTTCTACTTTTCAGTACATTAAATAAAAGCTTGGTTTTAAAAAGTTATTTTTTTACATATAAATTATTTTCTACTTTTTGGTCTGTAATTTTTTAAAGTCGAATCATGCAGTGTCACCTCTCAGAGGCATGTTTACAAAATCTCAGAGTTATAAGTAGTCGGGAAGTGGGTGAAATATCAATTTTCCGTTTTGCATCTCACAGAAAGTCGTTATTCTTTAAAGCTTTATTTACCTTCACCTGTTGTGAGATGCAAAACGGAGAATCGATATTTCACCCACTTCTCGACTACTTATAGCTCTGAAATTTTGCAAACATACATCTAAGAGGTGACAATGCATGATTCGACTTTCAAAAAATAAAAAATAAAAACAAATAACGACTTTCTATGAGATGCAAAACGGAAAAATCGACATTTCACCCACTTCCCGACGACTTCGAACTCTGAAATTTTGCAAACATGCCTCTAAGAGGTGACACTGCATGATTCGACTTAAAAAAATTAAAGATTAAAAAGTACAAAATAATTTATATGTAAGAAAATAATTTTTTTTAAACAAGCTTTTATTTAATGTACTGAAAAGTAGAAAATAATTTTTCTTACCAAGTCATCTATATGTGATTATAAATAAAAGCTTGGAGCGCTTAACATTTAGACATATAATCTTTAATTTACATAAATCCGTTAACATATAAACTGTATTTAATTTACTGTAAAACAACCGTAGATTTCTTAAACAAAAATCGGTAAACTGAGTATAAACGGGTGACAATAATTTCTCAAATTACTATTGTGCCAAATTCAATTTCAAATTTCGAATTCAAATCAAATTTATTAAACTTTTAAAAAGTTGAGCGCTCCAAGCTTTTATTTATAGTCACATATAGATGACTTGGTAAGAAATATTATTTTCTACTTTTCAGTACATTGAATAAAAGCTTGTATAAAAAAAAATTATTTTGTATTTTTTTAAAGTTGAATCATGCATTGCCATCTCTCAGATGCATAGATGCAAAATTTCAGAGCTCTAAGTAGTCGGGAAATGGGTGAAATATCTATTTTCCGTTTTGCATCTCACAGAAAGTCGTTATTTCTATTTTTATCCCACAACTAGTGAAGTTAAATAAAAGGTTGTAAAAAAGAAAGTTATCGATGTGCCTTTTATTAACAGGCGCAACTATTTGTGCATAGAAATACTAACCCTTTTCCTCATCTGCAGAATGTTACAACAGTCTTCTAATGAAAGCAAAGCCATGAGATTGCTAAGGGACTGAATCGTGTACTATTTATCCGTCTGTTTCTTTTGTCTTATACTACCAGGTGGAACCAAATCACAAATTTATTAGGAATAACTGAAATATTTAGTTGTTAGGCGATATTGAATAGATCTTGATTTGTATAAAAAAATAATTTTAATAATGGAATGCAGTAGGAAAAAAATTGATTTAACGAAAAATCTAGTCAGTTCAAATAAAAGAAATTCAAATTTCTACAGTAAATCCTTTGTCATATACTGAACATCCCCTCCAAATGTTAAATCGACCATTTCTATAAAATTTACAATTGAAGAAACACTTTTTAAAATAGAGCATTTAACATTACGACACTGATGACGAATTTCTCATAATGTACTGAGTGATTTGACAGTTTTTCATAACACTTTAAGCATTTTTCACACTATTTCGTGCGTAAAACTGCCATTCAGCGATACGTGTAGGTAGTCAAAATATCGCCGTATGTTAAAAAGGGTTCTTTTAATTGTAAATTTTATAGGAACGGTGTAGACGATCGATTCAAAATTTGGAAGGTGCATTCAGTATATGAGAGAGAATTTGTATAAATTTATTAAAAGAACTGTATAAATTTGCATCAAATGGTAGCACTTCACTAATTATCCCGAAACTCCTTAATCAGTGTTCTGAGATACAAAAAAACAGACTAGTATGAAACAATTTTTACAACCCGTACCTTGATTTTTTCCACTGTCAAATTCTGGGACAGTGCTATTTATGCATGTACTTAACGGTGATTACATATCTCTTATTAATACGAACATGTCTGTTATCTGCTAGCCTAAAACGGCAAAGCTTTGATGTTACAAACTTGCATTAAACAAAAATTCTAAACGAAAAATAAAAAAATTGAGTTGGCTCATTACTTCGTTACTACTAATCAAATTTTCAATTGGAAAACCAAACATTATCGTAATAGACATATTGCTATTGAAAAAACATCGTGAATTATGCACCAATTGCCATTTTCAAATGCTGAAGAGTTACAGGTACATACTGTATTTCACTTCTACGTTATTCCCATACGTCATACTTGATGTACCCCTTAAAAAATGCATAACTGAAATTTTACTGTAGTTTGTCCTCAGGCATTTATATCAAAAGATATAAACATACTGATCTCTTTCAATATAGGAAAAACATACATTTTCGGGCACGGCGAATTTGAAATTCGAAGACAATAAGAAACGTAATATTTGTTCAGTGACCTTAAGTAGCGTCGCCGAAATAATCCACCATCCTAATAAATTTAACGTATGGATATGCAAATTAAAATATATACCACACTAACTAGAGTGAGCAAATGACGCTGCAACCACGTTAAGTTTATAACTATAGAAAATGAAGTGTTTCCGTTTCAAAAAGATATGAAATCCCCCTAAAAAACTTTAACAAGTAAAAAAAAACGCCAAGTAATAAAACGCCCTCGAAAAAATTATCGGTTGTTTCACTATCTACAAGATTCTAATTAACCTCGAAATATTTGTGATTTTTTTCAGATAATAGTTTTATTTAGATTTTAATTTTTCAATTCAAACGGACAAAAGAAGTGAAATAACTTTTTATGAAAAAGCCAAGCAAATTTACTAGAAACGTACAGAAAATTACCAAACTCTAGTAATACCATTTTTCGCAATATTTTATTTTCAAAAACCATGTTACTATTATAATAAAAGTACGAATCACGATTATATAAAAGTACAACGTATGCATCACACAAGTACTGTATGTATCACTGGGAATGCTGGGCAACGACTTGGCGTGCATGGTTAAGAAAAAAAGCTCGGGAAGATACACGATTTTCTTACAGAAACGTCCCTACCGCTTGCAGAAGTAACTTTTGCAACAATTTATCTACATAGATTATTTCAAATGGTAACATCGTACAGGCATACAGGATTATTATAAATGAGATGATCGACGGTACTTAGACAGATTATCGGAAATGGAGCGATAGGTTTCGAGAGTAATATCGATATTCCTTTTCCACCAGCAAGTGGTGCGGACCGTAATTCGAACCTTCAGCCTGCCAAAACTATGTCCATTACACCAAAATTTATACGACGCAATAGATTTCATGAGATTTATGGTGGTTCTGCAATAGAGTAGATAGTGAATAGTTCCACATAACTTTTCAAATTATGCAAATAAAGTGAGATTTGAAGAGCCGTGTGGTCTAGGGGTACATCACTGATTTTTTAATTTATACTTTGCGGAATCAGAAACTTGGTTTGCAGTTACATAATATAAGTTGTAGTAAAAAGAAATCCATTATTTTTGCATGAAATTGAAGGCTTTATTTAACATAGTTAGAATGATCCGATTTAGGTCTAATCTGCACCGTTTTGATCGATAACTTGTTGCCACTTTGAAGGTAATTTCATCATGCCTTTCTCATAGAAACTCTTGAGGCGACTTTTTCACCAGCAAAATGATTCGCCATAGACAGGAACAGGTGGTAATCACTTGGTGCCAGATCCGGGCTATAAGGTGGATGCATAAGTACCTCCCAACCAAGCTCCCGGAGCTTCTGGCGAGTCACTATCGATGTGTGTGGCCGGCGTTGTCCTGATGGAACACAATTCCTCTCCTATTGGCCAAGCCGGCCGCTTCTGGGCGATTGCTTCCTTCAGACGGTCCAATTGTTGACAGTACAGGTCCGAATTAAGAGTTTAGCCGTAGGGGAGCAGCTCATAGTAGATGATTCCCTGCCAATCCCACCAAACACACAGTAAAATCTTCCTGACATACAGATACCATCACGATAGAAGCTGGTCGGTGTCGAGGCGATAAAGTCATCCACCAATTTCCTAATATCTTCGACTTCTCGGAAGTGGCTCCCTCTTAAGCTGTCCGCCATTCACCGAAATAGGTGATAGTCGGATGGGGCCAATTCCGGTGAATATGCCGGATGAAGAAGAACTTCCCAGCCCAGGTTTAAAATAGTTGTTTGGGTCGTACGAGCAACGTGAGGTCGAGCGTTATCATGCAGGAGAATGACTTTTCGCCTTCCGTATCCTGTGAATGGCCTTTTTTGCTCAATTGCTTCGCTTAAACGATTTAATTGGTCACTATATCGTTCTGCAGTGATCGTCCGACCCGGTTCTAGAAGTTCATAATAAAGAACACCCTTTATGTCCCACCAGATACACAAAACCATTTTTTTTATGGTCATTTGCGGTTTGGGAGTTGATGTTGTTGGTTCTCCAGGGTCCACCCATGATTTTTTTCCGCTTGGGATTCTCATAAAGGGTCCATTTTTCATCCCCCGTCACGATTTTCCAGAGAAAGTTCTTCCTTCGTTGTTTGCTAAGCAACCAAAGACACGTGTTCATCCGTTGTCCGAGGTTATATTTGGTAAGTTCATGTGGGACCCATTTCCCGAGTTTCTGAATTTTTCCCATCGCGTGTAACCTCTTGGCAACGGTTGATCGATCAACTCCTAGTTGGGCTGCAAGTTCTTCTTGTGTCTGTGAAGAATTTTGGACCAGTAAAGTTTCCAAATCGACGTTCGAAAATTTTTCAGGCTGTCTAGTACGCGCACGGTCACTGAGTTCTAAATCTTTGTTTCTAAAACGTTCAAACCAATAATTGCATGTTTCGTATGACACAATACTTTTCCCGAACACAGAACAAATTGACTCCCACGCTTTGGTGGCACTTTTTCCTTGTTGGAAATCGTAAAGGATGCAGTGGCGAATGTGCGGCTTATCAGTTGCCATTGTTCTTGCTATTTTATTTTAAGGTCATGATGCTCGCCTCATAAATTCATACAGCGTCTTGAACAGGGCTAGGTCAATACTTTAAAATCATAAAAGGAAATCCTGGGAATCCTCTTTCAAGTTGAAATATTTCAACTTGAAAGAGGATTCCCAGCCTGCTAGAAAAATCTGTAAAAATTAATTCACACACCTAATAAATTGCGCCAATTTATGTCTTTCTTAACCTAATGGTCAAGTTGTTGAGAAAACGTCATCCTTCGCCGAGCATTTTTTCTTAACCATGCACGCCAAGTCGTTGCCCAGCATTTCCAGTGATACATACATACAGTACTTGTGTGATGCATACGGTGTACTTTTATATAATCATGATTCGTACTTTTATTATAATAGTAAAATGGTTTTTGAAAAAAAAATATTGAGAAAAATGGTATTACTAGAGTTTGGTAATTTTCTGTACGTTTCTAGTAAATTTCCTTGGCTTTTTCATAAAAAGTTATTTCACTTCTTTTGTACGTTTGAATTGAAAAATCAAAATCTAAATAAAACTATTGTTTGAAAAAAATCACAAATATTTGGAGGCTAATTAGAATCCTATAGATAGTGAAACAACCGATAATTTTTTTGAGGGCATTTTTCATTACTTGGCGTTTTTTTTACTTGTTAAAGTTTTTTTAGGGGGTAACTTATACACAAAGTATGGATAAAAATGGGCTCGAAATTGTACTATGTTTGCAATGTTTATAAATTCAATTTAATTCTGTATTTACAACTTATAGTAATACAGTTATTTCGTTAAACAGGTTTATAGTATTATTTATTTAATTTATCGAAAATCATATACTTGCGAGGGAAGCAGGATATCCATTTTTCATAGGCAATTCAAAGAAGCAGTAATGTGATTAGCAACCGAACTGTCGCGTTACAATAATCCTTTGAGTAAAGTTTCAATTGACTTAAGCTTCAAATCTATTCTAACTCTGAATGTATAAGTCCAAACAAAAGGTAGATTGAAATCTATTGAACGCATTTTAAGGGTAAAATCTCTGCTACTCAAAAATTGATTGTAGATCATTTAGCAGAATCAGAAATGCTAAAATCGTATTATTATTTCATCATTTTGAGTACTTATATGTTAGTATTTTTCACATCAAGTATAAATATAATCAATGTATTGTTTGTCGTTGGGCACAGCACGAGAGTAATGTTTATTTGTTTTTCAATCCCTAGTATCGAGAGGTGACCAATTCTCTCACGATATTTCAACAAAATAATTATGGATAAGATGGCTGCCCAATTATCTGCACAGCTGAAATTATCGGAGCGATCACTTGAGGCTCAGCCATGCATCACGATCCATTTTCTCCCCGTATAATTATTGCCAGTCAACATGCTGTGTAGTGTAAGTTTATTTTTGTATGTGTATGTGTGTGTACAAATAAAAAATACAGTTTTGCTACTGGTTCAAATAGGCAGATGATAACTCAAGACAGTATTGTTGTCTAGAAATATGAAAACATCGTTTTTTTTTCTCAAATATTATTTTATTATTCTGCAGACCTTTCTAAATTCGTCTGTAAAAATAGTTTAATGATACTCATGAAATTTGTTGAGTTATATAAAATGTTGGATTTTTCACCAATTTTTTATGCGAAAAATATTAAATAAAGAATGTTGAAATTTGGTATGTTTACTAAGCGGTCTTTATTGGACATGATAATATTTTTTAAACTTTGACAAAACATGGTACTGGGAGTGGGAGGAGCCACGTATGTCGGTGCGCCGGTGATGATATTCATCGCTTGCGGAAGTCCCAAGTCCTGGACAGGTGATCTGAAGCAAAATAATCATACATATTTTTACTTTGTCCAATATTGTGTATAAGTCGAAGTAGAATCAAGAAGAAAAATTGAAAAATAAAAAAATTGTGAGCAATCAAAGGGGAAGTTTAGTTTTTACCAAAAATGTATGCAGTTTTTTTTTTCATAAAATAAAAAAGTTTGCAAAGTTTTGTATGATTCTCATCCAACTAATGAAGCCGTTTGTTGTACACGCGCGTGTCAAATTCCATAACGATTGCTCATCTATGTTTATGTGCGAATAAAATAAAAAGTTTCGTACTTACACCCAATCTGCTGCGCCAGGACCATGGCGTACACCTTCCTTAAGCATTGGCTCTTTCCGATACGGCAAAATAAAATTTATTTGATGGTTTGACCTTACAAAGTAGAAACCTCCCTTAAAACAAGTACACCCGGGGAGCACGATCGGGACGCGGCAAACGCGTTTTTCTCGAAAGTATGTTTTCAAATCGGCAGCAAAAAATATCTCGATAACCAATTGGCTGATTGAGCTCAGATTTGGCATACACCTTCAGTAGACTTGTTTTTCAACTTTGGTAGCAGAATTGAGTCGAAACAATATTTTTTTTTAATATAACTCGTACAATTGCCAGAAACATAGGAAAAAATTATAATCAAAGTTTATCATACCGCTATTTTGAAATTTTCGTTTCAATGAATCTGATACCAAACATCACAACACTCGTACAGATTAAAAATATGTTTGGTTTTTCTCACATTTATACAACGTCCACAACACTAGTCGCCAATTGGGGGCGCTTTGCACACACAGCTGTAAACAAACGTACACAAGTACACGTAATTAATTTTTTTTTATTTGTACATATTCTCGAAGGATCAATAAACATGTGTAAACAATTTCAGATAGAAAACTAGAACAGTTTAAACGTTATTCCATCATAAAAATCACGTTCAAAACGCTCTAGACAACAATACTGCCTTCACGATAAACACACCAAGTTATTACTTTAAATATGCGCATTAATAAAGTAGTATTACAGCATAATTTAATAATTAATAATGTAATACTAACGTTCACGAGGTATTCTAATTGTACTGTAAAAAAAATGTAAATAAAACCTTTAATCGTGGAAAGTTTTTGACAATAGTTAAAATAAGTTATAAATAATTACAACGGTTATTGTAAAAATATAATATTTACGTTGCAAAATGTCTCGTCCGTTCGATGATATCTGGTTTCTTGCCAGGTGATTAAAAAAAATGGATTTGTGTGAGAGATGAGCACTCCGATTCAGAAGGAGGACAAAGAAATTGTGGAATGTATCCCTCATTTATTATGTGCAGTGTTTCAGAACAAACGAGCAGATATATATGCAAACGATGCGCAAATAAAGAATGTGTGTAAAAGTAAACACGCATAACATTTTTAATGAAAATCGAAAAAATAACGAATAAATCGGCCTTAAGGCCTTAGGCCACTTTAGAGGCCAAAAAAGGGCATATTTTGTGATTTTTTTTCAGCAAAACCATAAAATAAATCGGAATTACAAAATAGGGGTTTTATTATACACGTAACTGACTATACAAAATTATTTTTTCACAGCGATACATGTCAAAATGGCGACTGTGCATTTTATTTACTACCGAAACTGTAAGTATTATCGCCTTTCTGTACTTTCTATGACCTTCGATGACCTTATGTTATAGGTCGTTGAACTCGTTTTAAGCTCCTCTTTCATGATACAGAAAAAAAACATACCGATCCATTTTAAAAAATGGAGTTAACCTTCAAATGTCCGAAGTACCTCCACCTGCAAAAAAACTATTATCGCTATCGGATGGCCCCTTTCGTACTGTGCAATTTCAATTCAACAAATATTTCTGTGAACCTTATAGTTTCGAAGATATCCAAGGTGCTAATAGTTATTGATCCACCCTGTATAAGAATAGCTATAGAAGTACGTAGGATTTTTTTGATATATTGTTTTTTGTCAAAATGGCGCATTTATAAAACGAAAAGTATAAAATGCCATGAGAAAATGGTCAGAAAATTGTTCATAAAAAAGGAACTATGCAATAAAAAAATCCTACGTAGTGCCTCAGAAAATGTAATTCTGAATATACAGTTAAAATTTCAATTGAATCGGTTGCAATTTGTTTGAGTTATGAGTCGGGCCGACTTAAAAAATGCAGTTTTGAGATAAACGCGTTTAAAGTTAGTAGAAAGTCACGACATGAATCAAGAGGGGTTGCGCTAGAATTTGAAAATCAAGTACTTAGAGTTTTTTCACACTCATAATCTTTGGGAATATAATTTTATAGGTACTAAGGTACATTTTTAACAAAAAAAAACGATTTTTGGAAAATCCTGTAATGGCCTAAGGCCTTAAGAGTCACACGACGTTCAATCTTCCAAAAAACTATTATTTCGTCAAGCACATATCTCAAATGGGCTAAATAAATTTAGAATATGCGGGAAATGTTTTTTTGCAAGTTTTAACATCATTGCATCCGCCAGACATTTCCGCATGTGGGAATTATTACAGATTGAACAGGCTACGGCATGCGGCCCCAACAAAAATGAAGGCATATTGTGACCGAACGTAACGCTCTTGCAGACTGCGCCCTTTATGCCACTGCCCTTATTCCCCTTGTATGAACTTGAAAACAGACCTGAACAAAGAATTGGATATCGTCGGCAGAACCGTTGCATCTTACCATTGAAAATTCTAGCTAAACTGTTTGCTCTAGTATAATGCCGTGACCTTGACTCTGGCAAGGCAACAAGCAGCTGGTCTGTGCCAAGAATAAGCTTGGAGCTAGGTTACCATGTTGCAACGCTAATATTAGCGCGCTGTTGTGTGCCTCTCATATGCTGCCCTTGCTACCTCTATGACAGCGTGAATCGGCCGCGAGCCGAACCTGACCGAGAAAACGTGCTACACTCAAGCCCCCCTTGTTTAGATGCCGTTTTGCAATAAACCATTTCAATTGGACAAATAAATAAGATCAGTTCATTCACTCCCGATCGAGTGTAAGTCTCCATCGTTACGTAAATATTCCGTGCATAATTTCACGGTGGCCAGGCTAAGTCAAACCAACCCGTTGGTTTTAGGATATTTCTTTCATGAACCTAAATATTTCACAATTAACTGATTTTCGTTTACAATTAAGTAAATATACATCCCAGTATACTGGTAAAATTTTAAGCCAAGCTACCGAATTTTTAAGGGATCATAATAGTGTAAAATTGTCAAAAAAAATTATTTTTATTTTTCCATTATCCGATAGTATAAACGGCTATAAATACGCTGTTCGATTTTTGGGACGAAATTCGAATAATTTCGGTCGTTACAGCGTTTCTCACTCGAAACTTTAACCGCGTTCTTTTTCGAAATGTTGTTTTTCAAAACGGTGTACACTCTCAAAGGAAGAGATTTCAAGCTATCCGTCTCAAATTCTGAAACAACATTCTTCACACCATTCTTTATCTTGCTATGGAAGGTTTTTTTAATCTTCGAATTTTTTTAACGAAAAACTGTCGAAAAAATAGGCCAGAGTCGATACTTTTTGTTAACCGTCAATTTTGATTTTAAAAAATCTCCATAGCAAGATAGCGGCTTTCATACTGATTAATAATCTTTTTACAAGTTTTGTTTCAGATAATATGTACGGCCCCAACCGTGCGTGAGCACCCCTTTTTCGAAGACATTTTCAACCGTTGAAACAAATGTAAAAAAATATAAATAATCGTTTATAAATTTATTTTCTGTTCTTCATGAGTGCTTTGATTTATTATTAAAAAAAATAGGCTGAACAGCGTATTTTAAGCATCAAAAAGAAAATCGCAAATATCAGCTATTTTTCGACCCGTTAATACTGTGATGATCCCTCAACAAAAATATTACGACTCTAAAAATGGTCTAATTTATGCAGAACTTTATGGAGGCGACATGCTGGCAACATTTCTAGCTAATAATTTATATACTAAATAGCTCTAGATTTCTGATATAAAGTACTCTAAGCACGTGAAAAATTCTGATGATTCCATAACGACAGCAAAAGCAGGGGGTCACCGAATGTTTAAAGAAAATATTAATGATAAAACTTAGAATAATGCGTCTAGCAGAAGAATTTTCGTTACCGCGACTTTTCAGAGAAAATGTAAAAATGTGTAAATCCACAAAATGAATGCAAAATTTTTTCATTCCGGTTCATCGTTGGGTATAATAATTTATTGTACCTTATTTTTATTAAGGGCGGATTACCGTTCATGATGATGAAAAATTCGTTTTTTTTTTTATATAATTCGCATTCTTAAAGTCTTTAGAATACGTGGATATAAAGATATTTTCATATCTAAAGTATTTTAGAATTTACAGCCTAGAGGTTAAACTTGAAATGCGTTTTTCTGGAAACAGCATTCGGTGTTTTTCAAGCAAACATTTTTTCTGAAATCAGCGCGCGTGGCGCTCTACAGCTTCTACGAATGAACCGATTCATATGAAACTAAATGCTAAATAGCCTAAACAACCTTTACTTGAAACATTTTTTATCACAATCTTTAATTTCTGAGATATAAGCTTGTGACACCTTATCTGAGACAGCCTGTTGGTATGTGGAGTTATAATTTATTCTTATCATTAAGTTTTGTAAGCATTCCCCTTTTGTATTTATAATAAAAAGTATTACTACTGTTTTATCAGACCCAAACAAACAAAGGTGTATTTATCATTAAAGTCCGTTTGAAATTTTGGAGGCACGATGATGAGATATGGTTCTATGAAAAAATAGCTCTAGCATAATATAACCAGTCTAATAGTATAAATCGTTTTAACAATAGTCGTTTTTAGATTTAAGTAGCCGGTTTAAATAATTAATCGATAAACTTTTTTTTGCGCAAGTGCGAATCAACGTGCGAAATTTTGTGGGAACCTAGAAATTAATACCAAAATAAATCATCTGACTGCTATTAGCAGCTTCAATTTTCGAATGGAAAAAATCGCAAAGTGTTCAACAGAAAAATATTAATAAGCCACATTTTTTAAAAATTTACATATCTAAAAAGTTTTGCTTTTTTAAATATATTGAAACCATAGTATATCGATGTATCGAAGTCCCTAGGCAGTATTGTTAATTGCTCATTTTGTTTCTTAGAGCTCAGTATCTCAATTATAAAATGAGGGAAACGGTTATCGTACGATGCAAGGACATTGACTATAACTTCGTATCGTGGTGCCAATAATGCTATTTATGAATAATATGATAACGATAGTACGCGTGAAAATATATGCATTAAAAGACTAATCGGTTGTTCCCGATAACCTCTCTGCTTGGGGTATTTATGCGATTATGCGAATTACAGTGGTACTGATTTTGCTACATTAGTTTCCACTTACAGTTGCCTGTCCCTTAACTCGCTAATTTGAATTTTCTCCAAATGTTTTTCCGCATACTGTTTGAATGTCTGACCTATCAATAGTTTTCTTATTGTCCACATTGTTCCATAAAGCGTTCAGATACCACTGGTATTTTACCCAACGCTCTCCTGTTTGAAGTTCACTTCGTAATCAAAACCATTTCAATTGGAGCAATACATGATGAACCAGTTGGCCGAACACTCCCCGTGATATGCATAAGGCGATAAGTGACAGCCAATGAAGGCTCTGCTTTGGATTCGCGTGTTTGGAAAATAGTGCTCGCATTGGATGGCGAACGTCATGTATCCTGGTCAGTGTTTACGAACGCCATTGAAGTACGACCGATTCGAACATCCCGTGCAGAAGTTGTCGTAGAGATCCAATTGGAATCGCATACTTTTGCCCACCACCTGATAAGGATCCAACGAGCCATGGCATTGGATCCCTATACTAAAACGTCACGCTCGTATCATAGATTCTAATCGGGATATCCCATTGGAATTCAATGTACGAATCTAATTTGAATCCTAAAGAATTTCCACATTATCGAACAGAATCCGATACGATTCTTCATGGATCCCATTGTATTCCGTACGTAAACATTTCTAAACAAAATATATAGATATATAAAATGGATGAATCTTAAAAAAGTCTAAACCTTATCTTAAAAAGAATAAATAATTTTATACTTTATACTTAAAAGTATAAAGTATATCTTAAAAGTTGTTTCGATCCACATAACTAAAAATCCATTGTATAATAATTATCGTTTGTTATTTATTCTACTGCACTTTGACACACGTACACGCTCACGAGGCGTGCGGGTCATGTTTCAACCCGCTGAATTTTTCCCAGCATTGGAATCCAGTTGGATCCAATTGGTTCCATTTCATGGATCAGATCAGAAAGATCGCAAAAACGTTTATTATGGTTTGGAAATATACTATATAAATAAATAAACACTCTATGTTTGAAAATTGCAATATTCTGGCTGAAATACATTGCGAGCAAGTCCACATTCACGTAATGTATAGCCGACCAAAACATTGGCATTTCTTGAAAGGTGCAGCTTCAAGAACTGTCTAAAGTTGCTTTGCTTTTTACGCCATTAAAAATATTTATAATTTATTAGAATGAAACTGATAGATCTTTTATAATTCTATTCACCGTTATAAGCATTTTTTTTATCATCGATGATAATCTACGAGAATAAAAATGCTCATAAAAAATAATGGTATTACAACAAGTATTAATTTGAACGTAACGAATAACCAAATTATTTGATAAGACAAAAAAGTAAAGGAGGCGGTTCGTGGTTTTTTAAATCGATGTTACCTTGTCAGGGAATATCAATGTTTTGGCCGGGAAGACATTACGCATTATGTATTTCGCCAACAATCCGCCAGGTGGCTTGAGCGAAGCACTTCGCGTAAACAAGTTCCCTTTCTTCAACGATAAAACTTCGACCCGTTGTTACATCACGAACAGGAGCGCTATGCACACAGCGTACACATGCGCGTATGATATGTGTGATATTTGTGGAATAATAAGTATCAGTACGACCTGATAATATTTATTTTATTCGGATATATCGCCAAAAGCCCTTTTCCTTGCCTGATCATTATTCTATTCATCCGCCGATTTTTTTCTCATGGCCCTGTCAGTACACTAACACCTTTCTCGTCATTTCTCGGCGATTTTCCGATCCCTTTCCTCGTCAGTTCCTGATCAGTTCCTGTAAAATGGAACGGCGGGTCAGGACCTTGCCTAAGACCCGTTACATGGCGAACCTGATCCATGTTGGACGGCCTGGCCATGGCCTGATATCATCTAGGGAAGTCAGATAAGGGGCAGTACTTTTTCTCGACTCAAATTTCTACACGGGTAGTAGATTACAGTAACGCTTAAAACAATAAGTTGCAATCAATCATTATACCCAACGATGAACTGGAATGAAAAACTTCGCATAAATTTTGCAGACTTAGACATTTTTACATGTTCTCAGAAAAGTTGCCGTTAAAAAATTCTTCTGCTAGTCACATTTTTCTACGTTTTATGATTAATATTTTCTCTGAACATTCGGTGACTCCCTGTTTTTATTGTCGGTGCGGAAACTTCAGATATTTCGACAAGCTTAGCGCGGTTTATATCAGACATCTAGAATTATTTATTGGATGTTGAATAAGTTCTCGCGGTTTATTCGTGAAAATAAATGCTTTATTTTAAAAAACTAGTAAAAGAACATGTCACTGAAAGTATTGTCCACTGCTAGCCACTACTTTGTCCCATTTTTCTGGCAGCATTTTAATTCCACGTCGGAAAAACGACACGTCTTTTGAGGCTATCCAAGAGTCAACACATTTTTTGGCATCTCTATAAGCATGGAAGGGCTGCTCAACCAGGCCATGTGCCATCGATCGGAACAAGTGATAATCGGATAGTCTGGTGAATATGGCCAGTGGAGTAGGACTTCCCATTAAAGAGTTTCCAAGTAGGTTTTTGTAGGCTGCAAAATCACTTTGTTGTGTCTCTGCTAGTACAGCGACCGTTTTTCCGTCAATGCTCGGCTCAAACGCATCAATTGTAGTCGATAGTGATCTTCCGTGATGGTCTCGTTCGGTTTGAGCAGCTCATAATAAACTACATCCAGCTGATCCCATCAAATGCAGAGCAGGAGCTTGGAACCATGGATATTCGGGTTTGCCGATAATGTTGATGCATGACCCGGCTTAACCGATGATTTGTTACGCTTAAGCTTATCGTAGTGTATCCAGTTTTCATCGCCAGTCACGATACGATGCAAAACCTTTCCTTTTCCGCTGTTGAAGCAGCTGTTCAAACGTGAAAAGACGCTGTTCGATGTCTCTCGGCTTCAACTCGTACGGCACCAAATGTCCTTGCTTTTGAATCATTCCTGATGCTTTCAAACGTTTCGAAACTGTTGTGTGATCAACTCCTAATGATTCTGCAAGTTCAGCTAGCGTCTGACATGAGTTTTCATGAAGTGTTGCCTCCAATTCTTCGTCTTCAAACTTTTTCGGTGCACCAGTTCTTTTTCTTCAACATCAATACATTATTTTTGAGGCGTCTTAACCAATCTCTGCATGTTATTTCCGATAAGCATGGTCGCCGTAAGTCTGAGCAAGAATTCTGTGTGCTTCAGCTGTCGATTTTTTAAAAATAAAGTAGTGCAGTAAAATTCCCCGTAAATACTCTTTTTGGCACGAAATTTGACATGTTCTACTATGAAATATATGAAATATTAAAAAAATACTATGAAATATAAAGTTCTTTACATTTCGGCAAAATGACATACACTGAATTTCAAGCTTGCTTATAGTATTTTTTTATAGATGCTTTATAGATATAGTATTTCTTTATATATCAACATCCCAATAGTATATAATAGTATAGCAATGTGACCAGGATTTCATCTCCATAAAGCGCTGCATAAATTAAACAATTTTTAAAGTCGTAATTTTTTGTTAAAAGTTCGGTAACTCGGCTTGAAATTTTACCAGTATTCTAGGGTGTATTTTTAATTAATGGTAGGCGGAAATCAGTCAATTGTTAAATATTCGAGTTCGTGAAAGGAATACGTTAACCGGCATAGGGGAAGGTGGGGTACGGTATATCACTTTTTTTCTAAGGAATTTTTAATCTTACCAAAGTAGTCTGATTAGAAAAAAGGTAATAACCGATAACAATAAAGCTACCATTTTTTTTGCAAAGAGATTAAAAGTCCTAAAATAATGGGATCGAAAAAAATTTGCTGATTGGGTCATTGTGCCCCATAGGTGGGGTACTCTATTCATCGATATCACGTCTCCTTTCTGCTGCCTCTGGTAAGTGGGTCACCTCAATTGTTGGATAATAAGCAAAAGTTGTCCGTTTTAGATCCGCAAAATAGGCGGGATTGTACTTTATCTTGTGCGCCAATAATAGTTTGAATCTTTCGATGGAATTGTTTGGCGGTCGCAGAGGTTCAGACTTGTCCGTTTTCAAGATGTCTTTTCTCCTAATTATTTTGTTTCCTTGATGACCTCCTGACTCATTCTTTTTTACAATATCTCGTCTGTTTCGCACCAGGCTTTGATAAAAATGTGCACTAGCTTGGGGCGGGGAGCCCCAATCTGGTCGGTGATTCCCGGGTCATCGCTTTTTTTTTTCATGAATTCGTGCCTTTACGTTTGTTATCCAATTCTTCTCGGACTCTGCAACAACAATTATTTGACGTCCGTCTCGATACAAGGCTAATGCGTTAATCTACAAACTTCGACCTAACCTGCTTGAACCGGTTATTCTTTTCACAAAGATGCTCAAGCAATAACACTTATAAGTGTGTGTGTGTTTGTTATGCCTATCGGGACAAAAGGTTAGGTTCATAACCATACACGCGTTTGAAGCAGCATCTCAATATTGCAAGCAATAATATAGAACAATTGATAAAAATGTCGACCATTAATTGATTTTATTACTCCTGTGTTTCTAATTACATGAGTATCGTATGATTGGACTAAGTGATAATGATTGAGCCATGCCATTTAATTTACATATTGGCTCAATGAAGCTATGAGAATTTAGGCCTTTGATGAAAGGATAAAAAAAATACGCATAGACTAGGAAAGGGGGCTTTTTAATGACAGCTTATTACGAACTACAAAGGAAGAATGATGGCAAGGAAAAATAATTTACCGAGCATTTTGTTGCATTCCTCCGCTTATGACGAGTGCCTCCATTCGTGAAATGTTTTTACCTCCTCTAGTTAACATCCAATCAGTGAATGAATGGTCCCTTAGAGAAGTCTGGCAATGTTTAGGGAACGAAGTTACCCTAATTGGGGCTGCATACAAAATCGCGATGATTCAGTCTCGACTATTAGAACGTGTATTTCATCACAGGGATTAAGGCGTTACACGACCTTGGTGCTCGGAAATATAGGTATACAATATACCTACATTTACCTAAATATACGGAATATATCAAATTAATTGAATTTTTCACAAATACATTACAGTTTTATGAACAAATTGAACAAAAAAAAGAATAATTTTTTTTATTGCGGAGATATAAGTCGTCTATACTGCGTTCAACGACAGAACGACACGCTTCCGGAACTAAATTTGTCCGATACGACCAGATCCCGCCTAATGCGCCGCCCTCATCGCTCTCTCCACGTAGCCAAAGTGTTGCAGGATCCAACTGTTATGGTGCTACGGTACTGAGCAGCAAGCTCCACTACCCCCTCCGACCCGCAGGCCGCTCAAAGTTGCGCGGCGCTGTATATCTCTCGTTAGGACCTGCTTTTGAAAGTCCTTGCCGATGGTGGAATCTTTTTCTGTCACGCATCGTCTAAAAAAGTAAAAAAAAAATTTCTTATAAAGAAATGTAATAGCTAAAGTGCGGCATAGGGAAACAATTTTTTTAAAATGGTTTTTGTAGAAGTGACAATTGTTTGAGAAAAAACTCTGATTTTTACCGAAGTTTTGAGTTTCAAAAACAAAATGCGGCATCCGATTTTTAAAATTCCTATGCTACATCCTAGATAATATTATAAAGAATATGCGGTATAAATTTAAACAAAATCGGTTGAGCAGATCTCGAGATCTTTTGTCCACCAGTTTGAAAAGAGGGTCCTACTGAACGACTTATATCTCCGCTATTTGTTTATTCGTTTATTTTTAATTTGTTCATAAAACTATAACGTTTTTTGTGAAAAATAAAAATTATTTTATATATCTAGCAGTCGCGTCAAAAAAGTTATATTATTTTTATACCTATTTTTCTGAGTGCCAAGGTGGTTAACGAACGATTCGCTGAGCAAAAACCAATTCAACACCGTCCGACATTTACTTAAGGCAGAACACCACTGTGACTCCCTGTTTTTTTTGCCATTTTTCAAGAATTTTTTTTTGTGGGAAAAAAAAGAGATATTCGAACAAATTTTTTTTTGTTTTGTTCGTTGTTTATTGAAGATACATAAAAAAAAAATTTCAAACTTTTCACGCCCCATGGTGACGCTGGGGAAGCTCCCGCGTCAGGTACTGTTGCCTCTGCAGTGGTTCGCGGCACGCAGCAGAACTCTCTTCAAAGTCAATCTGAAAAAAAATACCGAGTGTTTTCGTTAATAATATGATATTTTGAAGAGAAGTACATAGGGATTTGAAAAAATATTGATTTTTAAAAAATAGGCACGCTTTTGAAATTAAAGGACGATTTTCGAGCAAAATTTCTCGTCGAAAATAGGCTATAACTTTTTTTATTATTGAGATATCGAAAAAATCCTATGTACTTCTTTAGATAATCTAGTTTTATTGATGCAGCCCAAATTTGAAGTCGATCGGATAAAAATTGCTGGAGTTCTGCTGCGTGCCGCACTCAAAAAAGTGGTTTTGAGAAAAACGCGTTCAAAGTTTTAGGTTTGTTAATTTATGCGATAAATTGGAAAAAAAAATTTTTACCTTTAATCAGCGATGCCGGCACCATATAGCTGGCCTTCAAGCAGCAAATGATTGTCCCTAGCATCTTTTCTCGAACTTGTAGAGGCTCTTCTTGCCTCTTTTGCAGCGTCTGTGAGCGAGCGCTCCGCCAGCTCGATCCGCGCTGCGTCGGTTTCAACGCAAAAATTGAAACAATTTGGGCCGATAATTATCCCCAACGTCTCCAAAACTTTCATGAGGCTTCTCAGGCCATCATTGAATAATAATACCGCGATATCAGCAGCAATATCGACGATTTTTTTGCTCCCGGACTGACACTTGGGGGCTATTGCCCAAACTGATTTGTTGTAGCTTTCGTTGTTGTTTTGCGTGAAGCCGCCCAAACAACGCTGCAGCAAATCGTCTCTGCTCAAATTTTCGAAGACTGGCGTAATTGCCTCCAATATTTCCTCAGGAAGAGGCGGCTTATGGCGATATTCAGAAATATTACCGCTTGCGACCGTTCGCTGCCACGAACACCACGACTCGGCTCCCTCTGGGCAATCGTCATGTTGTGGCTCACTATCTGTGGATATTTTATGTTTGATAGTTGCCCAAATTGCCTTCCTCATTTTTTCAACATCATCGCTGTTCCTCCGAATAGCCAAGCCGTAATATGTGCTCAACTCGTCAATCAATTTTCCGGTGAGCTTTCCTCTGCCAGACAATCCTTTTTGTTTTTTCACGATTTCGCGGAGGCGCGTCCCCATACGTTTTTGGACATGATCGATGCACTCTTTTTTTTTTATCTCGAAACCGTCGTATGGATCGCTATTCGATATGCCCGACCCTGAGGCGCGCAGCTGCGCGGGACCCCGAGCGTCACGGAGCGCTGCACCGCTCCACAAAATATTCAATATCTCCGAAAATAATTATTTTTTCGACCTGGGTCCAACGGCATCTTAATCTTAAATGTATTTTAGATTTTTCTAGATGGTTTTCAAAAAATCAATTTTTTGAAGCCGTCACAGTGGTGTTGTCCCTTAAGTTTGCTTTGTTGTAACATTCATTTACACTGCAACCTCCCCGACCGGCACCTCCATAAATGAAACCAGCCCCCACTAGGTACCGAATATCGATCGGTGTAGCGCATGGTGGGAGAAGCGCCAGGCCCTAGCGTCAGACCCGAAGCATGCGAGACAATAAAAAAGGGATTGGAGGGGTACTGCTATCCGCTATCTCAGCTGCGCAGAGTCGACTTAATGGAAGGGTACCATCGAGAGGCATGGAGAATGCATAAAGTTCGGGAATTTTTTTATTATTTAAAATAAATACTTTTGGAAATGGGTTTCAACGTATTTTATTCTTTTATCAATGGAGAATTAATTCCAATTCGATTTATTAAAAAAAAAATACAAAATGGCGGCTCCAGCTCCCATCAAATAAAACCATGCACGGCGTGTTTTGATCTGCGCGCCGCGCTTGCTACTATAATACTACCTTAAAATAAACAGCCTTGCCAGTTAATTTTAAAGTAGTAGTCCCGCCAAGGCGTTTATCTATAGATTTTTTTTCATTTTGAGGACCCATTCAGGAGACTATTAAGTGACTACCTGTAAAATTTCAAAAGGATCCACTGTTGTGTATTCGAGATATTGGCAATCAAAGATTGCACGGTTTTACACGTGTTCTTATGGGGAGCAGTGGAAAATTTCACATTTCACGCAATAACTTCGAAACTTTTCGACAGATTTTGTTTTAATTCTCTATTACAGAGGAACATATGACGAAGTGGGTAAAAAAAATAATGAATTTTGGCCGTCTAGTTTCAAAGATATAGCGATCTAAATTGAGCAATGTCTAGCGACGCTAGCGCCAAATATCACGACAAAAATTCACTAGGTTTGCGACGTTGCCCCGATCTCCATGCTCGCTAGACTACAATAGTGTGTGCATATCCGTATACGCAGAGTATCTACGCATTAGTAGCCGGAATGGATAGTCTGATTCAAAAGTGAGGGTTAGGTGATGGAGGGAACGTTGTTACTATTGGAACTCTAAACATTATATTAGCCGTTTTCATCATTACTTTATAAGATTTTACATCCCGATAATATGTACAACCTACATTATAAGGACATTTCGAAATATTTCGAAGCTTTCATCGATTCAGCAGAGAATAAACTGTTCAACGTGACTGTGGCGAGATTGGTACCTTAAACAAAACCAGGTTAAATATGATTAAACTAGGCTTCATTTGGAGGGCCTTATCGTTCTTTGTTTTCCGAAATACTCTTGGATAACAAAATGGCAGCCGTTTGAAAAAAAAAAACAATTTTTTCAACCGGTTTTTTTTCGCTTCAAGTAACGAAAAAAAATATTTCTAAATCAATTTTTGACAAAGATCGCTCCCTGATGGCCCTGAAAATTGAATTTCCTTTTAATTGCGCAGAGATTCATGTGAATCGATTCATCCGTTGAAGCTGTAGAGCGCCCCGCGCGCTAAAAAATGCTGTTCCCTGAAAAACACTTTTAAAGTTTAACGTTTAGGCTGTGAATTTCAAAATACTTTAATTATGAAAATATTCTTTCACCCACGTATTCTAAACACATTTAAGGATGCAAACGTAAAAAAAAAAAAAAATCATCGGCCTGAAGGGTAACCTGCCCTTGAGTGAATGGTGCGCAACCTCTATGTTTGCAAGTGTGATGCGGAGCCAATCCCGCTGCTGTGCCGACTAAAGAGGTCGCAGTATATACAGAAACTCTCTTCGACCAGGGCTAGGTTTTCTCACCCGCGCAGATCCACACGCGCGTGCACACACATACACACAATTCTGCTCTTTGAACAATACCAGTTGAAGGAAGGGCAGCGCGGAAAAATATATATAGTCTCGACGATGGAAAAACACATTGTCAAATAACGGAGAATAATTTTTTAGCTGACGCAATATTGTTTATGTTTGCATTCGTCGCACAAACGCCGAAGGTTAAACGGAAATCAAAACCTGCTGGATGATGCGTCTATGCAATGATATTATTCGGCCTATCACCAATGGATAAGTCGCATGTATGTTAGGACACGCATCATCGAGATTATTATACACGCGCGAATAGACGTAATTTTTCATAAGCTTGTAGTAACTGAGATTCCGTGATATACTGGAAAAAGCTAAAAAAAAAAACTCGAATAACCCTCAAACGATAACCCCGGCGGTCGAGATTCTTGAAAGTGGAGGTCCGGAGCTGATGCAATATGGCGTCAGTGACATATAATGCGCCACAGGGGGTCCACTAAACGAGCTATCGTCGCAACTGTGATACCATTTTTTTCCCTACTCTTTTTATTCGTCGTTTATGTTTTCTCGTGTCACGAATGCTTACGTTGACGCAACCCTCACGTGGGCTTGTTATAAAACGACGTATCTTCATTTTTAAAAGCACAAACAATTTTCTAGTGACGATATTGCGTTGATTTCTTAATCGCGATGCCCCCAGCAAATCCACGGGGTCACTATCTTGCAGGAGTGAGATATCGTCTGACCGAGAACGACGCTTTTAGTAGAAGCTTCCTGAGAAATATTAGAATAACAACGGAATATTTATACGAATGGCAGTTTCCATCGAGAATAATAATTGTTCATATGTTACTGTAGCAGCCAGAACTAAATATTTTTCAATTGTGCACAGTTTTTGGTTCTTGTCATTAAGAGTGCAAAAATAATCATGCGACACACGTTCAGTCGATGGTAATTTTTTAGAGGTATTGGTGCTCGAAAAAACTGACATGGAAATGACATGTTTGTTGAGGTGACTATTAAACATATAAAATAATTTTTATTTTTCACAAATATAAATATTTTTATATTCACAAATACAAATATTTATATTTCATAAATATTTTTCATAAATAGAAATTTCGATTTCGATTAAACTTATACCACATATCCTTTAGTATATTATGTAGGATGTAGGATGTAGTATAGGATTTTTTTTTATTGGATGCCGTGTTTATTTTTTATTTATTCTCGAAACTCAACATTTTGGTAAAAATCACAGTTTTTTTCGAACAGCTGTCATTTATACAAAAAAAAAATTATACATTTTTCCCTATGCTAAATTTGAGCTATTACCTTTTTTTACAAGAAAAATTTTATTTTTTTATTTTTAAGACGATTTTACAGAGAATACAATTCCACCCTCGACAGGGATTTCCAAAAGAGGGCCGTACTAGACGACTTATATCTCCGCTATAAAATTTCTTAAATGTTTGTTCATATAATTATCATGTATTTGTGAAAAATACAAATGATTTTATATAGTCAATAGTCGCGTCATTTTTTTTTATTTATTTGTATAGGGGAGAGTGGTCCTGAGTCGGCCCACTAAGCTTTTTGTCCGAAAACAGAAGGTAAATCGGATTTCATAGCACTGCTAAGTGTTTAGTTGCGTACAGCGATCGCTGGCCTACAATCCAATGTCATTTAGGAAGGTGTAGTGTGGTTTTTGGAGTCGCAATGCAGTGCGGAGTGAAAAAGTACATCTTGACCATTTCTCAAAATAGTGTTCCTGAGTCGGCACCCCCCTGGTCTTGAGCCGGCACCCCATTTTTTTTCGCTCGAATGCAGGAAAAAACGCAGATTCTCTAAATTACGACAGGAAATGGATGCATTTGAACGATTTAGAAGAATAAAACATGCATTTTTTGTCCAATTTTATATGGAAATATTTTTCGAGTACAATGTTGAAAATAAAAAAATATGAATTTTGAATTGAATGAAAAAAAATATAATTGGAAAAGGGATGATCACTCGCTGTCGTCGTCAGATTCGCAGTACGTGGGGCGTACTCAACTCTATAGCGAACGCGAACGCAAGTGCAATCCACTTGTGGAGGGCTGCGAAGACTGGCGTTCTTATCGTCGTATTTTATCTTTTGTGTCTTGCGTTTGAAATTGCGTCCCATGACTATAGAGCAAAAACACCGAAAATGCAACAAAAAAAAATAACAGAAACAATACAAAAAAGCAACAAGATCAAACAAATTGGTGCCGACTCAGGACCACCTGTTTGGTGCCGACTCAAGACCACGACGACTTTCTATCCGTTTCACGTGATTACGCACGCGAACAAATCCGAATGGAAAATCGACAAAACCAATCAATTAGAACATTGAATAAAGAAACCAATGCACTCACTCATTTCAAATTTTTGAAATATTTACATATCTGTAGCTGCTTCAGAATGAATGACGAAAATAAAATTATGTCACAAACGAAAAATATAAACGCGCTCACGCTGCGCAGAACAATCTAAACTGACAATTGTAAGCATAATTTACGTCAGTGTTTACCAACATGTCATACGACAAAATAATTGAGCCGACACGCACCTCATCTCTGAGGAACACCATGGTGCCGGCTCAACCCGCAGCGCCGACTCAGGACCACTCTCCCCTACCTATTTTTCCGAGCGCCTAGGTGGTGTAACGCCTTAATTCAATTTTGCAAAATCGGTCGACATTCCGAGGTAGAGCTTTGCATCAATATATATTGAGTTTCTGGGTAATTATTAATAATAATAAAATGATCTGAGCGTATTAATTAAATATAAAAATTGAGAACATTTTTTGTTGGAGAGTTGAAACTGAGTGTTAATTTATTATTAAGTTAGCTATTTGTAAGGCTAAACATATACGGAATGATTTAGAATTCTAAATCCACGATTCGCCCATTTTGGACTAACTTTTTGCCCGACGGTCTATCCAGTAATACCTTAAAATTAAAAAATGTATTTATTTAGAAAAATTATAAAAAAAAAAAATCACGTGTTTTACAATTTTCATCAACAGTAAACACTAAAAGGGAACTTTATAAAAATTGGCGTCTTTTTTATTTATATTAATGGTTAATATAACAATTTCACGGAAAGAGCAACACTTTTCCAAAAAAATACATTTTCAAAGCCGTTAACTATTAATAGTACATCATGATACGAGTACGAAAAAAAACTTTTTCTAACGAGTGTTGCAATCAGACGAGATTAGAAAAAGTTTTTTCCTCGAGAATTGTACGTAATTTTATTTTACGAGGTGTGAAAACGATGGGTTTACGCACGCTTCGCGTGCATAAAAAGTCCATCATCCTATCGAGTGGAATAAAGTATTTATTTTTTGAATTATTGAACGACATGATTTTATAGAAAATAAAACGATCTACAAAAAAGTTTCTATGACATTTTATGTTAAGTCTGATAATTTCGCCGGCAATGTGAAAACATCTTGAAATTTACAATAAATTCTAGTTTGACCTTGATAACGTTTTGAAAGAGTAGATTTATCATAAAACCATAGACGACCTTTTTTATAGAGTGTTCAATTACCTACAAAAATATGTCTTGGGCATTGTTGTACGTTTACCCGTTGGCGAGTTATAAAATGCTACAGTAGCAAGTACAGTTTTCTCCGTGTTATTAACATGGGGAAATAGAAAATCGCGATGGGCAATCTCTGAATATTAATATTCAGGCCTTATATTTCAACAGGTGTCTTATTTCATCTTACTGCGGCTATGGAATAGAGGAATTTGAAAAAAAGTCGATTTTTTCAACCATTCCAATATATATTTTCCATTTCTTTGTTTTTAATATTATGGAGTGATATTTTTGCAAATTGAAGTTGTATATCTCTAATAAGACTACGTGAAAACGTTGTAATGATTTTTTCTGCATAAACACAAAAAAATATGAGCTATTAAAAAGAATGAAATTTTGTTCATTCCAACAGTACAGCCTTCAACGTCATCAAGTTGTTGTGGACTATAGAAAGTACCGCACCTACTGATCACAATCGTGGTCGAGAAGAAGTGCATTATTTGTTTAAACATTTATTTTTGCATTTTTTCCGTTGTTGTTTTGCAGCGCGTAAATGGCAATCATATTTGCTGAAAAATATGCAAAGTAGGGTAGGAAGAGGCATGTTGTGTAAGTTTGGAATGATCGGCCTGTAATTCCTTAAGACCAGAGGCTACTCTAGGATTTTCTAAAAATCGATTTTTTTTGTTAAAAATGTACCTTAGTACTTATAAAATTATATTCCAAAAGGTTATGGGTGTAAAAAATCTTTAAGTACTCGATTTTCGAATTTTCGCGCAACCCCTCTTGATCCATGTCGTGACTTTCTACTAACTTTAAACGCGTTTATCTCAAAACTACATTTTTCAAGTCGGCTGGACGCATAACTGAAACAAATTTCAATCGATTCACTTGAAATTTTAACTGTACATTTAGAATTGCATTTTCTGAGGCACTACGTAGGATTTTTAAAATTATATTGCAGTTCATTTTTTATAAACAATTTTATGACGATTTTCTTGGGGCATTTAATACTTTTTGTTTTAGAAATGCGCCATTTTGACAAAAAACAATATATCAAAAATATCCTACATACTTCTATAGCTATTCTTATATATAATCAAAAAACTTTAGTGTTTCAACATAATTAAAAAATTATAGGAGCTGTTGGTCCGACCGTTGATCTTCCAGAAATAAAGGCGTCATCGGAAAATAGCTGCACAGTCGCCATTTTTACATGTATCGCTGTAAAAAAATAATTTTATATAGTCAATTACGTGTATAATAAAACCCCTATTTTGTAATTCCGATTTATTTTAGGGTTTCGCTGAAAAAAAATCACAAAATATGCCCTTTTTTTGGCCTCTAGAGTAGCCCATAATTTATTTATATTTTCATACATCTCTAGTAATTTTTTCAAGTAATTTCATGCATTAATTTAGGGGTAATCCGCTGTGTCCCTTGGCGTGTCCTCATCGTCGTTGTCGATTTGCGGGAATTGTGCAGCTCGCAATTCGCATCTGAAATAGTTCAACAAATTTTTATACATTCTTGAGATGTTTTTTTAAGAATAAGAACCTAAATTTTGAAAAAAAAAATCGAGAATTGAATGTTAGAACGGGTTTGAAAAAAATCATCGATTTTTAGCATTTTTTTCCGGCATTTTGCAATAATAAATATGTTTTAAACAATATAATCTTTCCAACTTTAGGTTCATTTTTTAATAAATTATATTATGTAAACGTGTTTTAAATTTGAAGATGATCCATCAATTAGTTTTTGAGTTATGATTCTCGCAAATTGAAAAAATGTCGTTTCGAGAAAAACATGTTTAAAGTTTCACAAACGAAAAACTCAAAGTCAAATGTGTTTAATCAAATAATAAAGTGCCTTATCTATTAATCAGCGATTCCAGCACCATACAGCAGTCCTTCCTCATGCAACTCATTTGAAGCTTGCATTTCGTCTTTACGAGCTTTTCGAGCCTCTTTTGTCTCTAATAAACTTCTTCTGTTTTGCCGAGCCACGCGCATCTGATCCATTTGCTCGGCATATCTGTGCCTGCCAACTACGATTCGTAGTTAATTCATAACCATGAGTAGGGCTGAATTTCCTTCATTGAATAAAATAGCAGCAAGAAAGGCCGCTACCCCGATTATTTTGTACCCTGAATGGAGATGTTTTGGAGCTAATCGCCAAAAGGTCGAGTTTGGGTTTGGTTGGGTTATAAAAACCCAAATTTGTATGATGAAAACCCAAACAAACTACCTAACTGAGCGCTCGTGGATACCTGAGCGCACTTGTGAGTCGAACGGAGAGTCTTTATCATTTATATACATACCGTTAGAAGGAATACCAATATCGTTTTGAAATTTTCAGGGTGTATTCTTAAGATATTTTGCTAACGATTTATGAAATAAAAAAAAATGATTTTTTGAAGCATTTAAAGTGGTTTCCTGCCTTAATCTTAACTTTTGACGTAATGTTCGAGTCGATCTTTCAAAATTACGCAAACCCGAAACTTCCTTCATGCCATATCGTTTTTAGCCAAAACATTCTATATGGAAATTGGAATGAAATCTTACGTACTTTGTACGTTGAACTTTACGAAATAAAAGTGACGTTAGAGTTCATAGGCTTTGCGGGTGGGCGAAAGGAGGCTCGTCTCTTCTTCACCCTATCAGTTCCATACTGCTGATTCAATTATCTGAGGACTTTGCTTTAAGTACGTCACGAAATGTGAATTTAATGATTGCGGATGAACTTGAGTAATAATATCTCCATGGTACTTCGTAAACACGTAGATTGTTTTTTTCTTCATGAATGACAAGTCAAGATGTTATGGAACAAGCAAACATAACGATAAAAGTCACTTCCGAATTCTTAGATTGAAATTCAGATCTGCGGATACTTGGATGGAGTATATCATTGTAACATAACTTATTTTTTTTTCTATTGAACAACAACATTTCATAGCATATTTGTAAGACGCGGCAATAATATAAAAGATCATAAAATCGAACGACTGTGGTCAAATTTTTTCCACACGCTGTACTGCTATTCCAACAAATTATGACTACATACACAGATCGACAATTCAAACAATAAAGAGGTATAAAGGAAAAAACGTTACAAAATGAAACTAAACTCATTTATCAATGAATCGATGATACTTTTTAGGATAAGTTGACCAATTTTTAAGGAAAGGTGACTGTCGAGAGGCATAAAAATGCATGAACTTCAGGATTTTTTTATATATAAAAAAAATACTTTTGGAAATGGGTTTTAACGTATTTGGTTCTTCTATCAATGGAGAATAAATTCAAATTTCATTTATTAAAAAAATCCAAAATGTCAGTTCCAGCTCCCGTCAAATAAAGCGATGCACGGCGTGTTTTGGTCTGTGCGGGGCACTCGACAGCCTTGCCAGTTCATCTTAAACAAAAACGGGTTGAGAATGATTAAACTTGACTAAATTTGGAAGCTCTTATCGTTTTTTGTATTCTGAAAATCCCCTGGATAACAAAATGGCAGCCATTTGAAAATAAAACCCAATTTTTTTGCTTCAATGGGCGAATTTTTGTTTTAATCATTTTTTGACAAAAATCTCTTGCTGATGGCCCCGCAAATTGAATTTCTTTTTAATTGCGCAGAGAAAAATCCTCTTTCCCGAAAAACGCATTTATAGTTTAACGTTTAGACGATAAATTCGAAAGTTCGTTAGATATAAAAATATCCTTTTACCCACGTGTTCTAAAAACTTTAAGGATCCAAATTATGTAAAAAAATCGAATTTTTCATCGTTATGAAAGGTAACCTGCCCTTAACTGCGGTGTTAAAAAAAATCGTGTAGGTTTACAACGATTTTAATTTGGTCTCGCCACAAAATAGTCGGCATTTTTTTTTTGTTTAACGAATGGACAAAATTTATGATGACTTTACGAATTCCAGCCAAATTCCTTCGAAGTGGCTACGTGAGCTCACCCTATGCATATTCCTTCAAAGTGGGTTACGGTTTGAATTGGCAATCATTTATGTTACCGTCATAAATTATGCTCATTTCAATATGAGCCATTCCAGACGAAGCTTATTGACCTACGTCCCGCAACCTCCAAAATGCAATACTGAATGTTTTATTCTGTTCCCTAACCCCGAAGGACGTGCATATTTTCTTTTGAAAAATTTCATGGACCTAAGTGAAGATTGGATGACTTAATTTTTTTTTAAATAAAATGAAAGGTCTTATTGAAAAATATAATATGATTATTTTTAAGCTTTCCAAAAAAAAGTCGACGCTTTCCTGATGTTATTCGTACAAACGTAAAACTGGCAATGGCAAGGTAGTTGGTGATACAAAATTTAATCTAAAGGAAAAATATAATTTCTTTTTCGGTCTGTAACGATATTGGCGTTCGCGGATCAACCAAGAGACCATACAGTTGTCGATTTGGCACAGAATGACTCATTTATATGATGGTGCACTAATTGTTTGCAGATCCACGCGTCGATTTTTTGCTACGTAAGCAATCGTTCGATATCCACAACGATCATGAGTCATCAATTACAGAAATGATTGCATAATTGCTTACACTGCAGCATGCAAAACCACATGTTTGGATATCCCACGACGCTGATCGTTATTTCGTAGTTTCGTATTTAAATGTTAATATTATAGAAATGTTTACGAATATAAGCAATAATATGAATTATAATAAAACGTAAAAAAGTATCTCTATTGAAAAAAGTTACACCGTAAATCTTTTCGATGTCAACTGGAAACCGTAAATCTTTTATGGAAACTTTTTTTGTACGCTGTCAGTTTTACCAATTTTGGGGAGTGCTTTTTTTTATAGGAAATCATGTGTACACTGAGAGGAAAGCGTATTTACAAAAAAAACACCCATGCTAAAAGAGGATATAGTCAAATTCCCCATAGTTTATTGACACCGCAATCATAATATGGTCAACACAACTATAAGTGAAAATCTAAACATTCGATTTTGGTAGCGTGTTTGACTATCTAGTATCCTCGAAATAGTTATTAATTATTGTAAAAGGCTTTGCAGTATCGATATGGTCAATTCAGTGCTATCACATCATTGACGCACAAATACTAATCCTGCACTGATAGAAAAATGGTATTTACAAAAAACGCCCATAGTAAAAGAGGGAATAGTAAAATTCTCTGTAATTTATTGACACCGTAATCATAGTATGGTTAACACAACGATAAGCCAAAAGTATATCTGAACATGCGATTTTGGTGGCGTATTGAACTATCTACAGGGTGTCTCAAAATTACCTGACTTTTTACATTGCGCGCCACTTTTTTTTTAGTCATGGAGAATTACACGATCGAGCAACGCATAAAAATTGTGAAAATTCAATACAAAAATGACGAAAATTTTGCCGCGACGGTTCGAGGTCTTTGGGTCATGAAAACGCACCATCTCGCAATACTGTAGTGAATTTAATCACCAAATTTGTGGTTAGTGGTTTAATTCTGATCATGGCATGGACTTGGAAGCCATATTCTTCAAGAAGATGGCGCAATCTGTCACACTGCGGTCGCAACAATGCATGTTGGTTTCATGGTCGTGTTATTTCGCGCCACGGCGATGTTAATTGGCCACCAAAATCGTGCGATTTGACGCCATTGAACTTCTTTCATTGGGGTTTTCTGAAAGAAAAAGTGTATTCCAATGATCCACAGACCATTCCGGAACTCAAGGAAGCAATTGAACGCACCATTAATCAAATTTGTCCGCAATTATGCCAAAATGTTATTGAAAATGTCGTCAAAAGCGTGAACGTTTTCAATGAGGGACGAGGTGGCCATTCATCGGATATTATGTTTCACACACAACCTCCATGTTTATACCTTGTATTAAAATAAAAATATTCGTATTTTTATAATAAATAATACGCTTAATTAATAAATTTAAATGTCAAGTCATTTTGAGACACCCTTTATATTTTCATTACTTGGGGAAATTTTCCTCGCTAAAATCTTTTATGTTACAAAAATATGGACAGAAATATACTCTGACAAATATCTAATTCGAACTTTCAGAGTATAGAAAATGATGGGACTCTTTTTTCAATTGGATGTATAAATCCGTATATAAACACCGTTTTGAAAAACGAATGTGGATACGCAACGAATTTGCGATTATTTTTTTAAATAAAAAATTATTGTGTTTTGCGATTATTTTTTTACGAATTTGCGATTATTTTTTTAAGTACAAAATTATTGTGTGGTGTAGGATTGTGATACGTCTATAGAAAAAAAAAAAAAAAACGAAAACTAAAACATTCAATTTCAACTAAAGATAGAAAACTTTATGCTTGAAATATTTTCCCGCACAATCTGATTTTCGAGTTTTTCTTGGCGATAAGAATACAGCAAAAGTTGATTGGTTTTAACTAATTCCGCATTTCGACGAATTCACATATCACGTGCTGCTGGTGAATGGAAACGAACAAATGAAATTGAAGAAATATAATTTATTATACTTCATGGCTGTGTTGATTTTCTGTTCGAAATCTTCGTCGATTCTCTCGACCTCCTAACTTTAAGAATGATAACTTCAACCAACGTCACTGGTCGTATCGAGATAAAATCGTTATCCACCAGTCAGCGCTGAATCCATGCCAACTTTTTTTTTAAACAAGACATCCGCGTTTGGAGGTCAAAAAAAACTGCGCATATTTTGGACGAAAAATCTTATCTAAAATGATGAGCATTGTAGAATATATATATATATATATATAGCTGACGATTAATTGACTGACAAGCAATCGATGTTAGGGTCGAGATTTATTAGGTATAGATTGAGTTGGATTTTCGTGATTCTTACTTGATTTCTTGAACTATGGCAACAATTTTTTTTAAATATTCTATGATAACATTGACTACGATTCCCTAAGATTCCATATCGCAAACATTCCAACATTACGAAAGTTTGTACACGACAAATATTGCGTCGGTCCCATAATAGCCGCGCCAATAGCTCCATAATCGTGAAGATGATATTAATAATGACGATAACGCAATCAAATAATATTATTTGTATCGTGGGTATGGATGGTTCGATCATACAATGAGCCAATGGCAAGAGGCCTCGGTGTGCCTTACCCCCATGTAAGTGACCTCTCCAATGACGTCATCGTATATCTCTGACCCCAAATAAAAATAAGTGAATAATAAGCAAGATTTAATAACATCTTGAAAAAGAGGGGACATATTTCTAGTGTACTTACCGCGGTATCGTAAAGCAAGATATGCCCTTCTCCATTGGAGAAAACGTTCTTGATAATACCGCGTTGCTTCAAGCTGTCGAACACAACCTCGATAACATCCCTCTTTATCCGGCACCGACCCGAGATGGTGAATTCTTTAATTTCTTTTTTACTGGATGGACTGTTTCTACTCATGACCAAATCGATTATCAATCTTAACAACAATATGAAGTATGATGTGATTTAGAAACGATACAATACCACGAAACGAAACGATACCACGAATTCTTTAGTTAAGCAATTTATACTGATTTGCCCCTGTAATAGCAAAGTCTAGTAGGATTGGGGCAATCGCTACTAGGGAATCTGCAACTACATCGCTTAAAGGCCTTTGCTTGGTCTCCGTACTTAGACCACAGTTTTAGTCAGCGACCTACCCTACCATTCCGTAATAGGGGCCTGGTCCGGCTCTTTCACGGAAAACCCTACTATGGAATCCACAAATAATCCATTGAAGGCCCCGAAATGTATTAGGTATACCCTGCCAATTTTCTGCACGGGTATGGATCGTCGGGCAAAAAGTTAATCCAAAATGGGCGAATGGTGGATTTATAAGTCTAGATCATGTCGTACATGTTTAACCTTACAAATAGCTATTTTAATAATAAATTAATACCTAAAAATGTTAATTTTCCACTTTTGATAATAATTGAAGTCAATTTCGACGATAATTACGTGGGCTTGACTGAGATTTGGTCAGTGACTGTACATCTGTTTCAATTATCCAAAACAAAAAAAAACATTTCTCAATTTTTTAATTTAATTTATACGTGTAGATCATCTTATTATTATCAATAATTACCCAAAAACTCAATATATATTGAGTTTTCCAATGATTGCTATTAATTCATCGTTGAAAAAGGTGATACTTCTCAGTACTTTAATTAATTTCTCGACAATAACTCAATCGATTTATTTAAAAGTTAGGATAATCAATCGCTTGATCCTAAATCTTGAAGATATAATATTTTAAGAATTTACGGCGAATTAGTTCCATTCATTTTGCAATCATTATTTTGCAGAAGCTGTCTTCCCATAAGCGACCGTGTTAAATTCATATGTTTATAATGACTAAATTATTTAGTGAAAAATTCTAAAATAATGAATGTATTATTATTCTATCAAGAACTATCATTCCGTAAATTTTCAAGAATTTTGGCGATTTTTTAATATCCATCCAGTAATACCTTAATGTTTGCGCGATTGTTTTTACGCGGGAAAAACTTCGCGAATTCCATTTTCACCGATCTTTACGTTTGTCACAAAAATTAACTCCTTTCATCGTATAGCTACGTATAATTTCTATTCAAGACTTTGCCCTAAGTATAGTTTGATTTTCCGCCGCCAGATGTCATATCGCCATTTGACAGATCCAATAGCTGACGGGCTCAGCTCTGGCTATACCTATATATGTTATCGCGCTCTCCGCTTTGTGTGTATCTTCGTCAAGATTGCCCGTAGAAGTGTCCCACGCACCCCACCATTCCACACGCACATTCGTGGTGACCCGCGCCCACACTAGTGTTTCGGGCACCCACCCTTCCACATGCACATCCAAAGTACCCTGCGCCCACACCACTGTTCCACGCACCCCTTGAATCCCACAAAACGGAGAGCGCGATAACATATATAGGTGTACCTGGAACTGAGCCTGTTAGCTATAGATATAGTAGAAGCGTATTTCAAATGAAGATAGATCTAGTCGGCGGGCTGAAGTAACGACTTTCAACATTTCGATTTCTCGAAAATTATTGAAAGTCGTCAAAAATCCTTTTAAGGGGGTACAATCATTTAGAAGAATCCAACTTTCGGGCCTGAAGTTTTTATATGATGTTAACGAATACGTTATACACACATTGGAAAAATTTAAGCTATTTTGACCGTTCAGTTTTTTCGTAATAAAATTGCAAAGTCGAGCACTTTGAGCTGGTGAAGCACTTGTCGTCGTTATGGAGACGGTCGACCGGAAGTGCGGTGATCACGGTTTTGCTGCTCTCGTATCCAACTAAGGTCGTTGGAAAAATGAAATTTGATAAATTAGACATAATAGATATTGTAAAAAATCTAAAATTCGAACTTCACCGTGTAGCTCAAGCACTACATTATAAAACGGTTTCAACTTCCGGTTGAATATTATCATAATGAGGAAATGGCACCCATAAACTTGCCAACGTCGGGCGTAACAGCTGATTCGTTTGGCGAATATAACCTAGCTCTGCTTGGAAATCTTCGTGAAGACTCCAGAGTCGTTGAGGATCTTACTTTTCAGTTTCTATTAGTAAATATGCAATAAATAAAATATTTACCACAAATTTTGCACTTTGGGATTGAAAATACGAATATTCAACATAAGTTAACATAAATCAGAACACCCGTGGGGTAACATAAATTTAGTCTCTTTGCTAACCCTGAAGAACTAGTCGTTTCTCCTTGATGCAAGTTTTATAACATTAAAATGAAGGTGTATGCATGTTTCAGATCGAAATTCGGTTTCCGCTTTTCGGAAGTTTATTCCATTATTTATATATGCTAAAAAAATACTACCCCGGAGCTGAAAAAATGGGTACCATTCGACTAATTATCGGACTAACCCTTGGCACCGTGAAAATGCGGATTCATAGCATCGTTATCAAAATATTAATGTTTTCAGTCGCGAATTCGGGCGAAAATTAAGCACATAAAATATTAGGCTATGCAAAGGTGACAATATCGTAGACTTTACCAATGCTACCTATCTTATCCACATTCGGTAATTATATCCAGCGATCTTAAAGAGGAATTTTGTTTTTTTACTTTATTAGTAATAACCTACCAATTATAAATTAATATACGTTTAATAATCGCGTTAAATTTTATTACTTTTTTAATGTCTATTTTTCCAAGCGTCAAGCTGGTTTAACCCCTTAAGGTCGTCTTACCATAGACGGCTGTCGTTTCACGTTTATAAAAGTTAATGGAAATACATTAGACTTCATTGTATTTATAAATTGGAGTTCTTGTATAGGATGACAATTTACAAAAGGTCTAACTTTCCAAATACATCGACGTACTTATACAATGATATGGGAAATCGAGTATGTGTATTGTGTAGTTTTTCTGTCGAAAGTAATGTGGAGTCTGAAATAGGATTCACCAATGAAAGGGATACACTGATTTTTTTTACATATTATTTATTCAACGTAAAGTTAGATACTACAACTTTGGTATAAAAACATAAAGTATAGTGGCACTGAACAGACAGTAAAAGACGTGAATATGTATCGCAGTCGTGCAGAAGGAAAGAATTTTGTTGTTTTTTGCGTATACAAACACGGTACAATTAATTATTGAATACCCACGACTACGATGATCTCATGTGTAGACGTGTGTATATATGTTTTTTTTTACCGTTAAGGGATAACCTGTCGACTGCGAGCGTTGATAACACCGAAATAGATCGTTCAGACAATTAGGTAGCGATCGGTCCAGGAATCTATCGTAAAATATTCTCGTAGACGAAGAAAGCAAGCATGACGCTGATATACATTCGATTATTTTATTTTGCGAATACGAGCAAACGATCTAGCGACAATTGATCGACAGCAGGACTTTTGATCTCGCGCTGAGCGATACCGATCTTTTTTTTCATACATCTCTCCAAACAAGAAAAATGATCTAACCAAGCTTACAAACCAAAATTGTTAAACATTTGTCCCAATCAATTTACGTAAATAATGTACTTTTCAAATTCGAATCCGCGCAGCTCTCAGATCGAAGTTTCCTGCTGGACGATCGATTGTCATCATGATATTCAATATTGAAACGGAGAAACTGAACGTAACAACGAGAGTGAAAAGCTTTCCAAGCATCACGCGATTAAGTCGTAAATTACTATTGTAATTACTATTTATTATAATATGTTTTACGTTATAGTAGTAGTAGTAATCGTAGTAGTAGCAATAGCAGTTGTAGTAGGTAATATATTCTAGTGTTAATTATCATTATTCATCATTACAATATAATATTATATTAGTTAGGAGGGCATAGCTAGACATGATGTTTTTTTTGGGCTGCACAATCTTATTAAAAATGTTACACGAGACATGAAATAATTTTCAGCGTTAAATATATATATATATATACGTGTGTGTGTGCGTGTGTGTGTGTGTGTGTGTGTGTGTATGTGTGGGTGTGTGTATGTATATACAGGGTGAAAATTATAAGGTGGCCATGTGTTTTTTAAGAGCCTTGCGCTGAGACTTGGCAACAGAGAAAAATATGATTTTTAAGGATTTTTCAAGTCCTCTTCGAAAAAAAATATAGCATATTTTTGTGATGGGCAATATTTTCTAAAAAAATGGAGCATTCTGTAAAAAAATCAAAATCCAATTTTCAGTACAGCAGTATAAAGATAATTGAATTCCGAATACGAAACACTCCAGAAAAACTTTGTTCTTGCATCTCGTCATCGAGCAAAAAAAAATAACAAAGATGCATTTTGAAGTGAATAAATGGAATTTAATTCATTCAAGAAAGAGTATTTTTTCGGAGTCTTTCATATTTGAAATGTAATTATCTTCATTCTGCTGAATTAAAAATCGAATTCTGATTTTTTCTCCAGAATACTCTATTTTTTTCTGGCGATTTTTGTCCGTCACAAAAATAAACTGTATTTTTTTCGAAGAGGTCTTGAAAAACCATTGAATATCATATTGAAAAAAAAAACGCATAGGTACCGTATAATTTGTCACTCTGTTGATATACACACGCACACACACGCGCGCACACACACCCGCACACACACACACACACACACACACACGCGCGCGCGCGCGCGCGCGCATGCACACGCGCAAACACACACGCACACGCACACACAGATACACACATGTATATATGGTATAGTATATTTTGTTCGTGTGTAATTTTGTGTGGGTATTATTTTTTCCTGTCGCTGTGAATTATCGGTTTATATATTTCGCTTGTAGTGTTGCATGAATCACATATTACGAGTAAAGTGCGCACGGGGAAGGCTGTGTGGGAGACGAGGGATGGTAATTTATTTTTCTTTTCTCTTTTCTCCCGTTTCAGCAGATTTTTTGTTTCATTCCAAGGGACGCGACTCTCGTTGCACCATTTTAATCTTGCGTATTCGGACGTTTTCATTCTCGTAGTTGTCACTCTCTTACGTTTCGTCTCGACCACTATGACATAAACTTACACACATTGATCACCGAGCACAAATTTCGACATTGACGTATACGGAAACAAGAAGAAGAAAAAAAATATGGTTAAGGAAGAAAAAACAAACAATGTTCGCATATCGATTAAGGAAGAAGGCTCTATGAATTCGATGAAAAAAAATTAAAAATAATCACACCCTCGTCTCTCACGTGTACCTGATGCTTACGCTCGACGTTATCACCAATCGATGGTGCAACGATTTTAGACACCCAATTGACCCACTCAACGGCTAAATAAAAATAATATCATTAATAATAATAATAGCGACACTTATATCTAACATATATTATTAACATACGCTAAAACGAGTATCTTGGCGATAAAAAAAACGATCCAGAAGGCTCGTAATCATGTGCCTCGTAGCATTACCGAAGTCTGCGAGTCGAATCAACACGCTGTGTCAATACCACATTATCAACGGATACGAACTTTGAACTATCTTGAGGAAAAAAAAACAGAAACGACATATTTTTTTTCATAACCTGCAAGAATTTTCGTTCGAAACAAAAACAAACTAGAGAAAAAAAGAATTATTGGTTCCTCCTGTTTCTTTTTCTTAAACGTCATTGAGTATGTGCAGGAAAGGGAATAAATTAGGGCGCGATATGCTTCGCGATCATGATCCATGTTAAACGTACCCAGGTCCTAACTACGTAGGTATGATCATCCTCGAATAAAAAAAAATCCAAATTTCAATGAAATACCGGGTCTGGCTGGAATGAAAAACTACTTGAAATTACCGTGGCTAAATAATTACAATCGCCAATGAGAATTATTTTTAAAAAGCCTCTTTATCGTACTATCGGAAATAACGAGAAATTATTATTCTCTCACAACAAATATTGCGATGATCTTGGAATAATTCATAATTATTTCGTTCAGAGAATCATTCGAAAGCGTTCCGATTGCGTTGGAATCGTGCGTAAGTCCGTCCGTATCGAGGGTGGATTCACCCTTAACGACTCTTACACATCTTTGTGGCGCACTTATCATGTATGTATGCGTGTACGATGTTTTTTTTCTTCAAATTTTAATCTATTTCGGTATTGTTTGCATTATCGTTTTCGCTTATTGTAATTGTCGATTAGTGGTTTTAATAGTGTGTGAGAAGGATGATGGTCGCACGAGGCAAATTGCGTGCTGATCGCGGTGTACGTGTGCGATTCTTATTAATCTATGTATTTGTTCGGTTCAACGCGTTATTCCGTAGTACGAAAGACGACAGCATCAAATATTCAATTGTATTTTTTTTTTTTTCAATCTATCAATAATCCTAATTTCGTCCCAATCGTATTCGATTCACTTTATCATCGTTTTTCTGCGACTTTTTTAGTCTCGTTATTCTTGTTACGAATACGTGAATATTTCCGAGCCGCGTGTCTTTTGCACGAAAGAAGAACGTATCACCGAATAAATCAACGTTTTGTTTGTTTTCTACCGCTGTTAATGCTAAAGTGTCGAAAGAATTTTTGCTTATGTAACTTTCCCTCAAACATTGTTTCGCTTATTCACGTGAATTTGATCTCTCTTCGAGTTTACCCCGACCCTATTATTATTTGTTTTTTTTTTTCAACCCCGTACGACGTACACGTTGAAGGAGAGTCAACGTTTCCTCTTCGGGGAGCACAACCTTCGTTACGAGAAAGAATGAGAAAAGGACGATCACGAGTTTTTGCCGATGGAACGATTCGACAGGGTGGCACAACCATCAATTTAAAAATGAGCAACTAATCACACTTTTCACATTTCTCGTACGTTTGTTTTTTTTTTTTCTTCTCCGTTTAACTTTTTTGCGTGTTACTTTGCCGGTAGCTTGTGAGAAAATCCAAAAGTGCTAAAGTCGGCACAAAAATATTCTTTCCAATAATATTCCCGTAGGAATGAACGTTTCTCGTCTCGTCTCGTTTGCAAAATTATCGTTCGTCATTCCATTCGAATGGACGGAGAAAATCTTACGCTCATCCTTACGATCTACACAGGAAGTTAGACACGTGACAACACAGAGCAAACAAACTTTGGGACCATCCTCATGACTGACAATTTTCCAATTTAATTGTTAGTAAACCTTAGATCGAGTTTTCTTCTCGTTAAGCAAAAAAAAAAAAACATCCGGATTTTATGACATTTCAATCTAATTGGTGATTTTTTTATATATAAACGCACTTTCCATACCTAAAAATATCTAACAATGAAACAAAAAATTATCATTATGTCTTCTTACAGACAAAATATATTTGGCAAATTCAAAATAATGTTGAATGCAAATGTATAAATCAGTCGACTGCACTTCTCGTTGAATTTTTTACTCCATGTCGTTTCATTCACTTGCTCACTTTCGTAAATTATCAGTGACAAAAGTAACATCCGGAAGTTTTTTTTTTTCGTATACGGGTAAATTTTCGAAAAGTTCTGATAAGTTACACGCAAAATGTGCCTGCCAATGAGATGTGGATAAAAATGAGCTTCGTGTTAAAGATTTTCGAAAAAGTATTTTAAAAAATTAGCAAAAATTCGCACGCCTATTCAGTGAATTTTTTTTGCATTACATCGTGTAATGAAAGTTTGTCGACAAATATTTTCAATATATCAAAAAAGTTGCGGCTACGTTGCTGAGCAATTAAAATATTTCTATTGCAATTAACGGAAAAAAATGCATAATTACGTAAAAATCCTTTTTCTTTCCTGGAGAGTGCGCAAGTCAATAAATTAACGAGCCCAAATATTTTCGCCTATTACGAAAGATTTGACGGGCTTATTTTGCCGCTAATGAATTGAGCTGTAGATGAGAAGAGAAACGTTCGTATATTGTGAGGCTTGTGGGTACGTTCGCACCGGCAATACGAGTACCGATCAAGGATGCACACGTAAATAACATTACCGAAAAAACTTACGTCATTATCGAATCTATCTATCTCAAAAATGTTGTTAATAATTTAAATGGTAAATCGTTGCAATTGGACCAACGCTATGAGCACTGGATACGGGGAGGTACAGGAGAAAGGCTAGGGACTTTTTTAGCTTACATTACTTGAGTAGTACGACCTTTCCCCTTTCCTTCATCGGTTACTTCTACCGTTCAGATGATATTTTTCTCTTCGCTCATTCGCCCGCATACACCTACCCTCCATTTGGCGGCTTGGCTCATTGATAGACTCGAAAAATGGTGGAGAATCCGGTCGATGATTTTGGGGCGCATGGGTTAGATCGTGATCGTTGATTTACAGATTACACTGCCACAGTATCGTAGGGTGTGAGGAGTCCCCCGTGATTGCTGTGGGGGGAGCTGGTTTGCCGCCCTGTGGCTTCGTTTCTGTAACAATTGTTTAATCACGTTTACATTTTATCCGCGAACAATCTTCGTAAACAATCAGTCATCTTTCGTATTTTTTTTTTCTTTCGATTAGCTGGGGGTTTTGTACAATCTCGTTACACGCTGGTTCGTCGTGATCACTCAATAAATCCTCCAAGTACCACTCTTTTAAATTGATTTCGGTTGTCGCCTGAGCTTTAAGGGGCCAGTCCACGTTGAAAATTACAAAAAATCGATTTTTTTTACTGTTTTCGAAAGTACATACATTCAGAAATATTGTGTCAAAATTTTATGAAAATCCGAGCTGTCTAAGTATTTTTTTTTTACCTGAACGTCAGGACCGCATTTCGTCTACCTGAGCGTATAGCGCGCTCGGCCGACCCATCAGCCACAAATATCCTCCTGCTCTTTCTGAGGAAGTACAGGAAGTTTTAAAACCTATTTACGAGGATCTCACCAAAACAGAACTGCTCGAAAGGTGGTTAGATGGTCATACGCAAAACAATAATGAAAGTTTTAACAACTGCGTATGGAATATGGCCCCTAAACACATGTTCAACGGCAAAAAAATCGTAGACATTGCATGCAAAGTTTCCGCGTGTGTCTTTAATGAAGGATTTCGTCTAGTGCTTAAAACAATGGAAATAATGGGCGTCAAACTCGGCCCGATCGCCATCGGATTCGCCGACAATCGCGATGACGAGCGTGTTCGCTCTGCAAACCGCCGCAGTTCTGAGTGCTCTAAAGAGACCAGAACCAAACGAAAGCAAGCAAGACTTGAAGAAATCGACGATGATGAGCAATCAGAAGGGATTTTGTACGGTGCAGGAATTGCCGATTGAGTTTAGGTAAAAGTTCTTCATAGTATAAACTTCAAACGCGTTTTTCTCAAAACAATGTTTTCAAAATCTAGCTCCATCGTATCTCTAAAACTAATAAACCGATTCTCTTGAAATTTGAACCACATATTGTAAACATGATTCGCAACAAGATGACCCTCGATGGTTTTAAAATTTTTATTTTTACTCTTTTTTTTGCGAAAAACTGCGAAAAAAACGCGTTTTTTTTACTTTTTTCGTTTTTCATCTGCCATTTTTTTATTTTTTGATAAAACTTTATAGCCGAGGGTCATTTTGTAGCTGGTGTCATACTGAATCTAATGGACTTTGATTTTTTTGTTTCAGACCAGCCGTCGCCGAGTTGTGATGGAGCTACCTAGCCCACCTATTTTTGAGGCGTTACGTTAAACTATAGTTTTTGTACTTAAAAATGAATAAAAATGAAGTAAAAATTTTTTTTAAATGTATTTCAAGACTTTATTTATCAAGCCCAACAACTATTGTATTCATATCTTTTATAAAATCCTCAAAAAAAATTCGCGAAAATAGCCTTTTTTTCGTGGCTCCAAAGTGGACTGGCCCCTTAAAAGGGCTTAATTGTATTGTTTCCATCTGTTCATCGCGTCTTTAATCACACTGGAAATGTATATCATTATTGTTCCTTCAGCGGGTGTGTCGCGTCAGAAGAAATGCTGGAAACTTCGCTGTAGCCTAATTTAAATTTTGGATTATTTTACATCACATTCTGGTAAGTTCTTAAAGGGTCGATAAACATGTGTAAACAATGTCAGAATGAAAAATGGAACAGTTTAACAGTTATTCCATCGTTAAAATCACGCTTAAAACAACGCTCTATAGAGCTCTGTTTTGAGGGTGATTTTGTTTGGGTTTGTTTGTTTGTTTGGGTTTGTTGTCTATAGATTGTTGTATCGTTGTTGCTTGTTGTCTGTACAACAATCACCCTCAAAACCTATAAAAAGAACGTCTATAGATTCGTATCACCCTAATTCGTGATAATAATTACGATAATAACAACGTCTATAGATTCCATCGTAAAAATCACAAAAAAGCGCTCTACAGAGCGCTGTTTTGAAGGTGATTTTTACGATACTGGCTTAAGGTATTACTGGATGGACCGTCGGGCAAAAAGTTAGTCCAAAATGGGCGAATCGTGGATTTACAAGTCTAGATCATGTCGTACATGTTTAGCCTTACAAATAGCTAATTTAATAATAAATGAACACTTAGAAATGTTAATTTTCCACTTTTAATAATAATTGAAGTCAAATTCGACGATATTAGCGTGTGCTTGACTGAGATTTTGTCAGTGACTGTACATCTGTTTAAACTGCCCAACAAAAAAATTTCTCAATTTTTACATTTAACTAATACGTTTAGATAATCTAAAAACCGAATAACCGAAAAACCCAATATATATTGAGTTTTCCAATGATTGCTATTCATTCATCGTTTAAAAAAGGCGATACTCATTCGATTTATTTGAAACTCGGCATAATTAATCGCGTGATCCTAAATCTTGATGATATAATATTTTCTGAATTTACCGCGATTTAGTTCCATTCGTATTACAACCATTAACATTTGCAGAAGCTCTTTTCCCATAAGCGACCGTGTTAAATTCATATGTTCAGAATTACTAAATTATTTAGGGAAAAAATCGTAAATAATTCATGTATTATTATTCTATCAAGAACTATCATGCCTCAAATTTTTAGGAATTTTTGCTATTTTTTAATGTAAACCGCAACTACCTTCCAAATCTTCAAATGTAACACAGCTGCTTTATCGTTGCAGCAAACAATTTTTTACCCTAAAGAGAAATCCGAAAGCATCCGGCAGATTTTTTTCTGACGTATAAAAATGTTTCCTGGTGGTAAGGTATTACAACAACTGAGCGGTCATGAGTGCGGACAGTAATAGCAGTTTTCGCGAATCCTATTTTTATCTTGATAACTAATACTTTGAGGAACAGTAAGTTTTATTAAAAGAACCCTTTATTAAAAAGCGAAGATAATGCGTCTCGTTAGTGGCTCTAATGTGTTTCTGACAGTTTTGGAGAAAACCGACACGGGGAATTTCTTACCAATCGTGTCCAGCAGTCCCTTGCCAGCAAAATAACTGCAATTGCCGAAATAACAATCTTTTTTTTCGTCAAAGGAAATATCAGCTCCCGTGCTCGAGTAGATGACGAATATGACGTGGATTTTAATTTTACCGAAAAACGACCGTCTGCCCGATACATTGTTGCAATTTTTTCCGCCCATCGGTAATAAAAACCGATCTATTTAGCCGAAAAATGGTAATACGGGGGTGGATTCCATTTAATCGAAATAGAAAACAAACAATCGCTTTCGAATAGCTATACAGTAGTGTGCAAAAGTTTCGGGTCACTCTATTTTTTTGAGTTAAGTGAAACATTTCGATTTTTTAAGAGAGTTATGATATGAATAATAACGTGATATATTATTGTTTTTGTATGGCGTATTATTTGTGTACATTTGTGTTATCCACGAAAAACGGCAGCAGGCATTTCATGATAATTACGTAGTGAAAATCGTGCCGACATTAGTCGAAATACCGTATCCCGACGTCTGAAGGCTGCAGGACTGATTGGACGCATTGGTATAAAAAACCACTCATCAGTACAAATAATCAAGAGGCCAAATTGAATTTCGCAAAAAAAAAAAATAGCATTAGACAGCATCAGATTTGCGGGAAGAGCTTTTTTCCAATTAATCAAAATTTCAATTATTCGGAAGTGATGGTCGGAAGCACGTGAGACGTCAAACAGGTACCGCATTCAACGTAAGGTATCAAATTCCTACCGTAAAACACTATGGCGGAACATTAAAGTTTGGGGAGTATTTTCTGACGACGGCATTGGTTTGTCGGTAGAAATTCAAGGCAATATGGACCCTGCAATGCACAGAAATATATTGCAAAACCATATGCTTCCATTTGCAATGAAAAAAATTCTGCGTGGTTGGGTTTTTCAACACGATAACGGTCCCAAACATGCTTCACGTCTTGTAAAAGATTTACTTCAAAGACGAAAAGTACGCCTTCTCGACTGGCCATCGCAATTACCGAACTTAAATCCGATTGAGCATTTGTGGCAAAACATAAAAGATCACGTTGGAACAAAAAATCACTCTAAAAAGACGGAATTGTGGAATCATTTGCGACATGAGTGGGAAAACTTGCCACAAGAACGGATCTCACAATTAATAGCGTCCATGCCTCGTCGATGTGCCGCAGTTGTCGCCGCTAAGAGCATGGCAAAAACGTACTGAATCAAGTGAAAAAGGCCGAATCTCGTTTTGTTATTAAAAAAAAATTGTTATGTGTTTCAAATGCCATAGGATATGGCCAAATACTTTTGCATACTCGTTAAATAAAAAGTAATAGAAAATCAAATATTTAATAACAATATATATCTATATAGACGTTTTCAAACATAATTGAATACATGTTATCATAACTCATTCATTTTTTTCCCTATCGTCGTATTTCAATGAATATGCCTAAAACATAGAAGGCCCAAAACTTTTGCAAGCAACTGTATATAGCGAAAGACATTGATTGCCATCAGACGATATTCGGGTAGATAAACCTCTCCCGACCGGCGGTTCGGTCGGTACATTACCATCCCTTGGTAATAATTTACCGGTCGAGTCGGTTCGGTTAATATATTACCGGCGGGTCGGCACGGTCGATATATAATTTTTGAAAGTAAATAAAATACCGGTTGGTCAAGTAACTGAACGATATAACTGCAATATGAAATACGATATTTTTTTATACTTACAATAAGACATCCGGTTTAGAAAAATATATTCGAAAGGGAATTACCATCTCGCTATTACAGCACGACGAAAACAGAGAACCGACCTCGGAGACTATCTCTCTCGGTTTGGGCTGTCTCCATATTTACATGCTGTTATTTCAGGGAGTATATAGTTCAGAGGTTCCAGTCAAAGAGGCAAATTGCAGAAAACTTCAAAAATGTTCCTCGATTACTATCAAAGGTTCAGTATTTCTGCCCAGCTCAGGCCTTATTCATTTGGTTAACGAACGCCGCGTATACATCAAAATTGAGTATCCTCGTTCATTTGCTTATCAGTTCAACTCGCTTATTTGCAAAAACTGTGATACATGACGAGCGAGCGTGCGAGATTGACGTGCGATAAAAATACGACATGACGTGGCACAGCACAATAAAACAAGCACGGTTGTGCTCGGATCTACCGTACACTGGAACATCGATTCGACCGATGATTCCTAAGATACACATGTGAACTTTATTCGCCAATTGCTTCAGCCCGACCGATCAAAGGGCGAAGATCAATGGCGGGAATCAGAGAACCGTCAGAACAAACGTTCCAGTGTAGCTTTTTTTTCGGTTACATGATTAAAAAATGAATAAGAATTGGTATGGAGTTTGCAGTAGGAAGTAGACCGTCTTCGGCAGGATGAACAGCAGCAACGCCAGCACCAGCAGTCGAATGGTTATCAGCAATTAATACATCTACGATCATCTACGATGGTAAACAATAGAGATAAAAAAAAACTATTTCCGTCCTTAACGCAGAAACGAATTAATAATGCGACAATCGGTGAAGGAATCGACAAATGCATGTTCAAAGATCTCATATCGAAGTACAAAGATGGAAACAATCACAGATATCGAATGGAAACTTTGTATTCTTAAAAATGAGCGCCAGTGATGTTCTATTACAATTGATGTTTAAATCGTGCGAGCAGTATCCAGAGAATTGGGTCCAAGAAAATATGGAATATTTTACGAGGTGTGTAAATTACGTAATGGGACTGGCAATGTAGCATTCGATCTGGCAACATTTGATGCGCCTTCAGTACAAGTTTCAACTCGCTGGAGTCGTTTGGTTGTCCGTAGAGATTTTTTTCGTGAAACTGTTTTTTTCTAGTGTGTTCTAAAAATGGGTGACATCAATTCCGAGCAACGGTGTGCTATCAGGTATTGCTTCAGAATTGGGCACAGTGCAACGGAAACTTTTGCATAACTTTAGCAGGGCTTCGGAGACAGTGTTTTGTCAAGGGCCCAGGGTTTTAGGTGGTTTAAGGCATTTTCAGAAGGAAGAGAGTCGATTGGAGATGAAGAACGCAGCGGAAGGCCTTCATCTTCAAGAACCGATGAAAATGTCGAGAGAATCCGGGATCTTGTGCGTTCAGATCGTCGGTCACCAGTTAGAATTGGGGATAAGAAAGATTGCTGTCACACAGCAATCGCAATAAACGAGTTCTTAGCCAGTAAAAGCATTCCTGTGGCTCCTCAGCCCCCTTATTCGCCTGTATTGAGTCCTTGTGACGTTTTCCTCTTCCTGAGATTGAAAAATCACCTCAAGGGACGACATTTTGGGGCACTCGAAAACATTCAAACGGCTGTAACCGACCAGCTGAAGGCTATTCCCGTTACCGAGTTCCAACACTGCTATGAGGATTGGAAAAACCGTCCCCAGCGCTGTGTGGCTTGCCGAGAAAGTTATTTTGAGGGAGACAATATTGAATTGTAATTTAACGCGAATAAAAAAAATTGAAAAAATCAGTCTCATTACTTAATTCACACACCTCGTATGAACACTAGGATATTGTGACCGGAAGGGATTTAAAGAACTGTATAATAAGTTGAGAAAAAATTCAGCTGTCATTTAAAAAAATGACCTTTTTATTCGGAAAACTCTAATTTTTCTATATCTTTAGTTATTTTTTATTAGTATTTGGATGACACGGTGTTTATAGTACTTCCAGCAGAAAAATTGTTCGACATAACAATTACGAAAAATGAGTAAATTCATTATTATTACGATCATTGCCATTGTTACTATCATTATTGTTGTTTTTATCGATAAAAGAATAGTTCAAACAGTAAAAAAAAAATTAATTCCGGTATGCAACTCCAAATTTGAGACACAAGTCGTTTTCACTCTTGATTATCGGTAGTTAAGTGATTATGGGTGATATGTTTGGTGAAAACTTAGGTTGTTTCTAGAGGATAAGAAGAACATCACGTGACTTCATTGGAGCAAATACTGTGGCATGGCTAAAAGATGTCTGTGACGTCAATGTTGTGGTTTTTAAATCGATTTGAGATCTTCTAGCCTCCGCATATTCTCAAACACATTCCGGATACAATCGTTTCGAAATTTGTACTGTTAAGCTACGGATCCGGAATTCGAGAAGACGAAAGCGATTCGAGAAGCAAGCAAAAGTAACGCCGCAGTCGTTAATTTGTTTCTACAATAAGCTTAGTTCACAAAAAGATTAGTCACAGATACGCACACTCACACGTACACACTCACACACGCATGAGAATAATTGTTCAATCAGCCAAGTTAGCATGCATGAATATATACTTTCACTCGTATTTTTTGTTCTCTTGATGGCGAATGACGATGCGATGAACACTTCGATTAATTGAGTTATTTCGACATCATTTTTCTATATGTGTATTGAGGAATCGATTATGAAATTTCATTCGAGGGAACATTCCGACGATATTGTAATAATGTCGATTTTGTTGATCCGGCTATCGACGCGCTTTGCGAGAATATTACAGCTTGTATTTTTTTTTTTAATTCACTATTTAATACTCAATTGAAACGTCGGAAGGTGCCCCAAAGGATAAAGACAGTTAACTGACTTACGGCTTCCTGAGCAAAGAGTCATGGAACAACAAAAAAGTTCACGATACATGTTAGATAGGTCTGCGAGCAAGATCATAAGAAGCCATTTGTTAAATTAACGTGTATTCCATTCAATAATTGAATTATTTTGTAATAATCCAATAAGAACGAATGTACGTGTAAGGGATTGTTATTAACCATTCGTGGTTATTCTTTAATGCGTTAGTAACAATGACCATTGGTTTGAAATCACGAAATACAAGAGTACATAACGGGCAACGAATAGTTTAAGGGTTTTTTTGCGGTGTACTAAAAATAATATTTTATCATTTTTTTATGGATCTTCAAACGGCATTCCACCGCAACAATTCGGGACTTCGTAAGTTATCGCATAGCTGAGTCCTTTGGTCTTGAGTTAAATTTAATAAATTCTACGGTAAGTCAAATTTGTTTAGAGTAACCCATTTTTTAAAATGAAGTTACTTCAATAAATAACGTTGTTTCAATTTATCGGAGGAGCTTTTTAATATTGCTTTTTTATACTTGTTGAATTGTATAAAAAGTATAGGACGTTTTAAGATATTTTCAAACAATCGTTTATTATAAAATATAAAATCAAAGGGCAAAATTATTTCATTTTCATACTTTAATTATGTGAAAAAAAAAATATAAGTTTTTTACCAACTTGAGAAAGTATAACATTATTGATGATTATTATGAAAGAGTCGTAATCTTTTATTAGATTAAAAGGATTAAAAAGATTCGTAATCTTTTATCAAACCTTGATAATTCAATTTTTAATAAATATGGTTTTCGATAATCATGATGAGTTTTTTTTATTCACACAGGTTGTGTTAACGTTAATCCGTTGTTAGAAATAATTTATCTTGATGCTAAATAGCCAAGAAAATTACGTCACACGTAGCGTGAACGTCTTGACCTCCTAACTGCGTGGAAAATTACACACATTAAACTATTTTCTACTCTGGTGTTTTATGGTGAAAAAATTTCTAAAAATTCGTAAAGACTCAGTATGGTCTGGACAATAACATATATATTCCTTTTTTTAAATTTTAGATTCTCGGTAACGCTCCAACCTCCTTAAATGTGCAAATTGCATTTCTTTCTTGGGCTGTTGTAGATAGGACCATTTTTCCGTATCAGCCTAATGATGTTTGGTGTAGCAGATATTTTCTGATTAAAATATAAAATCTATTTTCTGAAAAATGACTCGTAATTCAACCTTATTTTCAATGAATCACAACGCAAAAAACCTTTCAAAATTGCGTGAGTTATCCTCATACGATGTTTCATCGAATTTCGTCTTTACATGTCAAACCAATGGTATTCCAGTTTTAAAAAAATGCACGTATTAATCAAACGTACGGTATTAAAATTCTATACACAATTATAGTAGAGATTTATGAAAAGAGTAGCTGCGTCGAATTCATCGCGTTAAGTCGCTTCCAAAATTCTTTCTCATTAATCGTGGATATCGGAACTCGAGGAATTTGTAGGATGAACTTTAAGGTTTCGGTAAAACTGGTAATAACGAAAAGAAATAATCGTTCGTTTACTTGTGATTTTGGAAAAATTGGAAGAGCGACCTGACGCGACGGAAAGCAATTAAGGAGTCGAAGTTTATGCACGCAATACCTTCCGGATTGGACAGTTATTGCGAATGCGACTTCCGCACAAGCCAAGGAGGCGAGTGAATTGAGAAAAAAAAATTGTCATTTTAAATAAGCGACCTCCTTGAGATTACGGACTTTCCGACACGCGAGCTACTGACCTCTCAATGAGCTTGCGCATCTCCTCGGTGGTCATGCCGTCCTTGCTGCGAGCATTAACTGAAATAGAAAAAACACACGAACCGATTGACACAACGATTAACTACTACAGCGACGAAAAACAAAACAAAAAAAAAACAAAACCGCAACGAAAACACACACATGTAGCATGCAATTTTAAGCAATTCGATTCGAACGAACTATTTCGGTCGTTCGTTTTATATGGTCTTGACCGTTTCGTCCTTTTCAATTTTTTTTGTGGTGATAAGTAGAACTGCGAGGCAAGAAAAACGAGCATGGTTCGAGGAGAATGGGGCAATCCAAACGTATTCAACAAGTAAATCATAGACTGATCGAATTTTGTTTTCCCCTTATCGCAGCTTTGTTTCGAACGAACATTCTGTCAATGAAATAATTACAAGCGAATGATAATATCACAAAATTTCATCATTGTTCTGCATCGCGAGCTGTGAAATTGCAGCCAAATCTTTTTAGAGTACACCGACCAGTGAATGGACTAATGCTGATTTTCATTTAAAATAAATAAAGAATATTAATTATCGATGAAAACTTGAATCACTATAATTTAGTAAAAAAAAAAGGTATCGTTAAAACCAATTTTTTTGTTTAACCCCTTGAGCGGCAAGAAAAATTTCACGCTGACGGCCCCAAACGCGGAAAAAAAAAGTATTTGGATTTTCACGAAATTTGATACCCCGGGGTTTTCGAGGTCGCTGATTACGAATCTGTTCTCAAAATGCATAAATTCAAAATGGCGGATCCAATATGGCGGACAAAATGCAAAAATTGATTTGAATCGGATGATGGTACTCGGGGCTTTTCGCGGTCGCTGATTACGAATCTGCCCTCAAAATGCAGAAATTCAAAATGGCGGATCCAATATGGCGGACCAAAATGCAAAAATTAGTTCGAATCGAATGATATTCGGTACTCGAGGGTTTTCGTGGTTACTGATTACGAATCTAGCGTCAGAATTAATAAATTTAAATTTTTCGATAAAACATGGTGGACTTGAACGCAAAATTGATAAGATTCGGTCGAGCGATGAGGGTGGTGAGTAACTAAAAAACATTCGACTTTTTGATTGACGACTGCTAAAGAAACAACACAACTTTTGTTGTTAGTCATCTTGTCTGCTTTTTCCCAGTAAACACAAAGCAACAGTGGCATAACCTCAATGTTGGAATTTCCACCTCAACAATATAACTACAACAAAACAGCCCTTGTACATAACAGCTGCAATGTTGAGGCGGAAATTCCAACATTGATGTTATGTCACTTTTGCTTTGTGTTTACTGGGTTATCACCACGGGGTAATTTTTACTAATATTTATACTAAAAAGTAAATAGAAATGTGAAGAAAGAAGGCTTCATTCCAATCATTTTACGTTTTGAATTCGCGTGCGCGATATAGGATCAACTATTTTGAATTTCTGTACTTTGAGGGCAAATTCCTAATCAGCGACCTCGAAAACCCCCGAGTACCAAGTTTCATCCGATTCAAATCAATTTTTGCAATTTGGTCCACCATATTGGATCCACCATTTTGAATTTCTGCATTTTGATGGAAGATTCGTAATCAGTGACCTCGAAAACCCCCGAGTCCCAAATTTCATCCGATTCAAATCATCTTTTGCATTTTGATCCGCCATATTGGATCCGCAATTTTGAATTTCTGCATTTAGTGGGCAGAATCGTAATCAGCGACCTCGAAAACCCCGGGGTACCAATTTTCGTGAAAATCGATCGACCCAATCACGAAATAATCGATGTGCGCCACATGGCGTCAATGCCGCTTCGGGTTCGGAAAAAATGTGCGCTATATGGCGTCAATGCCGCTTAAAGGGTTAATATCGAATTTTGACGCCACACGGAATTTTTCTAGTTTGTGGTACTTTCACACCGCGCAACTTGGTACGTCTGTGCACAGTAGGTGTTCTAAAGGCGAAAATAAAAGTTTTTTGGAGTTTTGAGGGTAAGGATTACTTTTATTATTTAAAATAGAATCAATTTTTGTTTTTTTTTTTCCAAAATAGCATAGCCAAGTAAGGATACTGAAACTACCCCCAGCCAGTTGTTGAATGACACTCAGCCTATAGTATCCTTACTAAAAGGAAAAGTTTTGCTGAAAATTTCATTTCTCTAATCCGATTGTTTTCTGACAATGAGCAATAAAAAAAATGTGATTACAAGATTTTTTTTAACTTGGATATTTATAATGCACTTGTTGATTTTTCAAAAATTACTTATCGACAAGTCACATCAATCAAATAGCTTTAAAAATAATTCAACGCTAAACTTGAATTTTCATAAAGAAAAGAAAATTGAAAATGGCCAATTCAATGTGTTCCTTTCGAGGTGCAATTATGGAACTCTCGTAGAATACTGGTTTTTACGTACCTTCACTCTCAATTTTTTTAAATTTTATTGATTTGGCGCACTAATGTGAAAAACAATTAAAACGGTTTTTTGCCACTATTTTTTACTTTTTTTACATGTACTAAAAGTACTAGTAATGAATATCAACGTAAATCATATTCCGGTCAGAAAATAGTTCCACGACGAATGGATACGTAATAGGTATGCTGGGACCATACGAGGCTAATTTGAACTATGCTACAATAATGAAAACTATCATGAAAGATCCAGATGGTTCAATTAAACTGTTTAAAACAGGCGATAAGTTTGTGCTTGGTCGATATTTCCGTGATGTGAAAAATTATTTGGAAGATTTTGGATTTGAAGTACTCATGCCAGCTCTCAAAGGAAAACGCAGTCAGTTAATAACTATGAAGTCAAATGCATCTCGGTGCGTCACGAAAATTCGTTGGTCAAAGGAACTGTACATGAGATGAGTAAACAAAAGTACAAAATATTAGACCACAAGCTTGATAATAAGTTGTTAACAAAAATGCAATCATACTGCCGAATTGTTTGTTTCTTACATAATGAGTTTGGAAAGCGTTTAGATTCTAACCGAAATCGTTCCGAAGAAGTTCTATCAGTTATAAAGGCTCGGAAAAATATAGATAACACTTTAGCTACTGAAGTATTAACCAATCGATGGGCTCGGCGAAAAGTCCCTTTCCATGAAATTAAATCTAACGATCTGCTAGACTTTCCCAAAATGACTGAGAGTGATCATAAAATATTATTCACTGGTTCATATAAACTTTCACAAGCACTATCATATTTAGCCGAAATGATGGATGATGATAATGACATCAACATTCAATATGAGAAAAATCATGAGACTATTCTTAAAATTCAGGTTAAGTCTCGCCATATTAATTCCAAAACTGCCCGGTGCTTCATTCAATATCAACCGAATAAAAATGGTGTAAAAGGAATCTCTCGATAATCATGTGATTGCGTAAATGGAAGACGAACTGTAGGTTGTTGTTCCCATATTGCAGCAGTAATTTATTATTTATCACATACTAGATACTTGGACCAAATTGTTGGACCAGCGGAAATTCTGAGTCGTTTTTTGAATGCATATCATAACATCGTAGTAATTGAAGAAGACAGCGATGATGACTAATTAACTATATTTTCAATTATTATTATTGGATTATTATCATAACATTATATTTAGCAAGAAAATTATTGATTTTCGACTTCTTCTCTCATATTTTTGACTTTGTTTTTTCATGAAAATATATAATCTGTCTTGTTACAAAAAAAAATCGAATAGAATGTTATTACCTCATATTATTCGAAGGCAATAACGTCATTTGAACTATAAAATATATTCACCAAATAGTGTTGAATGTATTTTATAGTTTAAATGTCGTGAGTGAAAATAGTGAAGACAAATGACAAAGTGAAAATAGTGAAAAAAATGTTTAAAAACGGTTTCTATTTTTTTTTCATAATGTTGCACCAAAACAACAAAATTGAAAAAAATTGAGATTGAAGGTACCTACAAAACCAGTATTTTTCGAGAGTTTCATAATTGTACCTCGAAAGGAACACATTGAAATGGCCATTTTCAATTTTCTTTTCTTTATGAAAACTCAAGTTTAGCTCTGAAATATTTGCAAAGCTATTTGATTGATGTGTTTTGCCGATGAGTAATTTTAAAAAAATCAACAAGAGTCCATCATAAATATCCAAGTTTAAAAAAAATAAAAACTGAAAATCACATTTTTTTTCTTTTGCTCACAAAATAGTTGGGTTAGAAAGCAGAAATTTTCAGCAATTTTTCTTCTTTTAGTAAGGTTAATATAGGCTGAGTGTCATTCAATAACGGACTGGAGGCAGTTTTAGTAACCTTGCTCGACTATGGCCCTTTTAAATAAATTTGTAATAGGTCAGAATTAGACATGTTTATTCACTGGTATTGTATTCTAACCTCTTTCCAATAAATGGACATATGGGCTCTGTTCTAATAATTTTCAAAGCAAAGTGAAAAGTTCAGCTCATCTGGTAAAAACTGTAAAATTGAATACTGTTAAAAATTGACAATGTACATTTTATCAAACGTTGTCGTAAAATCATTTCATTTGTTTTTTTAGTTTTGACAAAAATTAATTTTCTGTTTCTCCGTCGAAACAAACTTTAGTGGTTTTTTATTTAAGAATATCACGTTACAATGCAAAAAAAACTTTGTCTATTTTCTACGAAATCGTAGTAACAAATATATTACTCATATGTATAAGAATATTATAATTTTTGTGCAAACCAGTGATTTACACTACGCGTCCATTTGTAGTCGAGTGTCTATTTATTGGTAATTTCGTTCTTTCACTGGCGATTTAATTATTTTCCTACTTATTTATCAATTCTTCCAATATTACTTGTTGCAATTACTTCGAATATTTTTCTGTACTATCAGAATGATAGTTAGCTATAGCATATAAAAAACTTGTTTTGATAATATTTTCATTTTACAGTCCATCTGAATCCTACAGTGTCGTTAATCGACCATCAACTGGTCGGTTTACTCTATTCTCTCATCAACATAATTGGATTGAAGTCGATAGTCTCGTGGATGCGTGGACTGTAATTTATTTACAAATATTTTCGGTCACCCGTTTGCCATCGCTCGATTTTTCTTGAAATAAAAATGATCAGTTTTCGAAGACTCGTGAAAGAAAGATCAGTGTGAACAAAAAAGTACGATGATCTCAATATCAACGTATCACTGATTGTACAACGCGTAACAACTCTACGGAGCTGACGACAGGTATGAGCATGCGATTCATCGAAGCTATATTACAGAAGACACAGACAAAAATTAGTCAGAAAAACGAAGTTTTCTCGATATCCCATTTCGAAGCTGCAACAGACACAAATTCTTAGCGAATCAACGTTTTTTTTCCCCTAGAGTGGAAAGCTGTAAGATACAAATGATAATTAGCCAATGAGTTCATCCGAATTTTCGGGAGGACACGAAAAAGAGAGACTGGAACAAAAGAGTGTGAATTCACAAAGAGATTGCATGACGACTCGATATTTTGTGTTCGCTTGTCTTTTCTTTTTTGGGCTGGCTGGACGAGGACGACGTACGTAGGGTGAAAAATGTTGATGCTCTCGTTTTTACCACAACGCTATAATCATGTATAAGGGCTAAAGTTCCGTATTTAAAATCAAGTACTGACCACCGTAATTGCGATTCATCTGGAGTTGATCGCGATCGCATTCGGCCTCGCTGATCTCGTTGCTCTCTTTGCTATCGTTGAAGCTCGAGTTGTTTTGATCGTGATTTCTCGGTGGTGGTGGAGGAGGTTCGGGTGATCCGGACATTGGGAGATTGCGAGCCGATCCTACGCTGCGGCGACCAACCGAACCGCGGGATCCATAATGATCGTAAGGAGCGCCATACTGGCCGTATTGTGATCCATATTGATCTTCCTCGGGAGCGCAGTTGGCCGGATCATCGTATTCCGGTGAGAAAACGTTCTGGGTACCACCACCTTGAGATGGGACTCGAGAGTATCGGCCATTTTGTCGAGGCTGAAAGGTCACGCAAGATTGTGTAAGAACAAGAGCCATCGAAACAAAAGTCGAGACTCATTGGACATTTCTTGTTCACCATAGATTGCGATCCGGAGCGGCTATGGGCCGATGCGTTAGTCGGATGACCAATCGGTGGTCCCATTGTGCCGGAATGGCCGTTTCCAGGGTGTGGGAAAGTTTGGAATTGCATAGCTTTGCTCGGATCCATTTCCTCGCGGAATCCAAGTAGGTGGAACGTAGCGTACGGACAGATCTCATCTTCCATGCCTGAAATAAATTTATCACGCCGGGTAGACACTGTCGCTGAATCAGGATTGTCAACAGACTCATTGAAGCCATTTGCTACCAGCGGAGGTAATAATTATGTTTTCCGACGATCATCTAACGATGGGTGGCTGCAGCTGATTTCCTAGCTTTATGGTGCATCACCGGATATCCTTAAGGAGGTTGCTATCGCCTGATGTTAAGAATTCATTGAAATTTATTGAGGATATTTGCAAACAGGCGTTACGACTCTGTGCAAAATTTTAAGTCATTCGTTGGCATGATTGTCGAGCAATGAATTGGAGCTAGGGTCTTATGCACGGGCGACATTGCAGCAGCTATACGATAACTCTGATAAGACTCTCGCAACATAATAAAAATGCTAAGAATTGAATACGAATAGGTGGAAAATATTCTTGACGTTTTTATGAATAATTCCAACGAAGCGTGAAGCGTTTTGTCTGCCTCGTTATCGAGGTATTCTTGAAATCAAACAGAATATTTTACTTGATTTGCGTGAAACAATGAAGCGCGATACGACACGTGGAAACATTGCTGTCAAGTCGGCCATTTTGGATAGGCGCCACAATTAGAAACGCACAAACTATTGCTTTCTCGTTATAAATTTCTCACCGCGGTTTCATCAAGAATATTTTAATATTATTTTATGATTATTGTTATTTTTGATGCGCACGATTACAAGAGAGAGTAATATAACACCAAATGTTCGCAAAAGCGATGATAATTAAAACTTGTTCATTACCAATTAACCCTCCGCGGTCACCCGGAAAATGACACCAAGTACAACTTTAAGCCAAAATTACTATAAGTTGCAAGCAGCCACTTTTTATAATAAATCACTCATTTTTTATGATTATCATTTTTTCTTTCACTCGAAAATGGCCCTTGAGATATAAGAATAAATATCTTTTTTGAAACGCCCACTATGGAGCTATTTTTTCCCTTAAACTATTATATCTCAAGAGTATCAACCTGAAATTTTATGAAAAAAAATTGAAAATTGCAAGAGCTATGATTTTATTTTTTCAAATAAAAAAGTTTTTTTTACGCATTGACCCCTTAATGATTTTTGCCCGTCATTTTTAAATTCGATAAAAATATAATACCGAGAATGCCACATTCTAGAATGTTCAAACTAATATCCTGAATTTTTATGAGTCATTCGGAACGATACGGTCAACACGGTAATCGATTAAACATGGCTGGGGTCATCGCGACCCCCCTCTAACCAGCATGTGACCGCGATAGGTTGATTGCGTAAAAAAACACTATTTTACTAAAAAAAAATCATAACTCTTGCAATTTTCAATGTTTTTTTATTATAATTTTAATGGGATACTATTGAGATATGATAGTTTAAGGAGGTTGGAGCGTTACGACGAATCCAACTTTCGGGCCTGAAATTTTTATATCGTGTTGACGAAATACGTTTTACACCCTTTGGAAAAATTTGAGCTATATTGACCGTTTAGTTTTTTTCGTAATAAAATTGCAAAGCCGAGCACTTTGAGCTAGTGAAGCACGTCGTCTTATGGAGACGGTCGACCGGAAATGCAGTGATCACGGTTTTGCTGCTCATGCATCCAACTAAGGTCGTTGGAAAACTGAAATTTGATAAATTAAACATAATAGATATTGTAAAAAATCGAAAATTCGAACTTCACCATGTAGTTCAAGCACTACATTATAAAACGGTTTCAACTTCCGGTTGAATATTATCATAATGACGAAATAGTACCCATAGACTTGTCAACGTCGGGCATAACAGCTGATTCGTTTGGCGAGGATAACCTAGCTCTGTAGCGAGATTCTGTAACTGGGTAGCAACAGTTTTCGTTGTCGCTGGCTAGGGACAGCCAACCCCATGCACGATCAGAAGAAAGGGAGCCTCTTATTGGCTGTCGCTAGGTAACGATAACGAAAACTCGGTACTGCTTGGTATCGTCGTAATGACTCCAGAGTCGTTGAGGATCTGATTTTTCACTTTTTATTAGTAAATATGCATTAAAAAAAATATTTACCAAAAATTGGGCACTTTGGGATCGACAATACGAATATTCAACATAAGTTAACATAAATCAGAACACCCGTGGGGTAACATAAATTTAGTCTCTTCGTTGACCCGGAGGAAGTGCTCGTACCTCCTTAAGGGAAAAAATAGCTCCATAGTGGGCGTTTCAAAAAAGGTATTTATTCTTATCTCTGAAGAGCCATTTCGGCGTAAAATAAAGAAAGATAATCATGAAAAATGAGCGATTTATTATAAAAAGTGGCACCCAAAAACTTATAGTAATTTTGGCTTAAAGTTGCACTAGAGTTCATTTCCAACACAAGGTTTTGATGTCAATAAACAAAAAGCGATGTATAACATTTCTAAGCAATCAATTATATGCATTCCACATATTTATGAGCTGCAATTTGTTTATTTTACGTAATCAAAAATTTTGATTATCCGGAGTTGACCGCCTCTACAGGTGCCCGTGTTAAGGTAGTAGTCTCGCCAAGGGCGTTTTTCTATAGATTTTTTATTTATTTTGAGGACCCACTGAGAACACTATTACGTGATTACCTGCAAAATTTCAAAAGGATTCACCGTTGTGTATTCGAGATATTGGCAATCAAATATTGTATGGTCCTACACGTGTTCTCATGGGGAGCAGTGGAAAATTTCACATTTCACGCAATAAGTTCGAAACTTTTCTATAGATTTTTTTTTATTTCTCAATTACAGAGGTACATATGACGAAGTGGGTAAAAAAATAATGAATTTTGACCGTCTAGTTTCAGAGATATAGCGATTAAAATTAAGCGATGTCTAGCGACGCTAGCGCCAAATATCACGACAAAAATTCGCTGGGCTTGCGACGTTGCCACGATCTCCGCGCTCGCTAGACTACAGTAATGTGTGCATATCCGTATACGCAGAGTATCAACGTGTTAGTAGCCGGAATGGATAGTCTGATACAAAAGTGAGGGTTAGGTGATGGAGAGAACGTTGTTATTTTTGGAACTCTAAACATTATATTAGGCGTTTTCATAATTACTTTATAAGTTTGTTCATCCCGATAAGATGTACAACCTGCATTATAAGCATATTCGGCAATATTTCGAAGGTTTTATAGATTGAGCGGAGAATAAACTCTTCAACGTGACGGTGGCGAGACTAGTACCTTAAAGCATATGCACCCTCCCCCCTTGCCGCTTGCTCCGCAAAGACCTTGAGCAACCTCCTTAAACCTTTGGAGCTCGGTGCAATTGCTACTTTGTCGATACCTTGCATCTTTATTTTTGCAATTTTTATTCAACGCTCACAATCTCTATTGTACGTTGATTTTTCACATTGAAAAGATAACGTCAAGTAACCTCACCGTGCTCCAAAGACCCGTTCGCCTTATTTCTATGCACCTTTTGTACTACGATAATCGGAAAAGCATTCTGAAGATTGGTACGGGCTTTATGAGTCTGAAATATTTGTCCTTTATGAGGATACCTACCTCGTAATGTTTATTATGGAATAACGTATTTTGTGACAAGTATATATGAGTACGTAACAAAGTGTGAATTTCTTCAAGGTGCGAATGGGCGATAAAGATGATCGCGTGTTTTTTTTTTGTATAAGATCTTCAAATGACAGTAGCGTTAAGGCATGCAAACGTGCGACATTAATTTGTAACAACCGGCGAACTTGGAGAACTTACGACTCGTCGTGTTGTATCGGCTCCTATCACGACTCGGTGCAAAGAGACCTCTAGCAGTACTTTTCAGAGTTTTGTTTTTCAATTATCTAGCTTGTGGTTACAGTTTATGGAATTTTGCACAATTGCCGTATTTTTTGCGCGTTTAAAGAACAATCGAAGTGCGTGGGCGATTTGAATAGCGTCAATGTCAAGCTTTTCGCACTTGTTTCACTACAACAAAACAACCACGCATTAGGACTTCCTCATTGGACTTGCAAGACCATCGAAATAATTTACTTTATTGAGTTTTGTACACGCAGTAATTTTTCAGTGGTAACGGTTGAGTTTATTAGTTCACCTTCGAATACCTGAACGGAACGCAGACAAAGGTACACCGTTTTCGTGTCAAATAATGTTGAGCTTCGGTTTCTAACAGCTATTTTGTTGGGATATGTAATAGGAGGAATTTTTGTTTGATTGGTATTGGTTTCTCGATTGGTCAATAGCCCAATTCATAAATACACGCTATTCCAAAAATAACTGTCTGATCAACGAAAAGCAAATGTAACCCACCTACAGGACTTTACAAAAAATTTAAAAGTCTAACTAAGAATTGAATGCTCTAGACATCACGTGACCCTAAGAAATCCCTATAGAGATGTGGGTGCATCTTGCAACTACCTAACCACTTTGTGGCCGGGATCACAAAAGGATATTTTTTTTGGAATTCAAACAAATTCCAGTTTAGAATTTAAAATAAAAAATTCTCAAGCCACGTCAATCGAAAAATAGGGCGGCATTCCGCTTGGATTCTAATGTAGGCTCCCAACGTATAGTGCCCCTATAAAATTTCAATAGAGATGTGGTATGGGGTCTATCGAAAAATGAGCATGAGTTATCTACCTCCTTCTTAAAAAATATCGTTGTGAAAGCATTTAGCACCTCAAAAATAAATGGAACTATTTATTGAATTAACGTGTCGCCATAAAACGTCCATACTGAATGCGTTCAGTTTTTAGATTTATGAATTATTGGATTCAATTGGACTATGACTCCGTTCTGATATTCGAAGGTCAATATTTATGTGTACATATATGTAAAACCAACCGATCGTTTAGCCAATTGAATTATTCGTATATTTCCAGAGAGCTTATGAAATTGGTCTGTTCATCGAATTCGGTTGATAATCGAGAGGAGGATCAATTTAATGCATCCGAGAATCTCATGACTGTACCACGGATAACACTCTTTTTACCAACCTCTGTGAGACAGCGCGTCAGTACTGCCCATACGTGGTGGTGGAGGACACCTTCTGTTTGGCGCACAGTGTGACAATTCCTCGTACATATGCCTCCTCGGATCCCACGTCGAGTGACTCCTAAACGAACCTGGCCCACCTGTCAAACATACGCTACACAACGACCGTCGCTAACCCGCTTGCGCCTATCAAGCCAACGCACCCTTTTCTTACAAAATCAAATCAATGATTTTGTAGACGACCAACGTTTTAAAACAGTCCGAGTCATATGAAGCACATCGATTTGTTTTGTATTCCTTCTATGGTTTCTTCAATGATTCATCGGAAAAATGTCAAAGTGATGAGTCGGCACAACAGAAAACAATAAGTTGGAAGTTTATCTAAGGATTCGGCAACTGGTTATTTTCTTGCTGGAATTCGTGCTTATTTTATTTAGGTTGTGATACGGCTGAGTCTAATTTTCATTGAATTCCAATTAAGCCGTCAGTGAGTTTATTTTGGAACACCGTCAATAAGAAGTTAATGGGTGACATCTCCTTGGTACCCGGAAAAATATGTATAAAAATATATATTTTTTTTAAACGCGACTATTAAATATATAAAATAATTTTTATTTTTCACAAATATATTATAACTTTATGAGCAAAAAAATGAATACATTTTTTTTAATGGCGGAAATGGTGGTCTACTAGGAACCTCTTTTCAAACTGGTGGACAAAATATCTCGAGATCTACTCAACCGATTTTGATGAAATTTATATCACATATTCTTTATAATATCATCGACGATATAGCATACGATTTTTTTTATTGCATACCCGCGTTCATTTTTATTAATTTTCAAAACTCAAAATTTTGGTAAAAATCAAAGTTTTTTTTTCAAACAGCTGTCATTTTGACAAAAAATTTCAAAAATTGTTTTCCTTATGCTACACTTTAGCTATAAACTTTCTTTACAAGAAATTTTAGAAAAAAAATTCTGACGATTCCTAGCAGAGAAAAAATTCCACCATCGGCAAGGATTTTCAAAAGAGAGTCCTACTGGGCGTCTTATATCTTCGTGATTAAAAGTTGTTTTTTTTTCGTTTTTTTTGTAATTTGTAAATAAAACTGTAATGTGTTTGTCAAAAATAAAAATTATTTCATATATTTAATAGTCGCGTCGAAATTTTTATTTATTTTAATACCCATTTTTACGAACGCCAAGGTGGTGTAACGCCTTAATAATACTCATCGGTCGAATCGCATCCAGTTCATTTGGTTGAATGTGGATTATATTGTGATGGAATTAAATTTTATGTTATTTAGCCTTGCGTAGGGATCATTTACTAGCCATGAGATTTATATCAGACGACGCTGTTTTCGATCTAATTATTTTTTATAACAGTTTTCCGTTGATCCATCAAGTAAGATCTTCGAGAAAAATTGAGCTTTTATCACGGATTGAGGAGCGATAGGTATATAGAATCTTTGTATTTCTAGTAATAAGTTGTTTTGGAGTGAACCATTAAAGTGACATGAAGTTTATTATTAATCTACTTCGATAGATCATTGCGCAGACTGCCCTTTAAATCTTCAAGTTGTACTCGGACCTCACAGTTTCCAGGGTGTCCTTAAAGTCGGGCTCAAACTTCACAGAATAACTAAATCGCGAAATACCAAAAGGGAAAACTATTCTTTCTTTCTTTCCGACGTACGGTTGATAAGTCATTGATCAACTAATGTTAGTCAAGTACGCCACGAAAAAGAAACATCCAATAGGTTTTGATGAGATCGAGGGAAGGGATCGTCTGATTGGCGCTCACCTATCCCCACTTAGCATATTTCTTGGTACGGACGCGCGACATTGGCTATAACCAATTGATTAATATTTCCTCAACGATACGTCAGATGAAAAAAATGGTGAGAACTTCTCGCTTTAGAATTTTCTCAATCTATCATCCGTATAAACATCCGATGCAACTTTTGGTACAACTTGACGAAAATCTGAATAATAACCGTTGAGAAATAATGTTTACACTTGATACGCGCAGCGGGTTGCGCCAAGCTCAACAAAAACAAATGTAAATAGCCACTATACCGTCAGCATCGTGTTCCAACGGAATGAGAAGAAAAAAAATGTATATTGCAAAGGAAATGAAAAAAAAAAGAAATGGTGACGAAGCACCTAGGCAGTAATTGAGAGTGAACAATTGACTCTGTAACTATACAATTACGAGTGAATGACGATGAAGGCGAAAATGGATAATTTACTTTTTCATGCGCTTTTGTTTGTCAATGATTTGTGATGTGGTCTTTAGAAATTGTCACAAGCATAATGCAGTCTGTTGTTCCGGACAACCATAATCGAACTGACGATACGAGTCTCGTTAAAAGTGAAAATTAATTCCGACGGGAAGATTCATTCATCATCCCTCGGCCCATTTGAATTCGATCCGGACTCATGTTACACATCATACACATCATAAACTAATATTATAATTTCGATCCAGAAAAAATGACAAGTTCGATTGCGCTTGTGCAACTCTACAAATACACTATAACTCATTGAATGTGTGTTATACAGTGTATCATGTGTGGATCACCAAAATCATGTGAGGAATTCGCTGTGGCAAGATAACGTGAATGAAGTCATAAAAAGAGAATTAATTTTTTTTTTATAATTGATAATCGGTTTCTCCTCATTGTTTCCTGTCCACAGGACGGTTGAACATGATTTTGTGAATGGTGTACGCGTTGAGAGTCGGGAGAGGCTGAGTAAACATTAAATGAGCGTGCCAATGCGACAACATCTATAGACTCTTAGGTGAAAAAAAGTTGTTCTCAAAGATGGATTTGTTGGCAAGGGTGGCTTACTTATAACTGTACCTCGCTTGATACGATCGCACGTATTGTAGTTGGAGCCTGGTACGGGTGGAAGTTTTCTGTTGGGTGGCGCTATGTAACCCAACTCGTCACGAAGATCCGGCCTGCGTTTGTCCAATGTGGCACCACCAACACCAGTTTGCTGATACACCACGTCATCTGTAACGGTCAAATAGCACTCGAGGTTTTAAATATTGCTCTTCGGCAAACTGGAGTTGGAAGTTTATGTATTGTGGAGTTGATGCAGTCAATACGGAATGGAACTGGACGATACATTTCAAACGTTGACATAGTGGTTTGATGATATTAATGTCGAAAAGTCATGGATGTACGAAAAAGTTTTTCGAAAAGATTTCGAAAAATTGGCAAATGATGATAATCCAAATTTAGTGACGACGCAATAAAATATATGTTTGACCCAACCAATCATTTTCGCTTCTCTACACTGATAGAAAAATTCTTTTGATATTAACTAAATGCGTCTATTTGATTTTTTAAAATTTGAATTAACTAGATTTTTCGGAAGTGAATATTTTCCTATTGCATTCCATTATTAAAATGATTTATTTTAAATATATTTATTTATACAAATCAAGACCTATTTGATATCGTCTAAAAACAAAATATTTGATTTATTCCTAATAAATCTGTGATTTGGTTTCATCTGGTAGTATAAGACAAAAGAGACAGACGGAAAAATGGTAGACGATTCAGTGTCTCAAAAATCTTATGGCTTTGTTTTCATTAGAAGACTGTTGTAATATTCTGCAGTTGAGGGAAAGTCTTTCTATACATAAATAGTCGCGCCTATTAATAAAAGGTACGACGATATCTTTTTTTTTCTTCGAATAGCAGCCTCGTTAGTAACAAAAAAGAAAAATAATTTAACTTTTTTTCACCGCACTTTTATGTCATGAATCTATATTCCTTTCTCGTATTCGTGCGATATATCGTGTTTCATCTTTATTTATTTAATATGAATCTAATCTTTATTTATTTAATTTGAATATATTTAATATTTAAAGTGAATAGCTTGAACAAATAAAAAATATATTTCAAACAAATAGGGTTGTAGCAGGCTGCGAGACAAGGAAAAAACCTATTTGATTTAAATAGTTCCTATTTAAGTTAATTTTTTTTTTTGGCAGTGTACACATTCTGCTCATTGGTCTATTTCGACTATCCATTATGGATGTTTTTGTTTTATCGAAAAGCCATAGTGAGGGATTTAAAAAAATGGCTTTACTAAACTGGTAGTTCTTCAACATGAGTCTGCAAGGTATACTTGAGATGTTTGCAATAATGATAAATTGTTTTCGACGAGGTTGCCTTTATTATAGATTCTAGTTTCCGAGGCATCGTAGGCAAAGTACGTTGCAGAAAAATGACTATTCGTGATATTCTAAAACTACCGGGATAACAGGCAATTAATGATTTATTATTGCAATCATTCCAAGTGGTGGTTTGTCGATGGTTCCTTTATGTATGGAAGATTTCTATTAAAGGACTAAACAAACCAACGCTTGAATTCTGAGCGTCTTGCATAACAAAAACTAATACTCGTGATCTACTCATATCATTAAGACAACAGAAAATTCATGATTCCGTTTTGAGACTTCAATGATTATACATCTATTCCACTGCAATTGCTTTAAGGGAGATTTCAGTTTTGAAAAAAAAACAATCTAAAACATCTCTTCTAAGTGTGTTGTTGGAAAATATTGTCTTCGATAAAATAATGATTTATAAAAAAATAGATTTCTTCTTTGAAGATATGATGTCAAAGTTTGCATTGTCGGAATGCAATGGATATTAATTATATTCAATTACCAATTTTTTTTTGTTGCTGCTTTAGGGCACGAAAAACACTCGATTTTTTTTTATATTTATGGAGGATTTGCAATCGAACTTTGCAAAGAAAGATTTTGGATAATAAAAAAATAGGGAGCTAAAATTATTAACGAACTTGCGTTGTACCCCACCGATTCAAACTTCAATACTATTTGAGGATTCCTTGTTCGCAACCAAGTCTATGTACGAAACTAAAATGTCCCATGAAGAAATTTCCTATAATGGAATCACGGTAGATTCGATTTTATAACTAATCGCAATAATGAAATCATAAATTCGCCGTCGTTCTAATTCACGGTAAGTGAGCTGAACCATGAGAAATGGCATATTACGATATCCCTGGCACCAAAGTTTGCCCGTGCGAGATCGATATATCGGCTGAACGGGACACTTTTTTAAGAGCGATAAAAGTCGATTTTTGATTAAATAACGGGGCTATAGCCATTGAAAAAGAGGTCGATTTTTTGCTACATTTTGGAGCTACGGGGATCTTTTTATGGTTTTCGCGTGTCCGCGGGTTTGTATGGGATAATGTTCCGAAGCGGAATTTTAAAAGTTATTCATTATTTATGATAAGTTATTTGTTCGAAAATTGACTTTCACCAGTATTGAAAAAGTGTTTCTATTGGCCGAAATATCAATGTCGCTCGACAAAGTCTCGCGCCCGGGATATCGTAGCCGTGCCCATGAGTCCTGAATGTCATGCAGGAAAAAAAACTCCATCCATTATCTGACACCACAAGGATAACGGGGAATTCTTCGTTCAAGGGAATTTCATGGAAAATGAAATAGCAAGGTAGTAAGGTAATTGTGAAGGCGGTAGGGCACTTATATACTAGCGTAACATGTACACAGTGGTAGTCGTGAAGTGTGCAAATAAGCCGCAATCATAACTCTTCATCCCCAAGTCGGATGCTGGTCCAATCACAACGAATTTCTTAACCGAGGAACTTAAACCAAGACCCAACGAAGAGTCTAAATAACAAGCAGTGATCGATTTGTCTAATTAGAAAATAAGCCAATTTGCACCAACGCCGCCGTCTCCACAGTGTCCACTTAGCATGAGTATAATGTAAAAAAAAAGAAGGTTTTATACATTGTCCCTCGTAATATTTCTCGTCGGCTGATGAGATACCTCGCAGCCGTGTTTGTTCCGGGCCCCGAGTGCGTCTCGAGAGTGCAACGCAAATGACGACAATGCCAACGATAATAACAACGACCGTAGCACCGACTGGGACAACCACGTTAACGTCGAGCCAGTTCGGTAACCACGGGAAGTAACGTCTGACATCGGTGTTGTCCTGGCCGCCATTGCGAACCGGTGGTGCGATCGTGCCTGTTCCACGGGCACGTCGAGTTTCGGAAAACGGTGACCGAGGAAGAAGTGCCGGGCGGAAGTGGTTAACGGAGAAGAGGAGAAGGAGGAGGAGGAGGAAGAAAAAAATAATACGTTAATTATTTTACAGACCTTTGTCTCCGGCACCGTGGCCCTTTCCTCTTAGAACGCAGATGACGATGACGGCAACGATTAGAACGAGTATCGCGGCTACCACCGGTACGACCAAATTCAAGTTAGCCATGAAAATTTTCATCGGATCCTCGTCATTGCCAGCACCGTTAGCATCCAGTTCGCGAGCCGGTGCAATGGTGCCTGGAACACACGAAAAATTCCACGATGTTGTCGCGAAAAAAAAAGAAATAAAAAAAAGTAAACTAAAAAGACTACGTTCCAGCCACCATTGAAGCACCGCGGCTTAGCCGTTACGGCTACCGTAAATGGCAAACCGCGAATCACGCGGAATGGACCACGATCGGTTCTCCGGTGCATTTATCATCCTCTTGGCTCTCACGAGCCTACTTACCACCCGTCACTGTCAACGTCGCGAATTCGTACTCGGCCACTGCGAAACCAGCGTTGTTGTGGGCGGTTACTCGGAGATGGTACCAAGTCGCCGGATCTAGATCCATCACGACGAAATTACCGGTTGGCTTGACGTTGTTTGAGACCTGGTTCCATTCTTGTTGGTGCCTGAAGGACAACACAGTAGCGGTTAGGCTCGATCGTCAGGCTTCTGTGCTCGCGCGAGTCTTGTCACTATTTCTTTTTCATTCTACGCCCCGTGCAGAAATTATCGCAGAGATCCAATTGGATTCACAGACTTTTCTACACTTCCTGATAGAAATCCAATGAGTCATCGCATTGGGTCTCTATATTAAAACATCACGCTCGTACATTGGATTCTAATCGGTATTCCCTGTTGGAATTCAATTTGAATCCTAAAGGATTTCTATATTATCGATCAGTATCCGATACGATTCTTGATGGGTCCCATAATATTCTGTACATTGAATTTTCTAAACAAAATATATACATATATAAAACTAGCTTCCGCCCGCGTGGAATTTGGCCCATACAAACTTCATTACCAGTTGCACCCCTCGTTAGGGGTTGTTTCAAACGCTCCTAAAATATGCATTTTATTATTTGTTTTGAAGAATATTTATAGCGATTTTTAAGTTGATAAGCGCAAAGAATCCATACAAACTTTTTTATCGCTAAACATATGCAACAATTATTGAAAAAAGTTTAAACTTTGAAAAATCCATAAATACACGGAAAAATGATCCTGTAATTGATTTTTAACAAAACCGTAAATTATGACGTTACGGAACATAATGAAAGAAAAATCGCAGGAATTTGTTCTTTTGTGGGGTTATCAAGGATACTCTGAAGTTAAAGAAAAACCAAAATGATCCTTAGTCTATCCGTTATTTGCAGAGTTATGGCAAGTTAAGGTAAAATCCCTAAATACGTAATTTTGTACATTTTTTTCAATTACCATTTTTGCAACAACGAATCATTTTTTATCGTACATCAATAAACAGGCCTTGTAGAGGATACTTCAAAGTTTTCAAAACCCTCCTTAAATTTTCTGTACGATTATTAGTTCCCGAGTAATTGATTACTAAATTCAAAAATGACTTTTTTTTTGAACGGCGATAACTCAGCGAAAAATCATCGTACAGAGCTCGTGGACGGCTCAAATTAAAGAGGATAAATCAAAATAAATGAACATTTAGGCGAAAAGACTGAAAAAAATATTATTTACGTCCGTGGACCTTTTGAAAATCAGGCAAAAATGTTGAAATTTTATCTTTCGTTGTTTTTTTATGTTTACTAAAAAACGGCTCATGATAAAAATGTTGGACTTCAAGATCTAAAAACTAGAATATTGTAGCTTCAATTTACTTTTTTTATTGTTGCTCTACGATGATTTTTTGCGGAGATACAGCTTCTTGAAAATGACCCAAAAATGTTGGATCTTTTTCTTGATCCTTTAATTGTTTACGCGTAGTGTATATATATATCGTTGTTGTATCTGAATGACATTTTGCACCGTTTTTGGTTGTGTGCATATTTCCAGTGGGAACGACAGTACGTTTCGCGCATTTTTCACATACAATTGTGAAAAAAGATGTCAATCCGTACCGTGCTTCATTCTCAATGTTTTTAGGGACAACATTTCTCCTAATCAGATCTTCACTTTGTTCAGCGCGACCGTCATTACTGTGTCTCATTTTCTGTGTTTTTTGTTTCATTCCGCTGAACTTCAATCGTTTTCCAAATGTTTTTTTCTTATGAATCGTCCTTTATAACGCTCCCGATGTTGATTCATTTTGTAATAAGGGCATTGGATAAGCGCTGCTAAAAGTTTTCGACTGTAACCAAAAGGGCTGTTCTAATAATCCATCACTGTGTCATTTTTGGACTTTTGAATGGTAAGATATTGTCCATATGTACCTTGAGAATAGTTTAATTCGTGAATTTCTAGAAATATCGCCCATTCGAAATTCTCAAATCGTATTCATTTTTCAACGGGGCTGTCGTACCTGTTCTGCCTTAAGGAACATATCCTCCGAATTTCATTGAGATGAAGAATAAAAGAGGGGCACTAACCTCTACACCTTCTAAGGAACATATATTCCAAATTTCGATGTTTCTATCTTCAGCGGTTTAGACTGTGCGTTGTCTATACGTCAGTCAGTCAGTCACGGAAATGTTTTATATGTATAGATAAGTGGATCATAAAAAAGTATACATCGCTTAAAAAAGTATATCTTAAAAATCGTTTCGTATCCACTGTATTTATCGTTGCTTATTTATTTTATTGCACTTTGAGATAATATCACCACACAAGTGCACGCTCACGAAGCGTGCGGGTTATGTTTCAACGCACCGAGTTTTTTCTCGTGGTTTTTCACATATTTTCGATTCGAATGTGGTAAGAATTCTCAAACCGCATTGATCGGGGAACAAAGCACAATTCAATTGGATCGCAATGAGGACTCCCTATGTGTGGTGTCTCCAACAAATCGTTATAGAGATGTGGACGCATCTTGGGACTCCCTAAAAAATTTGTGCACGGGATCACGAAAGGATATTTTGTTTTGAAGATCCAGCAAATGCCGGTTGAGAATTTCAAATAAAAAAATTCGTAAACGACGTCATTCGAGAGATAGCGTGGAATCCACTTAGATTGTAATGTGGACTCCCTACCCGCGGCGTCTTTCTCCATGTAGGGAGAAAGTGATAGGATGTGATAGGATTTTGGGTCTCTCTAACAAATTTCTGCACGAGGTTGAACGACGTGACGTGCGGCGGATGAGTGGCAATAAAGCATCTCCCTCCCTCATTCAATCTCAATCAACGGACATCCGCATCGATCAAGTTATGTTTTTGCTTTTCTGCAGAATATCATTTTTGTCATCCGAGCCTGGATGACGCTTGTCACGAAAAGATCCCACCGATTGAATGGATTTTTTTTTTCACCATAGTGTTTATGGTCCGTCTTACTTTTTCTTGTTCTCAACGACAAAGTAGAGCATGGGACAACCACCGTCGGACCAAGCGCTCAGGTGCAGAGTGATGCTTTCGGTTGATACCTCGATGAATCTTGCCGCCTCTGGAATTATTGGCTTCGATCCTTTGGTCCGGGTGTTTAGAATGTCTGATGGGTCGCCGGTGCCGATTCTGAAAAAGTTTACATCGTATTGAGAAGCAAACGTATAAGAATACAGTGAAACTTTAGCTATACGTTTTTCGAGGGGTACAGCAATTATGACGTATAAATGAGAATAACGTAGAAGTGAAATACAGTATGTATCTGACCCTCTTTAGCATTTGAAAATGGCGAAAGGTGCATAATTTGCAATGTTTTTTACTAGCAGTATCTCTATTATGCTAATGTTTGATTTTTCAATCGAAAATTTAATTGGGAGTAATTAATTAATGAGCCGACGCAAATTTCTTTTATTTTCGTTTAGAAGTATTTATTTAAGATATTAATGGATGGATATTAAAAAATCGCCAAAATTCTTAAAAATTTAAGGAATGATAGTTCTTGATAGAATAATAATACTGGAATTATTATAGAATTATTCACTAAATAATTCAGTAGTTATGAACATATGAGTTTAACACGATTGCTCATGGGATAACGGCTTCTGCAGACGTAAATGGTTGCAAAACGAATGAAACTAAATTGTCGTAAATTCTGAAAATATTATATCATCAATAGATTGATTATGCTAAGTTCCAAATAAATCCACTGAGTAATTGTCGACAAATTAATTCAAGTAATTAGAAGTATCGCCTTTTGTAATGATGAATTGATAGCAATAATTGGAAAACTCAATATATATTGAGTTTTTGGGTAATTATTGATGATAATAAGATTATCTAAAAGTAAATTAAATTTAAAAATCGAGAATTTTTTTATTGGACAGTTGAAACAGATGTACGGTTACTGACAAAACCTCAGTCAAGCACACGCCAATATCGTCCAATTTGAGTTCAGTTATTATTAAAAGTGGAAAATTAACATTTCTAAGTGTTAATTTATTATTAAATTAGTTATTTGTAAGGCTGAACATGTACGACATGATCTAGACTTGTAAATCCACAATTCACCCATTATGGACTAACTTTTTGTCCGACGGTCCATCCAGTAATACCTTCATGCAAGTTTGAAACATTAAAGCTTCGACTTTTTAGACTAGTAGATAACAGACATGTTCGTATTAATAAGAGATATGTAATCACAGTTATAAAAGTTGTTTGATACTTGTCTGTTTTTCTTGTGACACAAACAAAAACACGCTAGGGAACAAAATTAATAACGTATGAACGCGAAAAACTTAGAAATAGAACTTTATTATATTTTTTTATTGGCGGAGTCTGCCGGGGGCTGAGAAATTTGACTTATAAATGATAAAAATATATAAACGAGGTTTCACTGTATTTATACAGGCAAACGCAATGTCACTAATAATCGCAACGTGGAAAATAATTGCTCGAAAGATGAATCAGTTTGCTAATTGACCTTTTATAAAAACTTGCCTCAATTGCCATATCTTTTCCCCGTTTTTTTTCAGTCCCACAATATTTGCGACGTTATTCATACAAGTGTTTCGAGACGCTCAAGACTCATCGTAATGATTAAATTTATGAGCGATACTTACGAGATATAGAACATTAAAAAAAAAGTTGCATTTCAAAATGATTTAATATTTTTTCCATTGCTATTGTTATTATTGTTGTTGTGGTTCACAAAAAAGTTGAAACACTAGAAACAAATGAATTCAAGTATACAATTCTAAATATAACAAAAAAGCTATAAAGTTCTTCTAATGACTCCAGCAATTGAATATCTGGGATTATAAGTGTTCGAATATGAAAACAGTGGCAACCATGTATTTTTTTTTTCTTCTTTTTTCGTACTTACCCGTTGTAGGCTGTCACGTAAATTTGATATCTTGAGCCGCACCATAGATTCTCGAGGGTATATTTTTGTGTGGTCGAGTTGATTTGCATCGTTTCCCAATCGCCGAATTCGGGTTTGTAATGAATAGTGTATCCGTGAATAGGCGCGTTGTCCGTCAAATGAGGTTTCAACTTCATTGTCAACGAGTTCGTTGTCGTTGCGGTGAGCGTTACTTGGGGTGAATGCGGCGGAGCTAAGGGATGCCAGACATATCGAAAGAGAGAGAGAGAGAGAGAGAGAGAGGGAGGGAGAAAGAGAGAGAGAGAAAAAGAAATATATATATCGTCAGTCATAAAATTGTAGAAAGACAGTTATATCCGCGATTATTCGTTCCGGTTAACGGAAACGTACCTTATGCCTCGCTATGAGTGGTACATATAAATTTGGAAGACACCGAAAAATTTTAGAATTAACGAAAGGAACGATAATCTCTGATCGATCCGTAACGATCGACCATTCAATATGATCAATGAAATCATGAGACGTAAGAATTCAGGTGAGCTACTTACTCCGATGTAAATCATTTGTTCATAATCGATTCTATCTCGAGAATGGTAAATTACCATTGTGGTAAAACAAAATCGCAGAGATAATTGCAAGTATTTTTTAAACATCATATTGGCTTCTTTCTTCGATTTCCTTCGTTTCGAAAATACATGAACGATTTTAAAACACGCGATATGACCAAAAAGCATCCATAATTAATGCACGGTAAAATACCAAAGGATTCTCAATGTAGCCATTCTAGGGGAACGCGGCCTCAAAAAATTAATTGGTTTCATGTTCTCCTGCATTGAATGGAAATGTTATTATGTATTTATTTATTTAAATTGTATCCTGTTTGTTAAAGGCATTTCTTTTATATTGTGTTGAAAATATGATGTATCAGGGCTACATTGAGGGCTTAGTATTTTCCCGATAACCAACAATTCAATTATCATTTCAGGCAAAATTATTCAGACACTTCTTGAACTATTAAGGGGTTAGGCTACGGCGAAAATTTCGAAAAAATCATTTGTCGCCTGCGGCAACTCAAATTGAAGAGGGAGGTCCAACATGTGGTGCCGAAATCGCAGGTTGAAGGTACACGCATGACTAATTGACTGCTAGTAGTGTTAGGTGTTAATTAATTAAATTTTCGATCAGTTCATTAATTGACTAAAAAAGTAATTGAAATTAATTCAACTGCCATTAGCTATTATTATAATTGCATGTTGCAATTAATTTATTTAAATTAATCTATGTTAATTGCAACTCGCAATTAAAACAATTGCAATTAACTTTTTTAATTGTTTTAAGAAACAATTAGAACTGACAATTAACTTTTTAATTGTTCTACGAAACAATTAAAACTGAAAAATAACCTGTTTAACTTAACAGATTTCAGATCGATGTGCTTGTCTGGGTTTTGTAGGCTTACGCAGTGCCCTATACAATAATGAGTTTTAATTGTTAGTTTTTAATCAAATACACCAAAAAGATTGAAAATTGATTAGTTTCTAATTGTGGAAAGTCACTATTAACAATTGATTAATTGTTAATTGCAACTACAGCAATTAACAATTCATTAATTGTTAATTTTTGGTTACCCTATCAATCAAATTTTGCCCAACATTGACTGCTATCAAACTTTAAACGCGTTTTTTTAAGAAAAAAACTTTTTCTTTTTGTTTCAGATCAATCGAGTGGTCGAAATCAAGTACACCGTTAAGCCCCTCACATTGAAAGGTCCTTCAGAAGATTGTTTATAACTTCTTTAATTATTAATATTTACAAATTAAATATGGTTAAATTTAATTTTGTTAAGAATTTAAAAAATTAAATTATTAATATTTCAAAATTAAATTTGGTACATAACCTTGTTAATGTACATACAAATAAATGTCCAAACGATTTTTCAATCATCTTACTTATTCCTACAAAATTAATTTTTTTTAATAACCGAGATTTTCGGTTCATCACTATAGCTAAACCCCTTAAATAATACAATCGTAATATGATTGCATAACAAGCACGTTTGAAAGTCACGGATTCGTTAAAAAATGTGGACTCGCCATCGACTTTCGAGCTTTTGATCGCGATTGTTGAATAAATCGAATAGAAGTAGGGAGTAAGTTGCTCTCCCGATTAGGCACGATTGGCTTATGGTCTTCTAAGATGTCTACGAATCACGTTCTAAATTGGTATTCGGTGATCGAAAGATTCTAATGAATTTGCTTGCTGAAGCGTAACAGCGAGTGGTAAAATGATGTTTTTTTTTACTAGAAAACAATTGCTTTCTCACCATGTACGATCAATTGATGAGTAACCGTGTCATGGCCAAATGAGTTTTCAACGTAGCAAGAATATTCTCCGGCATCGGCGCGATCGACTTCTTTAATGAAGAGAGAACCTTCCGGCAATTTTCTCAGTCTGTCGCTCAGCTGGAGCTTCGCGTCGCGGAATTTCCATACTACTTCCGGTGCTGGCACTCCAACGGCGAGACAAGGTAACTTTACGTCCTCTTTGTACGTGGCGGTGAATTTGTCGTCGAATGATGCGATTTTTGCGGGTACTGCGAATCGTAAGGTGTACATGAGAAATCCATTGCGCAGCCTGTACAGTGCCGTAGTACGGAATACGCGATGCCAGATTCGGCCCTTGCCTGCCAGAGAAATTTAGCTACAGAGCTAAATTTCTTGTCGGGTCTATTCCATGAAAGTATCCGGTCAGGTGAATCAAACGAGGCAAGCCTGGCCAGTGTCCGACGCCTTGGCATAGTAACCCCAATACAGTATTTGCAGTACGATAATTTCCTACTTTCTTCGCTTCGTATCATGATCAATTGAAGAAAGCAACAATTTTGGCGTATTTATACGCCGTAGCAATAGCGTATTCATGACCTCCTAAAAATGAATACGCAATAGCGTTATTCATCATTAGAAGGTAAAAATACGCCCAAATAGGGGTTCAATTTTGTTTTCAGAAAGGGCTCATCTACACTGAGAGAAATGTAGGGTAGAGAGAGGCATGTTGAGCAGTCGGGTAAGTTGGGCAAACAAAAAATCTGGAAAACTAAGCACCGCACGTGGGTACATCAAATGGCGGAGAATGAGAAGTGTAGGGGAGTGGAACACATCGCGCTGTCGCCCGTTGCCAAGCGACGCACGAGACGGTAACACGGGACGTTTCGTTATTTTTGCACCCAAAAGTAAAAAACAACGTGGTTGAAAGATTTCCTTCTACCATTGTATGAGAAAAAATATTTTAAAGTTCATTGCAATTAATGTTAATGTTTCAAAACCTAACTAATTAACAAGCAACTGTTGGTTTATTACTGCATTGTACCAAATCATGTTGCGTACGTCTGATTTTTTTATGCAATTCTTACTTTGCCCAACTTACCTCATACTCATGCTCAACTTAACCCATTATCGGGGCAGGTTGAGCAAATATGATCTTGGCCATTTGAGAGCGATTATCTGTGAAACAATAAGGATAACAAGAATTTCGTCTACAGACTTTTTTTCTCACATAAATTTCTTATTCACCAAAGTAGGTTTCTTTTTTATACGGCAGACTGTTAAGGAATTGGAGGGCAATAATTCCAAGATTGCTCAACATCCCCCTCCCTACCCTATGTTGTTTTCAACCATACTTTAACCATATTTTATATTTCCCTGAGGGGACAATAATACTTTCTAGTCATAATTACTGCCAAAAATATTGAGTACTACCAAAAAATCAAGTACTGCGTATTGATATTTTAGAAGTTGCATAAATTATGCACATATATTAACCGTAATCAACAATCATACAAGCATACGCTGATTGTTCAATGCTATATAATATAGTAGGTTTTCATAATATGGATGTTCCCTTACACTATCGAAAATTAACTCCCCCAAGAACCTGATAGCGAACCGGGTGAAATATATGCATTGAAAAAAAATGTTGCTTGTGATTTGCGACGATGTTTATATTAATTTGTACCATATTATATGATACGACCTACTATGTGCATAGTAATGTATGTCCTACAAGAAGAGAAGGTAAACTACAAGAAGAAGTGTTGAACTGATATCCTATTTTTGCAATGGAACAAACATACTATGTAACAGATTGTTAAAAAAAAAACTTGTGGTTATTCAAAGCACTAAGCCGTGCTTGTTCCAGCTGCAAATGATTTACGTCTCCACTATAAGGGGACGTTCGTTAATTAGGTGAGGTGTTTTTTCTTTAATTTGGGCCCCTCCTCCAGCGATTTGATGAAATGTGGAGGCACATCCCCCTTCCCCGCAAGTGAGATTTTTCCCGTCATTTTTAAATGACTACATTTGTTCGATGAGTTCATGTATTTTGCTTCATACCACTAATAAAGACTTACCGATAGAGTGTTCTATCAAATACATTTTTTCTGTGAAAGAAGAAGAGGAGAAAATTGATATTACGTTTAAAGTGCACTATGACGGCTTCAATGCAGTGTTATTTAGTTTAAAAAAATAGGGTAGGGTAGCGTAGTGCCCCGACACCACCTTCCCTACTCGATCCATGGGCAACTTGACCCCAAAGAACGAATTAAGTTAAAAAGAAAAATATTTCATATAAATGAATGAAGAAGATGATGAAGCAATAACTTAATGCCTAAGAATGGAATAAGAAGATTAATAAGAACATTTGATTAGTTTATTTCATACTGTTAACATGGACACGTGCCTGTCCATATTTTCAGACCAGTCTGGAAATATCGATATTTCACGGGTTTAAAAAAATATTTATTACAAAGGATATATATATTTAATAAGTTTGATTGTTATCAAATATAATAAAGCAATTAGAATGGTGTTATTATTCTTGTTGTCTTACAATATTGTCCCTTCTAGAATGATTTAAGCTTTAAAGTGTGTATATTTGCACCCTTCCCGTAAATGAGATTCGGTAAGATTTTGGTAAACTCCCCCCCCCCCATTTATAGCTCATGTAATTAATAGACGTCCCCTTAGTAAACATTAGCATGACTTTTTTTTCGAATAGTTACTTTTCTTAAGGTCTTTTAGCAAATTATACTCGACAAAAGTTAATGTTAACTATATGAATTATACAAACTTAAATAGTAGAAGTTTGACCTAAACAAAACCTAACGTACAGTATACAACATTACTATTCGTACGCCGATTTTGTGATAGCACTGAATTAACCATATCTATATTGCCAAGCCACTTACCATAAGTCAATGCAAATGAATGCTGGTTTTTCAACACTGCGTTTTTTTACCATTGGATTTTCTACGTACAGACGTAACTTTTCAAGAACTATTGTAAACTCATATTTTTTTAAAACCGGATTTTTGTGCTGAGTTTCAGTTCAGTTTTATCGATCATAAGTGTAATGATGTTTTTTTTTTTCATCCTAATTTTGGCGTTTTTCGAGGATGCGTTCATTTTTTTTCTCGATAGGACGATTTTAATGAAAACCTATTTTTCAAATCTGTTACCTCGAATGTTAGGAGCTGAAGCGACAATTTTGGACGGTTCACCCTCTCCAATATTTGTACTGGCAGTAACCCAAAAATCGTATCGCTTTTGTTTGTCGAGTCCGAGCGCCTCGTAGGTCAATTGATTCGGTGGTACTTTTGCGCTCGTCGCTTCTTCGGCACCGTCGGCTTTCGTGTAAACAACATACTGCGATATGACGCCGTTGGGCTGAGTCGGTGGTCGCCAAGAGATGAGAATCGATTCGGCAGACATGACTAGTGCTTTGACGGCGATCGGTGCTTCCGGTACTGTAATTGAATTCGAGTCATTCTAGCTCATTCGATATAAATACAAATTTGACAATAAACTAAAGAAAGAATAAAATTAAAAAAAAAATGTGTTATAAATAAAAAGTGTTAATTAAGGGCAGGTTACCATTCATTACGATGAAACATTCGATTTTTTAAAACATAATGTCCATCTTTAAGGCAGTAGTCTGCTTTACAGGCTTCAAAAAATCGATTTTTCGTTTTTGTCTTAAATCTATTCCAAAACTATCCAAGAATATGTGTTCAAAATTTTAGAGGCCAATTCGACATATTTTCGAAGCTAGATCAGTTTTAGTGGCCGAGCGTCGAGCAGGTGCGAATGCTCGGGCAGAACTTTACAGCCCGTTTTCTCGAGTTTTCATTTTCACAAGTTTTGGAAAACGGTGCCGGCGATAGTAAAAACAATATATGTCCGATCGAAAAAAACCAAAGTGATCTAGCTTCAGTATTGAATTATCTTCTATTTGAACTAAAAAAGTTGGACAAAAGTACTATTTAAATTACTTGTTTTGCAACTTAAAGTGAATTTTTTTTTTAAAAAAAGTGAATTTTTTTTTCAAACTTCGAAAAAATTTGGAATTTCGTCATTTCTTCGGTATTTTTTTAGTTCATATAGAAAAGGAACTTATAAAAACTAAAAAAAAAATTGGTTCCACTGTTTCAGATGCATCGCACGACCTCCATCACCGGCACCGATTTACGAGTGCACACTCCAGGCGCCCCAGAAAAATCGTTACAACTTTGGCAAATTTCAATAATTTGTAATAATAAAAATTGTTTTTTAAAGCTTGAATATAATATACTATCGTCTCAAAATTTCGTTTACCGCAATCATTTCCTTCCCTTTCAAAAAAATTGTTGAAAAAACGCTTTTTTTTCGGCTCCTAAAGCAGACTACTGCCTTAAAGTCCTTAGAACACGTGGGTAAAGGGATATTTTCATATTTAAAGTATTTTAGAATTTACAGCCTGAACGTTAAACTTTAAATGGGTTTTTCTGGGAACAGAATTTTTCAGCGCGCGGGGCGCTCCACAACTTCAACGGATGAACCGATTCACACGAAACTCTGCGCAATTAAAAGAAAATTCAATTTGCGGGGCCATTAGGAAGCGATTTCTGCCAAAAAATGATTTAGAAATATTTTTTTCACCCATTGAAGCAAAAAAACAGGCAAAAATTTGGGGTTTTTTTTTTAAACGGCTACCGTTTTGTTATCCAGGGGTTTTTCAGAAAACAAAAAACGATAAGCCCGACCAAATTTAGTCTAGTTCAAGGATTTTTAAACCGTTTTTGTTTAAGATGCACTGGCAAGGCTGTGGAGCGCCCCGCGCAGGTCAAAACACGCCGTTAATGGCTTTATTTGAAGGAAGCTGGAGCTGCCATTTTGGATTTTTTTAATAAACAATATTGGAATTTACTCTTTATTGATAGAGGAATAAAATACGCTGAAACCCATTTCCCAAAGTATTTATTTTATATTAAAAAAAAATTCCGAAGTTCATACATTTTTCATGCCTCTCGACGGTAACCTTCCCTTAACGGGTTACGACACCTTTGTGCGCGGAAAAAAAGGTATAAAAAATGAAAATTTGACGCGATTATTAAATATATAAATTATTTTTTATTTTTCACAAATATATTATAGTTTCACGAACGAATTATTAAAAAACGAATAAAAAAAATTAAGAAATGAAGGATATATAAGTCGTCTGGTAGGATCCTTTTTTCAAACTGGCGGACAAAATATCTCGAGATCTACTGAATCGATTTTGATGAGATTTATACCTCATATTCTTTATAATATTATCTAGGATGTAGCATAGGATTTTTTTAATTGGAAGCCGCGTTTATCAGTTATTAATTCTTTTAACACAAAATTTTCGTAAAAATCAGAGTTTTTTTTCAAACAGCTGTCATTTTACAAAAAAATGTTTTAAAAATCCCTATGCTGCACTTTAGCTATTACCTTTCCTTGCAAGAATTTTTTTATTTATTTTTTAGACGATGCCTGACAGAGAAGAAAGTTCCACCATCGGCAAGAATTTTTAAAAGAGGGTCCTACTAGACGACTCATATCGCCGCCGTTTTATAGTTTTTGTTTTAATTTGTTCATAAAACTATAATGTATTTGTGAAAAATAAAAATGAATTTATATATTTGCCATTCGCGTAAAAAAAAAACATTTGTATACTTGTTTTTCCGAGTGCCGAGGTAGTGTAACCCCTTAAACGAAACAAAAATACAAAAAAATAAATGGGCAGAAAAATTCAAAATGTGTCGGTTGCTTGTTTGTAGAGAAAATTGTCAAGCGCAATAAAATTACAAGAATGTAGACTGTAGATTTTGAATTCGCGCTCTTTTGAAGACTATTGAAGTTTCTTCAAATCTGAACCCCCCAACGTTTCCACATTCCGTTCTAACGATGTCTAAAGGATACTCTATTTGTGTAAAAATTGTAAATCGCTTCCATAACATTTTCGGAAATTGGTGCACATCCAGACATTAAAAAAAATGAATTAAAAGAAAATACGAGTACTAACTGATTCTCATAAAACTGAATAACGACTTAATTGAAAAAAATTCTGGTCTCATATGCAAATGCATCCGAAAACGTCAATTTGGACGAATTATGAGGGGAACAATTATTTTTCGAAAACTTTAGCTTCGTCTTCCCGACTTTCTTTCTTGAATGTCCTCTATCCACAACAACCTGAACACATTGATGCTAAAAACTCGACCAAAACGTTTCTTCCACGAAGCGACGAAAAATGACAATAATTGTTTTTTTTCTCATACAAAAACTCGAAAAAATCATTGACCATGTTCAATTTTATTCAGCACTTTATCGTATACCCACCATCTTGCTCAGTTTGACAATGAATCGGTGCAGACTTGACTCCGTCACCACCAGTCGTGTATGCCAACACTTGCATGCTGTAGTTCGTGTATTTCTTCAATCCGTGCAAAATCGTTTCGCTGGAGGATGTAATTTTCGTTTCCTTCGAATTTTCATCGTACCAAGATTCTGATGGTCCGTAAATTACCTAGAAGCAACAGCATTCAAAGTCAAAACTCCAAATTACTACTATCAATAAGTTGTACAATTTATCGCAATTAAAAAAAAAGGGCTACGTCAAGTGACCCCAGGGATAGCTGAAACTTCCAAATTAAGTTTTCTCTATGACAATGAGTACTTAGGGTGAAGTCAAAGCCTCAGGCTCTGCAGCGTGAGCTCAAGCGCAGGAGCTGATTTAATGTGTTTTCAATTACTCGAAATCAGAATCACTTCCGCAAATTATTACTTTGAAAGTATACGAGATTGAGCTTTCACATTGCGCTATAGACGATTATTTAAGAAATGGAAACACGGTTATTCTATTAAGGCAGTAGTGTTGTTTCAAGCGCTGTTTTGGAGGTGAATTTTCCGGATGGAATAACTGTTAAACTGTTTCATTTTTTTTTCTAAACATTTTAACGCATGTTTATTGATCCTTCAAGGATTTGTATAAATAAAAAAACGGTGCGCGGAAAACGCCCCCAATTCGCGACCAGTGTTTTGGGCGTTCTATGAATGTGGAAGAAAAACCAAACACTTAATCTGTATGAGTGTTGTGATGTTTGGTGCCAGATGCAGCAAAAAAATTTACAAAATGGCGGCATGTTAGGCTTTAATTGTCAACATTTCGTATTTTTCTGACTACTCTACGAGTTATATATATATTTTTAAATATCTCGACTCAATTCTGCTATCAACGTTGAAAAACAGTCCACTGAAGGTGTATGCCGAATCTGCGTTGAATCGGCCACTTGGTTATCGAGATATCGGAGTTGCCGATTTGAAAAACAAAGTTTCGAGAAAAAAACGTGTTTAAGGTGTTACTGGATGGATCGTTGGGCAAAAAGTTTGTCCAAAATGGACGAATCGTGGATTTACAAGTCTAGATTATGTCGTACATGTTTAGCCTGACAAATAGTTAATTTAATAATAAATTAATACTTAGACATGTTAATTTTCCACTTTTAATAATAATTGAAGTCAAATTCGACGATATTGGCGTGTGCTTGACTGAGGTTTTGTCAGTGACTGTACATCCGTTTCAACTGTCTGGAAAAAAAATCTCAATTTTTAAATTTAATTAATACGTTCAGATCATCTTATTATGATCAATAATTACCCAGAAACTCAATATATATTGAGTTTTTCAATTATTTTTATTAATTCATCGTTAAAAAAGGCGACACTCCTCATTACTTTAACTAATTTCTCGATAATTATGCAGTCGATTTATTTAAAATTTAGCATAATGAATCATTTGATCCTAAATCTTGATGATATAATATTTTCAGATTTTACAGCGATTTAGTTCCATTCGTTTTGCAACCATTAACGTCTGCAGAAACTGTTTTCCCATAAGCGACCGTGTTAAATTCATATGTTCACAACTACTAAATTATTTAGTGAAAAATTCTAAAATAATTCATGTATCATTATTCCATCAAGAACTATCATGCCTCAAATTTTCAAGAATTTTGGCTTTTTTTTCAATGTCCATCCAGTAATACCTTAAAGTTTGCTGCGTCTCGATCGCGCTCCCCGAGCATGCACCTTATCATTTCTATAATTCAGCTTATTTTACGAGTATCTTTGAATGGTTTTCACATACATATTTCGAAAGGTCTGTAGAATTATAAATTTCAACGACCTAATCAACAATACTGCCTTAATCAGTGTAGTTTCCTTTTAATTTATGCTGTTTCATCGGTATACAAATAATTTACTGTATATTCGTCTTTCTTATTTAATGAAAAACCAGAAATAATTAGTTAATTTATACTTGAATGTCATTTCCACAAATGTTTTGGTACATAGAACATCGCAACTTCACAAGTCTTCATAAGACGAGTTTATGAGATCTGTACATATAAAACTGTCAGCAAAAATTGTTTTGTCATTTTATATTTCGAAGGAAAAATGATGCTTGCATGACTATGTAACGTTACCAAAGTATAAAAAACGCGCCCAATCGTTTTTTTTTCCATTGTGCATGGTACGCGCATGTATGCCACGAGAATTTAAAATATAGGGTACGCGTAATTTATTTAGGGTCTGTTTATCGTAATAGACAATAGTTATTAAAAGCGTGTTCGTAAAAAAAAGTGTGCTTCAAGTCGTGACAGGCGAGTGTGTCAAATGTTCATACTATTTCGTTTACCTATTTTCATCGAAGAGTAAGTAAATAAGAACCAATTGTACATCTGCTGCCCGAAAGCGTAAAACGTTTAGAAAAAGCAGTATGAAAGTGAGGTTGTCGGATATGAAGGGAATATTCTTGTCTAGAAATTTGAAAAAAATGATTTTTTTTTATTTTCTTAAAGTATAAACTCTCAGGAATATGTCTTCAAAAGGAAATTCCCAATATTTACAAAGTTATAGCGATTTGAATACGGCCGGATTGAGAGACTGCACCAGCGCGAATCGGACAATCAGAAGATTCTGAGCAAGCTAGAACTGCTAGCAGGAAAGAACAATCTTTAGAAAATCATCATTTCGAAGTCGAGAAAGGCACACTTTACGAGGCAGGAATGGCCGATCAATATAAGGTAAGTATAACATGCCATTATACCACTGAGATAGTTGTGGTTAAACTTTTACTACCTCTTTTAACCTGGTTGACATAAAATCTCGAGTTCTATTCAACCGATTGATTTCAAAGTTGATATGGACCTTCAGTAGGGGGGACAGTGGGGCACAGTGTGTTTATAGCTCGTAAACTCCGAAATTTTATGTGTTGGACCGTGATTTATATTTGGTTTCGTCAGGCCTAAAAAAAGTCGATAGCAGCTTACAAAGAATTATTAAGAATTAAAAATTGAATCGAGGCTTGGAAAAAAAATATTTCGCTCGCCAGGAAAACCTAAAATATAACGACACTTTCTGTAGCGGCTCGGGTTTTCAGTCCTAATCGATAGTTTTATTATTTATGATGCACTCATTGACTTCTGTTTTTCCATTCGTAGTTTAATTAATAGTTATTTTCATTGATAATCAAATAGTTGACTAGTGGGGTACAATGTGTCATCGAATTGCGGAGCACAATGAGTCGACTCCCAATGAGGAAACAAAAAAGTGACGACGCTCCGAAGAAGCGCAACGTGTCACGGGCAACTGTCAACCACATGCAATTTCTCGGAGTAGCTCGTATAAACCGAAATTTTTTGTGTTGAACCGTGATTTATATTAAGTTTCCGCTGGCGTAAATGAAAGTCAATAGCAGCCCACAAAGAATTATTAAAAATAAAAATAATATTTTGAGCCTCGAAAAAAAAAATCCGCGTGCCGGGAAAACGTCAAATATGTGGGGCAATTGTGTGGGGCACAATGTGTCATCGAGTTGCTGAGCATAATGAGTCGACTCCCAATATTATTGGCAAATAATACCCGTTGTGAAATTATCGGTATGAATGAAAATCTGTTATCTATGTTAGGAAAATATAAGAGTTTCAACCGGCTCGTTGTACCCTACGTTTCGCAGCACTTGACACACTGTACCCACCTATCTGACACATTGTACCCCACCCGTGGGGCACAAGGAGCCAATGCGCAAATTTTTTTCGATCCCATTACTTTAGGATTTTTAATCTTTTTGCAAAAAATATGGTAGCTTTATTGTACGCCCAAAGGTCTATGAAATCGGTTATGGCCTTTTTTTATAATCAAACTACATTGGTAAGAGTAAAAATTCGTTAGAAAAAAAGTGACACACTGTTCCGCACCTTCCCCTATATATCCCTTTATAGTCCCTACCTCGGGCATTGCGAAATTATTATTATTAGTATTTAAAACGAAATTCTAACTCTGAAAAAATAGGACGAAAAATTAACTTTTTTTTCAGACTGTCATCATGAACCCTTCGTGGGCCCGCATTGTGGCTATAACACGCTGGTCACAGCGGGGTCGCAATGACCCCAGCCATGTTTTATACAATTGCCGCGTTGACTGTACGTTCCGAATGACTCATAAAAATTCAGAATATTTGTTTGAACATTCTAGAATGTGGCATCCTCAATATTATATTTTTATCGAATTTTAAAATGGCGGGAAAAAATCAGCAAGGGGTCAAGGCGTGAAAAAGCCCTTTTTACTAAAAAAAAATCATAACTCTTGTAATTGTCAATTTTTTTTCATCAAAGTTTAGTGTGACACTCTTGAGATATGATAGTTTAAGGAAAAAAAGAACTCCATGGTGGGCGTTTCAAAAACGGTATTTATTCCTATATCTGAAGAGCCATTTCGGTGTGAAATAAACAACGATAATAATGAAAAATGAGTGATTTATTATAAAAAGTGGCCGCCAACAACTTAAACTTTGGCTTAAAGTTGCGCTTGGGGTCATTTTGACCCCGGGTGACCGCGCAGGATGAAAAAAAAATGTCGGTCCCTGCCATCATGGTATCCTTATTGATCAAGAAAATTGGTTTTATTTCTGTTTCAGATGAATGGGCACTTTGGAATGATGTCAACCACCTCAACCTTTTTTTTCCGGCCATATTTAGAGGCCCATAATTTTTTCAATTTTTGCACAATTTTTTTTTACGTTCCCGAAATATCAATCAAAAGGCTAAAAAAAATGGGTACTAAAAATATTTATATTTTTGTTTTTTCAAGCCCGAAAAAACGCCGGAAATTTATATCTCGTGACTAGAATACTGCTTTAAGCAAAGAAATGTATGGGCTAATATATATATTTTTATTACCTTGTAGCCAGTAATGACACCGTTCGCCGCTGACAATGGCGGTGATACCCAAGATACTCGGATCGTTTGAGAGGTCAAAGTGGTGCAGGTAGTGTCATGTGGTGGTTGTTCGGGAACTCCTTCGGCGGTGTGCTGTCTTCGTTCCTCGCTCATCGGGCCGGAACCAACTTTGTTGAAAGCCTGAACGACAACGCTGTATTGGGTGTAAGTCTTGAGATTCATGATTTGCAAATGGTGCTCTTTTCCATCTTCCTTCGAGAATTCGACAGTCTCAAACATGTAGGGCTTCTCCGATGATGATAGTCTGTAACCGACGTAGTAGCCAAGAATCTCACCGTTCCAGTCTTCGCGTGGGGGAGGTTTCCATGTGACCTGAAGGAGCGCAAATAATGTTTACGATGATTGCTTACGAACTACTTATGATGATTTCATGAGGGTTCATTGAATGTCATTAATTGATCGATTGTTTCGCAATGCGATTTTCTTTTCAAAGGATAACAGTATGAATTCCGGAATTGACTTGTTGCTTGAATAACAATATCGAACAATCATTAAAAGGGGAAATACATGTAACGGCGTAAAAAATCGTTTTTTTTTTACGTAAAATGTTAGTTAAACATCTCAAGAATACGCTCTGGAATCGCTGGTTAGCTGGTTAGTTACTGAAATCAGTGTTGAGTTTTCGTAGTTCGAAAGATTAAACACATCTTTCTCAAATTTATAGTTTTTCAGTTACTGAGAAACGTGTAACTTTGAAACGAGTTGACTGTTCGTGCTGATAATTGTACACACAACTCAATAACAATATTACCGTGAACTTATGCCTACTTGATTATAAAAGACACTTTTGAAAAGTACTTTTTTATTGCAAAAAGGAACGAAAATTTCAATTTTTTCCCTTAAGTGTCCCTTTTTTCTTCGAATTTTCAACTTTACAAATGTTTCTTAGGTATAAGTATATCATTAGGATGCTAAAATACTGAAAATTCTTGGCTCATATTTTTCAGATCAATAATGAAGTCGTTGGATTTCCCACAAACGGATAACTGCCGCCAAAACCTTCCTGGAACATTGTGCAATAGTTTTGAATGAAAAAAATTGATTTAAACAGTTCAATTGTGTAATAAATTGTACCTAAAGTTTCATAAATGTGAAACATTTTGTTCCTAAAAAAAAATGATCAAAATTGGCAAATTTTTTGTCGTTTACATGTATTTTTCCCTTTAATAAATCGTTGAAATGATGATGGTGCACAAATCCAACTTTTGTTTCCTTTATATAGAATGGGTTCATCAAGCTCTCGAAATATGCAGAGACACTTTTTTTCTACGATTGCCCTGCTTTCCTAAATTGCTGTATCCGAAGTTTCTCCGATTACTCAATTGGAGTGATGATACACTTTCATTGAAATAAGCAAATCTATGGAATCATGACGGAATGAAAATTTTCTCAATTCAAGAATATTTCGTTATGGTTACACTTTATGTAGGCGTATTTCCTTTCGATTTTCTATTACTTTTTTACGAAATACCAAGTTTTTTATAGTAAGAAAACTCAAACTCTGTAAAGTACGGTCGCCTGTATCGGCGCAGGATTCCCGTAGTTTGTCTATATCCTTGTGTAAATACAATACAGTGGTGCAGTAAGAAATTGCTATGAACGGAAAGTCGAGAAAAAAAGATCTATAAAGGAGCGGGAAGTACCAAAAGGAGAAGCGAAAGAAAAACCGAAATCGGTCCACAAAAATGATACACATGAAAAAGGGATATTTTGTTAAAAAATACACGTCATAAACTAAAATTATTTTCAGTAATGTGCAGTTCGGATTTACGATGAGGAATGAAACGATAAAAATTCGACGTAGTTCGACGAACATCAGGCGATCACTTTCAAAAAGAATTTTTTTGTGACATCGTTTCTGAATTTTTCATCATTAAACTTTTATTTTTTCGTTTTATAACCTTTAATGATTTATGTGAACTTCTAATATTTATTTCGGATAAACTTCTGAAAAGTGGTTACTGAATTTCGATCTGAAATTTGCCATACACCTTCGTTTTAATGTAACAAGACTTGCCTTAAAAGGATTCTTGGCAACTCGCAATATTTTCCGAAAAAAAATCGAAATTTTGAAAGTTGTTACTTCAGCCCGCTGAGTATATCTATCTATAGTTGAAATACGCTCCTACTATATCTATAGCTAACAGGTTCAGTTCTAGCTATACCTATATATGTTATCACACTCTCCGTTTATGCGAATGGTGGGGTGCGTGAAACACTGGTGTGGGCGCAGGGAACCTCGGATGTGCGTGTGGAATGGTGGGGTGCGTGGGTTTTTATCGCCGAAACTTGACGAAGATCCACACAAAGCGGAGAGCCCGATAACATATACAGGTATAGCCAGAGCTGAGCCCGTCAGCTATGGATATAGTAGGAGCGCGGTAAAAAATAACTTTCAAAAATTGATATCTCGAAAACTACGGCGAGTCGCCAAAAGTCTTTTTCAGGGAAGTTTTATAGCATTAAAATCAAGGTGTATGCCAAATGTCAGATCGAAATTCGGCTTCCGCTTTTCGAAAGTACACATTTTGTTTCTTTTTATATATCAATCATTTCTTGTCGCATAATTATTTCATTCTCCAAGAAAAAAAATTCTCTCTATGTAGTTTTGTACCTTGAGAGTGTGTTGATCAAGAGCGTCAACTCGGACGGAGCTTGGTGGGCCGGAAGGAGCCTCCTCGGCGGTAATAATAGTCACAGTGTCAGACGGATCCGAAGTACCGATTTCATTTTCGGCTACGATACGTAAGTGATAAGTGGTAGCGGGTCTGAGATTAAAAACTCCAGCGACATTTTGTTGAGATCCTGGCACGAGTACTCGATCGATATCGGTTTCCCAAGAGCCCTTGCTAATCTTGTATTCGATGACGTATCGCTTTATCGGACTGTTGCCGTCGTACGGTGCAGCCCAAGACAATTGAACGGAACGACCAGATTTGTCCAGTACTTTTAAGCCGTACGGAACTTCCGGAACCTCTGCAAAAATACAAATTTTCCAATCGTAGATTTGGATTTCGAATCGTCGATAAATGAATTCTTGTGGTCTTCCCCCCCCCCCTCCCCCCCCCCCCCCCGATTAAGACCCAAGTTTCTTTGTTGATATCGACGATCGTAAAAATCGGGTTAATTTTACATATTTTCCATCACGTTTTTTTCGAAGAAGATTTACATTTCACGGAAACGGAGAGTTTCGGGACCTTTGTAAGTCAAATCTGTAGATCTTTCTTTCCTTTTGTCTTATTTGTTAACCAGATCTGCGAATTATTAATTCGGAAATTCGTTTACTTTTCATTCACTTTTTCTTTTCCTGAAGAAGAATTGTCAAGCGACAATTCTTCACAAAAGGACCAATGACTGAAAAAAAGAATTCGTATTTTTCCCAAAACAGCCGAAATTTTCAATATTGAAAGGCTTTTTTTGAACATTTGCGTTTACTAAGCGAAATTTCACTCGGTCACAATGTCAGACCAAGTAAATATGTCAAAACATCAATTTTTCAATAACCATTGAAAATCCTATAAACTTTTCAATAACAAGCAAAAATATTAACAAATTTGTCAAAAAAATTTATTAATATTTTTAGAAATTTATTTAGAAATATTTTTTTTCGTCCGTTTAAGCAAAAAAAACCGGACATGAAAATTGGGGTTTTTTCTTAAACAGTTTTGCAAAAAACAAAAAACGATAAGGCCCTCCAAATTTAGTCTAGTTTAATAATGTTTAACCTGTTTTTGTTTAAGATGAACTGGCAAAGCTGTGGAGCGCTGTGCATGGCTTTATTTGACGGGAGGTGGAGCCGCCATGTTGGATTTTTTTAATAACTAAAATTGGAATTTACTCTCCATCGATAGCAGAATAAAATACGTTGAAACCCATTTTCAAAAGTATTTATTTTATATTAAAAAAAAATTCCCGAAGCTCATGCATTTTTCGTGCCTCTCGACGGTAATCTTCCCTTAATCATTTTCTTGGCACAAAAACTTCAAAGTATTCCAGTAATTAATAAAAAAGTGAGTATTTAGAAAAATAAATTAATTCATTTCGTATGACGAAAAAACTAATTTTCCACACATTTGGTGAATTACTATTTTTTTTAAATATTTTTTATCACTTTTTAATATTATTATAGAAAATTCGTGTCGTTGGTGTCTTCGGAATCTTTTTAGACTTTGACATTTGCAACCGATTTTATTTTTCGCCCACGATGTACGTACGGAATATACCTGCGGCTCAGCCCGAGGGACTGTGACCCTGAAAACTTGTCCAGATAAAGCGATTCGACTCGCATTAAAGTGAGGTACCAGATGCCCGTATATGCCCTCATATGCTCGTGTGGATTTACTACCTAGGCGTCAATCGCGTGCACCACGTCGGACTCGTGACTCGCGCAAGTCGAAATACTTGGCAGGCCATTGTCGCGTTTAGTACACGCGCAATCGTTACCGCGAGGGCTGTAAATTGCTTCATCTGGATAAGGTCCAAGATTTCGTCAAACGTTAAGGGAACCATTCGATAAAAAAAAATCGATTTTTGAAATTTTATTTTCTTGAATTTTGAAGACCTAAAAACATTTTTAACTAATGCCGAGTCCAAAATTCCGAAAATTGTACAACTTACAGCAATTCGTAGGAAAGTTGTGCTATTACCTGATGGATCTGATTTTTCTTTTGCGTTTTTCGCGAAAGTATAATTTTTAAGTCGGGTGACGTTGTACAGTCGAAATTAATGATTCGATTGACTTGAAATTTAGTATAAATATTTCGGAATGGATTTTTTTGGTCGTAGCATTGGATTTTTCGGATTTGTTGTACCGTTTTTCAAATAGCAATTTATTTTCATCGTTGTTGTACGAAACTTCAACTACCGATTGAAGGCCTTATATACCTATGAAAAAAAAATGTGTCGTTTTTTTTGCCTAAATAATGTATAAATATCTCAAGATTGATATGCAAAAGTTATGATATGCAAAAGGTAAGATATGCAAGTCCCTATCTTAAAATTTTCGTATAGAAAAATGGTTCTCAAACTTTAAATGCGTTTTTCTCGAAACCATGTTTTAAAAATCGGGCGCACTCGTACCTCCTACAAACTTTCAACCGATTGACTTCAAATTTCAATTGTAGCTTGTTAGATGGATTTTCTACCGAAGCATTCACGATTTTTACGATCTATTAACAATTACGGTTTTTATAAACAAATTAAAGTCGTTTTTTAAAGTCGAAAATGCAACTTTTTTTTTCAAAATGGTGCCAAATTTGCGAAAATTAATGTTTTGTAATAAGCGTGCATACTTCGCTAGCAAAATTTAGGTATATTACGAAAAAAAAAAATAGCTCTAAGTGCTCATGTGCGCCTTCAACGAGTCGGCTCGTGGCAGCCTAAAAAAAAATTATTCTCTTTCTACCGTCCACCGAGCCACTTTTTTGAATTTTTTTGGAAAATAAAAAATTGATTGAAGTCCCTACAGATATGTAAAATAAACCCTTCGAACCTCATTTTAATTGCTATATTAGTATTTGCAACAAAAAGAAATCCCAAAATAATATTTTTTTTCGACCATCCTAAGGTATATAAAAAGCCTTCAGAGGGTATTCCAGTCTAGAAATCTGAAAAGATGGTTTCTTTTTTTCGGCATTGGCTTAAAGTATAGCCTCTTAAGAATATATCTTCAATAGGAAATTTCGAAATTCCCAATATTTACAAAGTTATACCCATTTGAATACGGCCGGATTGAGAGGCCACACCGGTGCGAATCGGACAATAAGAAGATTCCAAGGAATCTAGAACTGCTCCCAGTGAAGTAAGAGTTTCAGAAAATCATCATTTCAAAGCCGAGAAAGGTTTTAGCACGCTTTACGAGGCAAGAATGCCCAATTAATATAACGTAAGTATAATATGCCATTACACACCTTAGATAGTTACGGTTGTCTTAAATCGTACTCAAAACTTTAAACGCGCTTTTCTCGAAATTACTTTTTTCAATCTGGTTGACATAAAATCTCGAGTTCTATTCATCCGATTGACTTCAAATTTAGTGTGCACATTCAGCATGTATCCCTCTGTCTCCCCTACCTCGGGAATTGCAAAATTATTATTATTACTATTTACAATAAATTTACAACTTAAAAAAAAATTAATCTTTCTTCAGACAGTTGCCATCAATTTTTTTTCTTTCTCTTTGGTACCTGCCATACTGACATTCTTATTGATCAAGAAAATTGGTTTCATTTCTGTTTCAGATATGGTCTTACATACAGTTCTGGAAATATTTAGGGTGGAGAGTGTCTCAGATAATAAGGCAAAGCCATGGTTCTCGATTCTGCCACGTAAGGCGCTGCTACCTTGGGGTGAGCCCATCAAAAGCAAGACTGAACAGCTGTGTAATTGTGCAGATTTTTCGGCACAAATAAAGTTTTTAAGAACGATATGAATGGAAAATGATACATTTCTTGTACTACTCATCCTATGGTGAGAATAACAATGATTTGTGATTTTTTTAAATTCCCCTAGCTTGTAAATTAATAGCATCCGTAAACATCAAGCAGGGCACTCGAATTTTGAGAGAGTAAAATATAAATATTTTAGTAATGATACATAGCGCGGTGGTAGAGGGCCTACCCCCCCCCCCCCCCCCCCCCCTCCACACGTGAACTGTACGGGTTCAATTCCCACCATAATAATGTTTTTTTCTTTATCGAATTATTATATATGCGCTATGCGGAACTTTGAACACTGAATACTTTCCACTATCGTTCTTAAAACTTATCTAACAGTTTGGAACGATGGACGCTTTAGGCATTTTCTGAATTCGACAGACCGTTTACTTTCTTCCGACTATAAAAGGGAACACGGTAACACGATACAGAGATTTTGAGGAGGCTGTCACGAGATCCCTACGTAAAGGCGCCTTTAGCGGATAGTTGAGGAACTAAGTGTTTGCCTCGCTAACGATGACACTTTTTACCACTCAAAGAACGCCGGAGTTTCCAGATCTCTATGTAAGACGGTGGTTTCAGATTAATTGGAATCATGTCAACCACCTTGGCCTTTTTTTTTACGGCCATATTTAGAGGCCCATAACTTTTTCAATTTTTATTTTATTTGCACAACTTTTTTCTGTAAGTTCTTGAAATAACAATAAAAAGAATGTAAAAAATGGAAATAAAAAATATTTTTTGTTTTTTTTATCGAGCCCGAAAAAACGCCCGTAATTGAGACCTCTAGACTAGAATACCCCATTAAGGAATCATCACGGTGTAAAATCTTCAAAAAATAGATTTTTTTTGCATTATCCGATAGTACGGACGGTTATAATCTGGCTGTTCAATTTTTGGAACAAAATTCGAATAATTTCGGTCGCTACGACCTGTCTTAGAAAAAGTGGTTCAAGCAGCAGCTTCCGCACTCGAAACTTTAAACGCATTTTTCAAAACGGTGTATTCTCTCAAAGTAAGAGCTTTCAAGTTATCCGTCTCCAATTTGGATACAACATTCTTCACGCCATTTTCTATCATGCTATGGAAGCTTTTTTTAAATCTTCATATTTGTTTTAACGAAAAACTGTCGAAAAAATAGACTAAATTCGATACTTTATTTTTCAAACCACCGCCATTTTGTCAATGTTGATTTAAAAAAACCTCCATAGCAAAATAGCGGCTTGCATAATGATTAATAATCTTTTTGCAAATTTTGTTTCAGATAATATTTACGGCCACAACCGTGTACACCCTGAAGACTCATTTTATTTTCGAACACATTTTCAACCGTTAAAAAATAATGTTAAAAAATAAAAAATAAACGTTTACAAATGTATTTTTTGTTCTTCATGAGTGCTTTGATTTGACATAAAAAAATAAGACTGATCAGCGTATTTCAACCGTCGAAAAAAAAATCGCGAAAATCAGCTGTTGTTCGACCCGTTACACTGTGATGGTCCCTTAAACTGTCAATACTTCTGATCGTCCTGCCGTCCATGTGTTTACATCCCCTACAATGCTTTTCGTTCCGATGAAAACGTACCTTGAACAATCATATTGATGCTGGTGTCATCGCTGCCGAAGGCATTCGTTGCGACACAGGTGAAGAGCGCGGAGTCGCTTCGCTCAGTTCTCTTGATACTCAAGTCAGCCAAGACACCGTTTGCAAGGATTTCTTCCCGAATCGTGTAGCGTGAATCGCTCTTCGGGTCCAGACGCTTGTTGTTCATGTTCCATAGAATGCCGATCGGTTTCTCACCCTGTGCCTCGCATTGCAGTACAGCCGGCTCGCCACGACGTGCCGTTTGGTTTCGCAATTTTATTTCGAAATGCGGTGGTGCTTAAAAATTTGAATACCAAGTTTAGTACGAGCATGAGAAAAACAGTAATGCATTTTCATTTGGAATGAACGGCGAAAATTTTACCTTGAACCGAAATGAGGATGACCGCCGACAAACCGGAACCGATCCCATTAACAGCCTCGCAGAGATAATAACCCTCGTTAGTTTTCTGAATGTTGTTGATCGACAGGGTACCATCTTCGACGCTTATGTCAGGATTGTTCAATTTCAAATCGGTGTAATCGCCCGGAGTGTCCCCTTGAATGTGACAACGTTTTATTCGCACCGTGCCACTTTATTTAGTTCTCTCGTATAGAGGAAGATTAGTTTGTCAAATTTCATCAAAATAAAATATCGAAGAAATCTAGCCATTCGGAAACTTGCACATTGCGTTTGTATTGTTTTAATCGGCTTATGAAGCTTGCTCTATGAGGAAGGCCAAATTTAACGGCAAACAGTTTCGTAACTGGAATCCCTTAAATGAAATAAAGTAAGGAGGAAACAATGTGCTCGTTCCCGATTCGCACACTTTTATCTATCATTTAGCTGAAGTTTTGGGTCTATGCATAATTCCGTAGCGAAAATCGAGTAAATTTCTAACGCAAAATATTTAGCAAAAAAGTGATTTTTAATCAACTACATTCTAGATCTATATCTAGAACTAGATATGTTCCCTTCTGTTCAATAACTCTCTGCCATCTCTCCACAAGCTTTATTAATCCTCTTTCATAGAAGTCCTGAGATCTTTAGTCAAAGAAGTCATCCAAGTGGTTTTCGAGGACGTCCAGGGAATTGGAGGTTTTATAATTGAAACTGTTCTATAGCACCCGGAACAAGTGATAGTCTGAAGATGCAAGGTCGGGATTATACGGTAGGTGCACCAAAACATCCCATCCAAGTCGCAATAACTTTTGCCGGATCATCAGAGAAGCGTGTAGTCTAGCGTTTTCCTGAAGGAACACCACGTCCTTTCTGTTCGTCAATTCGGGCCCCTTCTGATCAATTGCTCGCTTTAATTTGTCCAGTTGTGAGCAGTACTTGGTCGAATCCATCGTTTTGTTGGGCGGCAGCAGCTCATAATACACGATTCCTTTCCAATCCCACCAGATGCAGAGCATTGGCTTCTTCGGATGTAATCCTTTGCAACCGTCTGAGCAGCCTTCTCGAGTTTCGACCCTAATCTTTTTCGACTGACATTGTTGTAGACAATCCACTTTTTATCGCCAGTAATCATTCGCTTTAAAAATAGTTCGTTTTGATGGAGTTTGAAGAGCAAATCGCAAGCTGAAAGTCGGTCCATTGAATTCTTTTCGCTCAGTTCGTGCACCCAAACATCAAGCTTGTTTACCGTCCCAAGCTTCCGTAAATGTCTCGAAACAGTTGATTGGTCAATGTCGAGGTTACGTCCGATCTCTGTAGCCATAAAATTCCGGTCGGAGTCGATTAAAACCTGGATTTTATCGACATCAGTAGTGACTGGCCGAGCGGAGCAAGGAGCATTTTGGAGATCAAAATCTCCACACACTTCCGACACACACTTTCGCTTACGGCATTCTCTCCGTACACGGCGCATATTTTTTCGTGAGTTTGCGACGCATTTTTGTCTTTTCCCAAATAAAAAATGCGAAATGCATCGAAAATACACGTTTTTACCTTCCATGTTCAAAATATAATAAAACTTCCTATACGTCACGGATCTCGATGGATACTTTTTTTTAATGTTGGCACAAGTTTCAGCTTTCACTCAATATACGACACTTCATATGCGAGCGGAGAAACAACTGCGAACGACATCTGTCGGAATTTCGCAACGGAATTATGAATAGACCCAATATTTATTTATTTAATCAGGAGATCAAGATTATGATAAATGTAATATTCTTCAGATAGCTTAGAATGCTTCGGTTTCAATAAGCACGAATATTTTTTAACAATTTTATATATAGTCGTGAGAATTTCAATTTGGATGACATTCAGGCACAAATATATATTTCAGTTGCAATTGCATGAAGATGTTTTTTTTTAAATAATTATTACTCTACGACGGATAGCGCATACATCGCAAAAAGAACTTTGCAATTGCACTAATGAGAAAGGATCATACGAAACTGTTACGTTACTTTGAAAATATTAGAATACGTAAAAAAAAACTATAAATTATCATATTCTTCACGGTACTTTGGTTGTTCAATATTATAAATTTGTAAATCCACAAATGTCAATAAATTGGATAAGTTTGCGTACCAGCAGCCCTCTTCCATGTGACCTGAGGCTTGGGGAATCCATCGGCTTTACACTCCACTCGAGCATCTGAACCTTGAGCGAATGCTTTGTCGGTCGGTTCCAGAATCCAGCGTGGAGGCACTGTTGCAGAATGAATTGAGTTAGTCATACGTTCGTCCTTTCCGAGCTGGAAAATTACTACCGAGAGAGAGAGAGAGAGAGAGTCATGCCATGCTTCTCCGAGACCATGTTACCAATTCAATAATTCCCTACCTCAGGGGAAGAAATTATAATGTGTAGCACCGACTCGGACAACGATCCTCAAACCGACCCGTCAATCAATAAAATCCGTTATGTTAATTTTATTTTTAAATATTCAAATAACAGTGTTAAACTTTTTAATATTTAAATAAAAGTGTTAACGTATTTATATATTTTTTTAAATCGTTTAATTTCTAATTTTTACAGTTGCACAATTGTCTTGTTTACTATACTTTGTTCCATTTTGATTTATTTTAATGTTATGTTTGGTATTATAATTGCATGGATTCAAGGATATTATTTATCCATTATAAAAGAACGAATTGGCATAAAACATGTATATCTATATTTTTTATAAAAAAATTGATAGCGCAGTGCCAATTGACGTCGATTCGACGATCGAGGCACGATTTTCTCATTTCGCTTGTCTCATGCACATACAAAGCGTTACACTCTCGCTAAAGTCCACTACCATCGTGCAAGAAAAATGAAGATAGATAGGTAGAGAAAGAGAGCGAGAGAGCGATAGAAACGAGAGGACTGGTACGTTAAAAAGAATGAGAGAGTATCGATTTGTGGTGACTGCTGATAAGTACTGCGCGATCAAAGACCAATTATAAACATGTATGCTTGAAGCACATGAGGGAATCAAAGCTCGGCCAATCTCTGATGGAGCATTGCGTGCATATGACTCATAACAATTGGTTATTTTTTTTTCGAAAGCGCTTCTTAATAGTATACATTTTTTAAACAATTTCACAGATTTTTTTTTCCAAAAACCATTTCTTTTTCTTCCAGAAAAGTTGAGACGATGCTAAGTACTGAAAAAAAACGATTTTAATTCAAGAAAACATTTTTATCAAGCTCGTACGAGATAACCAATTTTGGGATCAAATGGTTGCAATAAGTCGGTCTGAATACGAAAAAAATTATCAAAAGAAAATAAAAAGAAGGTTCATTGTACGTTCGAGGAGAAAAAAAAACCATCCGAACTGTTGCTCGATAAAAATTATTGGTCTATAAAGTAGACGGACGCGTGTAGGAAATTGTTTCGATTACCTCACCACACCCAAATGGTATTCATCCAACGAAATATTTTTACGAATTCGGAAACTTTTGGCGTTGTTGCCATTGTAGACCAGTATTCTTAAAACTCCTCGTGGTCGTCAATGATAAATGTGACAAGTATGTGAACTTTAAAGCTATATACTTCGCTAACTTTTATACTGTTTACATTTTTTTGGCAAACGACCATACTGATGCTATTAACAATAATAATTACGAGGTTAATAATGATAAACTCATTCGTTCGGCATATATGCACAACAGTACTATATTTTTCTTTAAGGCACCATATCTGGTATGTTCCACCGTTAAATTTTATGTAAAAGAGCTAATAAATTACAAAGTGAGATTTTTACATGAAAAACCTATTCTTTCAAGTCTACATTTTCACCATTTTGTTATGGTTACGATTGGAATTCTTAAGGGGGTCATCCCATGGGACAGGTCCAAAAAAATCGAAAAAAAAAATTTCGCTCAAATTGAGACAGAGGGAGACGTGTTATATGGACCCTGCATCGCAGACTAATGGTGAGTCAACATTTTCTTTGTGTAAATCGTACTTGAACTTTTAAAGCGTTTTTCTAAAAACTTTTTTAAAAATTGGTTTCCATGATATCTCAAAAACTATTCAACGGATTTCGCTCAAATTTTTATGGTATAGTCAGCACATCTATAGTTCTCACCCGAACTAAAATATTTCTGATATCTGCATAGTTTTTTTAATCTGGAAAAGTTGAAAAAAATGACGAAACTTGGAACTGAACTCTTAAAACCATGCCAAAAATTCAATTTTTGATATTTTTACTTTACTCTTGTTCCGGCGATAGCCTCAGGTCTACTAATTAAAATGCCATTTAATTTATTTATTTCAGATGAGCAAAACCTCCGGAATTATGAGAACGGTCAACCAACTTTTTTTTACACATGAGTGTCTTCCGAACGGCGTAAAGTTGATTCGACTGATTATTTTTGTTTGATAAAATGTTGACGAACTGTAAAAGTGTTAATAAATGTGTGATAAAAATTCAAAGATAGTGTGTTTTAATGGTTCAATAAAAAAAATTCTTAAAAAAAAAAAATAGCTGTCTCATGGGATGACCGCTTTAAGTGTATTCGGTTCCTCCATAAACTTCAATGTTCAAAGGAATTTTCAAACTTTTTTTTATTTGAATGGCTACTTTTTGTACACTTATATGAAAGCGGCCAGACCAATTTGTCTCTATGTGATTGCCGTGAAAAGATTCGAAGGCATGGCCACGTAGGGTTAACATATTGAATATAGATCATTTTGCTTCCATTTTCATCTATCACGAAGTACTGAAGTTGTAATCGAACCAAACGTTTTCGTTAAGATTTTACACATTTTAATAATCGCAAATAATTCGTTGTCAAGGTATAAAAAATATTGGCAGTTTTGGGCTTGGTTATCTCGCAGGAAGTTTTTAACAAAACGTCTTCTTTGAACCGACTGAAACATTTTTTGCATGAAATAATCAAAAAAAGATATACATTTATTTTATTAGCTCAATAAATATATTTGTTTATCACAATCGTCGAATAAATATTCTCAAAGAACAAATGTCCCACAGATTTCAAACATTACTATCTCGGAATGTATTTGTTGTGAAAAACCAAACTAAAGCGTATTGTGAAGGTGGCAAAACGAATCTACATATTCTATTTTTTAACACCCTCAAAATTACATAGCTCTATTGATAAGAACAATAGTAAAGTTGAATTGATTGTTTCCAGTATTGCAATTTTGTGAAATCTTAAAAAATGGTTTATGGAAGTTTCATCCATGCAGCATTTAAAACGCGCTTTGGTTTATTTCTCTGCGATAAATACAAACTGAAATATTGATCTTCAAAGCTTTCTGCGGGTTCATTTTTTTTAAATTCACATTCAGTGCCCCCAGAGTCTGCAAAAAGAATTAGGTATGACAAATGAATAAGAGCCTAAACTATTTTCTGAAATAACGTTTTTACCTGGTAGGTTTTTTGCATTCAATTTGCATAAGTTAGAAACCTTTTCCAATGAAAAAACATGAAATAAATCCGCGTCCGATTTCACGTGAAATCGGTAGAATGAATTTTTGCTTTATTGATTGCTTCATCTGAGTACTATGCATCGCTCAATCCACTTTGAGAAAAAATATTAATTAGGCACTCTTATAACGTACTTCGTGTCCTTCATGCTCCATCGCCACAGAATACACTAAGGTATTCGCCCGATAATATATTTAAAAAAAAAAACAGCATGCGTTACTCTACGATTTATCGTTACGACAGGTTATCTACGAAACGAAAAGATGAGACGTGTGGAGGTTTCAAATGGTTTGGAAGGAGGGGGAAAGGCATTTAGGGTTGCACGTGATCAAAGGACTTCGGAATTTGGGAATTCCAATGGCCAATATTTGTTCGTTCGTGAGTATAAATTAAGACGGCGAGGAGGTGGAGGCGAGGTGAATCGACTCCGCGTGTTCGTATACTTTTTATATCACATTGAAACCAGAAATTGAGTCCTACACAAGAAGACCGTTTGATTTACGGTAGCAACTAAATAAATAAGGTAAAAACCCGTAATATTATTTTTGCTTCCTCTCCAGAGTGCAATTTTGAGAAAATTGCGAATATCGATAAAAGCCATTAAGAGAGAGTCTTGAGAAGAGCAGAATGATAGACTAACCAAGGTAAGTTCGAAATAATTAATCGCTAATCGGATCGATCTAATACGAATCTCACTGAGATAGCGTGATCACGAAAAGACGATCGATAAATGAGAAGAACATCTGTATCGCTAAATCGATTTTCAACCAACTTCTAATTTTTCCATAATCCCATAAAAATTGTGCAGCCAGTCAGGCATGGCGACATCAGCATGTGGAAACTTATAGTTCCGTTTCATACGTTGTCAAGGCATTTTTACGTAATTTTCGAAAAATGTCTGCTACTGAGAGAAATGATTCTTTTGGACCTGCGTCAGGAAGTTAGGCTTTGATAGCTTTATCAATTGATCCTAACCGTAGCCTATTCTCCGTATCAAACCATCCGTATTTTTTTACCACTGAATCTGTTGCTTATACGATAAATAAACAATGGGAAGCAAAACCGAATTTTGCTCGTCGAATTTGATAGTATCGTACGGCAGACTTTTCGATGGAACTACTACAGAGAACTTCTGTCGTATCACAGATACGTCGAGTAATCCACTCCAAATGTGAAGATTGCTCCTCGCCATAAGCGTAAAACATACCAACACAATTTTTAGGGCTATAAATATTAGTTATATTCATTGCCACTATAAATGTTGCACCGTCAGATTATATTTGAAAGAATTACATACCCGAAAAATAAAATCTTTTTTTTTTCCATAATATGTGATGATTGATTTGCTATATTTAAATTTTCTTGAATGGATAAACATAAAAAGTACCATTGTAAAAAAACAATTAGAGATATTTGCAATACAACAAATAAATTGATATTATTTTGAACTACCAATAAATGTCAGCTACTACGAAGAATATTGTTCGTGTTATGAAGCATATTCGAAGAAAAAGGAAGGTGCTTTATTTTATAATCTGGACTTTCAAGCTTTACTGCATTAATATATTACCTCAAAATCAGCGCTCAACCCTCCGCGGTCACCCGGGTCAAAATTACCACAAGCGCAACCTCAAGCCAACATTACTATAAGTTGTTAGCGCTTACTTTTTTATAATGAATCGCTCATTTTTCATGATTATCGTTCTTTATTTCACTCCAAAATGGCTCTTCAGGTATAAGAATAAATACTTTTTTTTGAAACGCCCACTATTGAGCTTTTTTCCTTAAACTATCATATCTCAAGCGTATCACCTTAAAATTTTATGAACAAAACATGAAAATTGCAAGAGTTATGATTTAAAAAAAAAAGGGGGCTTTTTTGTCCTGACGCGTTGCTGAATTCTTTCCATTTAAAAAATCGATTACTTTCCATTTAAAATATCATACCGAGAATGCCCCATTCTAGAATGTTCAAACTAATATCCTAAATTTTGATGAGTCGTTCGAAACGATAGGGTTAACGCGGCAGTCGTTTAAACATGGCTGGGGTCATTGCGACCCCCCTGTGACCAGCGTGTGACCGCGAAGGGTTAAAAAAAAAGAAGAAAAATCGAAATTATTGCTTCGAAAATCGAAAAAAAACAGGATGAAAATGTATGAAATTATTGCGCAAAATATTATAAACAGCATTTGTTTTTTGGTGAAGCATCATAGCCGGAAGATCGTATTTTTCGAATGATCGATAATTGCTACATCGTCTGTTCGATGCGTTACGCTTAGAGCAACGGGTAAATTAAATCAAGACAGTGGAATGAGTCACCTAGACATAAGACCACTTGAATGACACAAAACAGTGCAATGCAGGACGATTAACTGTTTTTATTAGGCATTGACCGAGGACCGAGGAAAAACTAAAGAAACTACTGGAAGAATGGTTTGGGCTAATCGGATGATGGGTTCGAAGAGCGACGCACCAGATCAGTAGAATCCATCACGCATAATACGCGATATAAATTAGAGCGTGTCAATTTTGTTTGTTCTTTCACTTCTGATTGCCATTGGGAATAATTTTTCCTGATCGTCGTCAAAGGGGGAAAAAATCTCTGGAATAAATTTAAGGATTGCTTCGATGGGCAAAAACGTAAAAATAACGAGGCTCTTATTACAGTTGGTTGCCGAAGCTCTTCTTTTTCCAGCCGCACCGTAAAATTATAGCAAATTTTAATCAAGTTTGGAAGATAACGATTTAATTTGGCTCCCTCCTCATGGAAAACAATTTCCAGTATTAATCAGAAGTGAAAGATCCAACGAAATAGATCTTTGCGATAGAGCCGAATATATATGTATATATAATATATAAATACAATAAATTCCAAGCAAACTTGGATCTTTTTTACTTTCCTAGGTTTGCTGTATTTATTTTTCATATTTTGAATTGTATGATTATTCCCAACTAGATTCTCATATTAGATGGATTCAAAAGATCGACATAACCTAAAAATAAGACAGCCAAACATTCTCGCTCATGGTAGAAATTATATCAATGAAAATATTTATAAACATTTTGACAACATTTTTGTACATAGAAAGCCTATCTGAATTTGGCACAGGTTAATCCGCTGACTGGTAAATTAAGTTTAACTTTGATAAATCTCTTGTAGATCAAAGTCTTGTAAACTCAAAAAAAAATAAAGATAAAAAAGAAATTCATGACCTACTGCCAACATTGTATTCAATTTTTTCTACCTCTCACCGAGAGAGTTTGGCTGAAAAAATTAAGGTTATTTATCGATGATTAAGGTCCTTGCCCCTTTAGCAGTTTTAACCAATTTTACCCCTTGTAAAACACATTAAGCATTAAGCAAATGCGACTTTTTATAATTTTTTAAATTTGTTATTTCCCATCTGAAGGATTAGTCAATAACAATTTCAATTCGACTAATAATTCATAAAACTCTACTATTAAACTTACTTCTTACAAACGAAGTATTAAATAGAAAAACAATTATTTCTATTTTAGGAAATACAAAAGTACTAAATTGACACGAAAGAAAAATAATTAATTACTTTGCCAAATGCATGACTTCACAACATTTTTATTGTTGTTTACCGAAAGACACATTATATGGATTATAGACGATGGAAAATAATAATCCAAAATTATTATTAATAAGTAATGTTGCAAAAAGGAGCAAATGCTGAATATACAAAAATATAACCGTTTCGGATGTGTACAAGTTCCGCTTGTACGCTTGGATATGTGATATGGATGAATATGTAGTGATAAAATATAAATGGGTATAAAATATGGTATAATATAGAATAAAAGTGCGATAGGGTTGGTTCATAGATACATTCAGCACCAAAGTAAAAAGGTGAAGAGCCGCTCGCGGAGCTGACAAATGCGCCGAAGGGTGGTTCTTTATGGAGCGTCAGCATGATAGCAGCCAGCAAGTCAGCCAAACAAGTTCTCAGCTTCGTTTGTACGTACATGTACACGATCCGATCGACCGAATCTCAATACATTATTCCCCCTTATTGTTTCAAGTTTGCTACAAGCATCAAGACTCGCTTACATATGTCGCAAAGCCGTTATTGTTTCTATGTATTTCCATTTTTTTTGTTCATTCATCTTTTGTCTTATCTTGCCCATTAATGTCAGCGCACTAAATATTTTTGTCAGAATGGATTCGATAAAAACTAATATTTACCGTAACTTTTTCCACTGTACATAATTTGTAGATACTTCCATATTTCCAGCAATAAAATATAATGAATATTGTTGCGAAAAATATATGAGGAATACGTATTTTACATTTGTAAAATCAAAGAAATATGCGTGATGACTATATTTTCGAAATCTATTTATATAACATGTAGATGAAATGCAAGTTACAAGCAAGAAATGTTCGCCGGGCCAAAGTTTCGGGTGTACTTTCGGAAAGCGAAAACCGAATTACGATCGGAAATTCGGCCTGCACCTTCATTTTTATGCTATAGGACTTCCCTGAAAACGTTTTTTGGCGACGCGCCATAGTTTTCGAGATATCAATTTTTGAATGGTTTTTTTTACCGCGCTCCTACTATATCTATAGCTGACGGGCTCAGCTCTGGCTATACCTATACACAGTACTGAACAAAAGAAGTACGCACTAGTCGAAATTTCTTACCGCACTCAAATTCACATAGCGGACTCCAAAATAAAGGCAATTGAATTTCCTAAGTAGCGTTTTAAAGAGGGCAGGTTTACCTTTATTTTGCTTTTTTTTTAGAAAATTCTCTACGGTTTTTTTTCGCCCCGGTGCGCACTGTTAAACGTGACCATTTTTCGGCTGTTTTTTGGCCGTCGAAAATTAACTGCAAAGTTTGTATAAAAATGTTTTCCTCATTTTTTCCATGGTAAACTTAAAAAGGATATCAAAACCTATATTTTTGTTTTTTAGAAAGTCTCGTACAATTTTTTTTCGCCCCATTATTGCATTTTTAGCTAAAAAAAGACATGTTTTAAAAAAAAAGGCGTCATCGAAGAACTATAGAGTTTCAGAGGAAATGTTAGAAGGGTAAAAAGTTGTACGGGTTCACACTGATTGGCTAGAATTTTTTCAGAATTTTTTTGACTTTTTTTTTACCATTTTTGGTTGGAACTTCGATGAGTGGAGAGTCTCCACTTGGGAATTATGGGGTCTAGGACAATATATTGAGAAAGGAAATTTGTTTACATATTTATTTTTAATTAACAACTTTTTTAGAATTTTTTTTCATTTTTTTCATTTTCATTTTTTTATTTTAATTTTCAAAAATAAAAAAAAACATCTATGAAAATTGTAGTTAATTAAAAATGAAAATGTAAACAAATTTCCTTTCTTAATTGTCCTAGACCCCATAATTCCCAAGTGGAGCCTCTCCACTCATCAAAGTTCCAACCAAAAAAGGTAAAAAAAAAATGTCCAAGAAAAAACCTGGAAAAATTCTAGCCACTCTAGTGTGAACCCATGCAACTTTATACCCTCTTGACATTTCCCCTGAAACTCTATAGTTCTTCGATGACGCCTTTTTTTCTAAAACATGTATTTTTTAAGTAAAAAACCAATACTAGGGCGAAAAAAAATCGTACGAGAATTTCTAAAAGATAAAAATGTCATTTTTGATATTCTTTTTAAGTTTCCCGTGGAAAAAAATGAGGAAAAAATTTTCCACAAACTTTGCAGTTAATTTTCGACGGCCGAAAAATAGCCGGAAAATGGCCACGTTCAATAGTGCGCACCGGGGCGAAAAAAAATCGTAGAGAAACTTGTCCTCTTTAAAACGCCACTTGGGAAATTCAATTACCTGTATTTTTGAATCCGCTTTGTAAATTTTAGTGCGGTAAGAAATTTCGACCAGTGCGTACTTTTTTTTGTCCAGTACTGTCTGTATCGCGCTCTCCGCTTTCTGTGGATCATCGTCAAGTTTAGGCGGTAGAAGTCTTCCACACACCCCACCATTCCATACGCACACTCGAGGTGCCGCGCGCCCACACTAGTGTTTCATGCACTCCACCATTCCATACGCACATCCGAGGTGCCCTGCGCCCACACCAGTATTCCGCGCAACCCACCAATCGAACAAAACAGAGAGCGCGATAACATATCCAGGGTGAGGCACATAAAGTGTTACAGAGCAATAGCACTTAAACTATTGATCATATCCAAAAATGTTTCAGACAAAAGTTTCAGTGTTCGAGAAGGCCGTCACACTGGACCACCTTATTTTTTTTATCGGTGGAGGCGCGGAAGCTACGTCAAGATCAACTCCACTTTTTAAAATGGAACCATGTATTTTTTTTCGATAACATTATTACCGATTTTAAGACGAATTCAGCGACCTACAACACAAGGTCATTCTAGTCACACAAAGTATGAAAAGAGTCGAAAAATCGAAAAATGTCGGAATAATCACTTTCAAAGGATCCACTAACCTTGGTTTGAGTCTACCTACAGAAGATGCTTGAAGTGACGACCCTCGACTTGTAAGCACTTGTTAATTCGCTGATGAAAAGACCGTCTAATTTCAGCCAACATTTGTGGTCTAATTTCGCTACATGCTCGGCGTATTCTTTTTTTTATGTCGTCAGGCGTGGTAGGTGCTACCGCCATTACGCGTTCTTTGATAAAACCCCATAAAAAGTAATCTGGTGATGTTAGATCTGGCGAACGAGGTGGCCAAGCTACAAGGCCGCCTCGTCCTATCCACTTTTCACCAAAAATATCTTTCATCACTTGTCTTAAACGTTCATTTTTGCGATCCGATGTACTCACATTAGAAGGTAATGCGTGACTAACTGATATGTCAACATAAAATGCGTACTTGCTGCCGATAAAAAAAATTGGTGTCGTAAGAAATGAAAACAGCGATCAAACAAGTGTTTACAAGTCGAGGGTCATCACTTCGAGCATCTTCTGTAGGTAGACCCAAACCAAGGTTAGTGGATCCTTTGAAAGTGATTATTCCGATATTTTTCGATTTTTCGACTATTTTCATACTTTGCGTGACTAGAATGACCTTGTGTTGTAGGTCGCTGAATTCGTCTTAAAGTCGGTAATAATGTCATCGAAAAAAAAGACATGGTTCCATTTTAAAAAGTGGAGTTGACCTTGTCGTAGCTTCAGCGCCTCCACCGATAAAAAAATAGGGTGGTCCAGTATGACGGCCTTCTCGAACACTGAAACTTTTGTCTGAAACATTTTTGGATATAATTAATAGTTTGAGTGCTATTGCTCTGTAACACTTTATGTGTCTCGACCTGTATAGGTATAGCTAGAACTGAGCCTCATAGATATAGATGTAGGAGAAGCGTATTTCAAATGAAGGTCGATATACTCAGCGGGCTGAAGTAACAACTTTCAAAATTTCGATTTCTCGAAAAATATTGCAAGTCGCCAAAAATCCTTTTCCGGAAAGTCTTATAACATTAAAATGAAGGTGTATGTTAAATCCCAGATCGAAATTCGGTGTCCGCTTTTCGGAAGTTTATCAAAAGTTTCGTACTAACGATTTAAGGTATTACTGAATGGATATTACAAAATCGCCAAAATACCTGAAAATGTAAGGAACGATAGTTCTTGATAGAATAATACGTGAATTATTTTAGAATTTTTCACTAAATTATTTATAAGTAGTTATAAACATATGAATTTAACACGGTCGCGAATGGAACTAAATCGCCGTAAATTGTGAAAATATTATATCATTAAAATTTAGGATCAAGCGATTGATTATACTGAGTTTAAAATGAATCGACTGAGTAATTGTCGAGAAATTAATTGAAGTAATGAGGAGTATCGGCTTTTTTGACGATGAATTAATAGCAATCATTGGAAAATTCAATATATATTGAGTTTTTGGGTAATTATTGATAATAATAAGATGATCTGAACGTATTAATTAAATTTAAAAATTGAGTTTTTTTCCAGACAGTTGAAACGGATGTACAGTCACTGACAAAACCTCAGTGAAGCACACCCCGATATCGTCGAATTTGACTTCAATTATTATTAAAAGTGGAAAATTAACATTTCTAAGTGTTAATTTATTATTAAATTAGCTATTTGACAGGCTAAACAGGTATGACATGATCTAGACTTGTAAATCCACAATCACCCATTTTGGATTATCTTTTTTCGCGACGGTCCATCTAGTAATACCTCAAAATTTACGCGGCAAACCTGTTTATGAAGTTTCAATTTTTAATTCTCACAAAAAGTCATGTTTGATTAATCAAAGTTGAAAAAAAGCCTGGTATGAAAGTACCTATGTACGAGTCAATAGAGTGAATATTTTTCAAGAATTCAAATTTTATCTTAATTCGCGTAAATCCCAAAGCGTATACATTTTGCACTAATGAAGAAGACGAACAGGATGTACAAAACAATATAATCCAAATTTCAAAATAAAGGCTATATCGTCAAATTGAAATTTTCAATGGATGCTCGAATGTGTGCAAATCCAGTCCGATTTGAAATCGAAATGGTGCGATTTCCACTTGATGCTGAAGATTTTTAATAATGGATTACAATAGTTCAATTGTTGGCAATAACTATGAGATAATGTTGTTTTGGAAAGCAATTTTTACGACAAAAAGGAAACGTTTTGTTGTAATTAACTACGAAATGAAGAAAAAAGGAAAAACAAGTTTTCGCGACATATCTAAGCGGAGAGTGCATTTACAGGAGATGTTCATGAAACCACAGGGTTTAAAGAATACATTTTCGGAAGAATGATCGGTGTACAGTATAGTATACTATAGGTGAGTAATCTTCATATTATACGCAATCCTAGTAAGCTTGGTTACGTTCCGGCATCCTGATGACCTCATTTACACCGTTTTTTTTTTTTTCAAACGTATATACGTATATATAGACACATCCGCAACATCGCTGATGCTGCTGTTGATATTAATGAGCGTTCATTTTACGTGTAATTCGAGTACGACGATGCATCAAGCTTTGGAAAAAAAATAGATGTTACGAAAAAGCAAACACTCGCACACTTTTCACATTTCCTTATCTATGTCTCATCATCAATAGCATCACTTCATCTGATTACAATCGCGATGTACGTGTAGTCATTCTCGGTGCCCCCCCCCCCCCAAAATTCTGCTCTAGCTTCGTTTTCATTTTTTATTACACGTGTACATATGTAGTTTCCTTATGACTTAGCTGGTATACACGGGAACTGGTGTACATATGGAACTACCTTTTGTATTAAGATACTACAAATTATTAAAATTATCGTTTGCCTGCGCCCGCGAAATAAAAGATATTAAACTTCCCTGAATTTGTTTAACTATTTAGGGTGAATAGTAATTGCTAATAAAATATTATAATTCGCAGATTATGTTAAGATTTCAGGCAATTTGTAGGTTGAGAACACCCGAAAAATTAAAGTCTCACTAGACGCATCAAAATAGTACATTATGACACGAGGACGAAAAAACTTTTTCTAACGAGTGCGAATTCGCAGCACGAGCCGAAGGCGAGTGTTGCAATCACACGAGGTTAGGAAAAGTTTTTTCGTCGAGTATTATACGAAATTTTATTGTACGCGGTGCGAAAATGGGGGTTTTACGCACGCTTCACGTGCGTAAACCGTCGATTATCGTACCGAGTGGAATAAATATATTTTAATGATTTTTGTCAATCGTATTTACATTTCAATATTATTATATTTCAATAGTCATCATGCTGAACGTGGTAAAAGTATGTTTAAATATAATATTACAAATGATCATCGAACCAACGATTATCAAGCATGGACGACAATCTTTTACCTAAATGGATGAAATTTGGAGGGCGGGTTACCGTTCATGATGATGAAAAATTCCATTTTTTTACATAATTTGCATTCTTAAAGTATTTAGAACACGTGTGTAGACGGATACTTTAATATCTAAAGTATTTTAGAATTTACAGCTTAAACGTTAAACTTTAAATGCGTTTTTCTGGTAACAGCATTTTTCAGTGTGCGGGGCACTCTACAGCTTCAATGGATGAGCAAACTCATATGAATATCGGCGCAATTGAAAAAAAATTCAATTTTCGGGGCCACCAGGAGGCGATTTTTGTCAAAAATTCATTAAGATATATTTTTTTTCGTCTGTTGAAGCAAAAAGAACCGGGCAAAAAATTGGGACTTTTTTTCAAACGGCTGTCATTTTTTTTATCCAGGGGTTTTTCAGAAAACAAAAAACGATGAGACCCTCCAAATTCAGTTTAGATTAATCATTTTTAACCCGTTTTTGTTTTAGATGAACAGGCAAGGCTGTGGAGCGCCCCGCGCAGACCAAAACACGTTGCGTATGGCTTTATTTGAGGGGAACTGGAGCTGCCATTCTAGATTTTTTTTATAAATAAAATTGGAATTTACTCTCCATTGATTGAAGAATAAAATACGTTAAATATCATTTCCAAAAGTATTTATTTTGTTGTAAAAAAAACATTCCCGAAGTTAATGCATGTTTCGTGCCTCTCGAGGGTAATCTTCCCTTAACATAAGAATTAGTTCTTATGACATCTTTTTATTCCCCTTCATGGAGTTTTCTTATTCTAGATCAAAGCTTAAGTTTTTGTCGATAAATGTGTTTTTATAGATCTTGTTACAATCAAATTCGCATTTTAAAAGTAATTATATTTTTTAATGAAAAGGATATTTCCAGTCGGTTTCGTAAACGAAAGACATATTTCCAAAAGTTTTGCCTCAAAACAGTGCTAGAATTCCTGAGGCGGTTGCCGACTTTTCCCACACACTTCAATCAAATCGAACGCTTTGGAATAAAATTTTAATCACGTTAATGCTGCAAACCAGTCAAAATGGGATCGCATAATGAGACATAACTGGGCGCAAAATTTGGTTTGAAAAACACGATTGAGTCAACGAGTTCTATTCGTACTATCCATGTATTGGAGGTGAGCAAAAAGAATAGAAGGAAATCTTAAGTTCCAAAACCAATTATAGTACGTATGTGATATATTAATGCAAACTGTGTATTCATTTTTGAAACAATGCCATTTCGTGAGCAAGCAATGTAATAAAAAATATAGGTACTGATGAATAATTATAGTATATTTTTTAATTAGATCATTCAACAAATACTTTAGATTTATATTTCCAAATGTTCGATCCCAGGAAATACTGTTGTTGGAGTATTATTGCATAACAATAGCAAATCTTTTATCAATGCTACTATCGTTAGTTAAATAATTCAGCAATATCCCCACGTAATTTTTCGATCTAATAAAATTTTACTCCCATTAGAGTTGACATTTAAAGCGAAACGACACATGTAGTAGCTTGTCTCGTCCAGTCAAGAAGCCGGATTCTCCTTTTTTGCCACAAGATTCGCGTTATTAGCAATCAACGACTGTCGTTTTCTTTGTCTTTTGACGGAGCGAATGATGAGACTCTCCATGCTCCTAAAATATCAACAGTTTTGGAAAAAAATAGGGAGAGCTTGGTTGATGTATCATTTGACCTTAAGAGCATGAATAAGCTCAACATAACCTCACGAATTTTCGAACCAAGTTTTCTCATAGATGGTTAAGTTTTTTTTAGGAAAAACAAAGCATCAGACTCTGCATAATTTCTTGACGTAGAGCTTGACGATTTTCTTTTGCCCTAAATATTCTTCATCTCCGAGAAATCTCTGTTCGAGAATTTCGGCTGTCTCCACTTATATGTCACGTGGGGCACTTTCTACTTCGCCTTGAAGTTGGAGTCAAAAGACGGTTTATGAGTTTTCTTTCAGTAACTAAAAAAAAATGCATACGAGGTATATATTTATTCTGTAGATGCTAAGTTTTCATAAAATATATAATTAAAGGGCAAAATTATGCATTTTTATACTTATATTACGATAAAAAAGAAAAATTGTTGTGTTACTACCAACTTGAAAAAGTATAACATTATTAATCATTATTATGAAAGCGTTGTAATCTTTTAATAGATTAAAAAGATTAAAAGTTTAAAAATATTAAAACGATTCGTAATATTTTATCAAACCTTCATCGTTCAATACTGAATATATATGATTTTCGATGGGCCAGATGGGTCTTTTTTTCTAAATGTTTACAAAGATTTAGTTTACGTTAAACCGTTGTTAGAAATAGTTTATCTTGGTGCCAAATAGCCAAAAAAAATACATCACCCGTAGCGTGAACGTCTTGCCTATCTAACCGCACGTAAAATTACATACATTAAAGTATTTTTTGTTCTGGTGTTGTGTGGTGAAAAGAATTCCAAAAGTTCGTGAAGCCTCAGCATAGTCTGGACAATAACATAAATATTATTTTTCGTTCAAATCTTAGATTGTGGGCAACGCCCCAACCTCCTTGAGGCGGCTCCATCACGGAGGACCGGGTTGCGTGGGCGCATAAACAGGACCATTTTTTTCAAAAAGCAATAAGCATGTTTTTGTCATAATACAGGCGATTATAAACGTGTTATGGGTAACTTTATACAGAACTTATTAGTTGTACATCCATAAGTATATACCGTAAAACTGGCACAATTTTACGTTACGGGACTGCACAGAGAAGTACAGCAACGTCGCAATTCTTCATTTGACTCTCATCTCCGATTTCTCTGTCGTACTCATGACACCGAGCTGACCGTGGGTCGTCGCGTGATGTAAACTTGTTATTATGCACAAAGATTTTGTTTTTTTTTGTTTCAAAAAGAGTTTACAGAATATCTTAAAGATGTCTGTTTACTCTGTAATACAAATTTATTTTTTATTATTGTTACGAAAGAAAGGTCTGGCTCCATTAATTGATTACATTCGTTATCTTATTAAGATGAAAGCAATTGTTCTACCTATACGTCAATCACAAACGAATTTAAGGTTAGGTAGCTGATGATTTAATTCTTGCGCATGCGCTTCCGCATTATACAAATCACATAATTTACGGGACGCTGCCGAATCTTCACACAGCCGCGAAACCTCTCAGAACTTAAAGTATTTCGACATTTTACCATTAAATATTTTTTTACATAAGTCGTTAGCCCAAATCTTTTTTATTGTATTTGCAATCCTCATGACCTGATCAACGTTACTATAGTTTTTTGTTGTTGTTAATATCTATTGCGTGAGTGCAAAAATATCACTTGATACGAGTCTTCTGAGGGTGACTCTTCCATAAGTCCTGTGTTAAAAATCCTAAGTTCAACAATTTATAGCTCTCTTATTTAATCGTTGGTCTTATCTGAAAGTTTGCACACGTGAGTATGGGTACTTTATCTACGAAATACTTGAAAATTATTTTTGTCTGGGGATGAGACGTTCGTAACGGAGACTCTATGCGGTCTCTTGTTAAGGGACCATTCCAATGTAATTATTTTTTTTAAATATTTTTTATTTTGCGTTATCCAAATACATGGACTTTCATGAACATGCTGTTAAATTTTGGTCGCGGAATTCGAATTATTCCTGTCGCTACAGCCTTTCTTAGAAAAAGGAATTCGACTAGCTGCGGGAGTGCGTTTTTCGTCAGCCGCGTTCTTCTCAAAACATCATTTTTTCAAAACGGTGGAAGATGTGAAACCAAGAGTTCTCAAGTCACCGTCTTAAATTTTGACAAATCATTCTTCACGCCATTCCTTAACGTTGTACGGAAACGTTGTTTTTTATTGGAAAATTTCACTTTTTTTTAACGAAAAACTGTTGACAAAGACCCAATTTGATACTTAATTTTTGAATGGTTTTTACTAATTTTAATCGAACAAAAAATCCTCCGTACGCATCTACAGCTGTTCATACTGATTAATAATCCTTACGGTTTTTTTCTTTCAGACAATTTTTGGAGGCTTAGGACTTTCCACCGTTAGGCGCTATTTTTTTAGGCATCATTTTGCAGTGGCTAAAAAAATTATATAAAATATAAAACTAAAACATTAAAAAATATTTTTATGTACAACATAAGTCATTTGAATAAACGAAAAAAAATCGGATTGGACATCGAATTTTCTTTAAAAAAAAAAAACATCACGAAAATCAGCAATTTTCAAACCAATCACACTGGAATGGCCCCTTACATCGAGGTTGCACACTGATACTGTCCAACTAAAGAGTAGCTAAACGTGTCGTTATCGAACCAGCCTGTTTTTAGAATCACGAAGACTTGGGTTACCCTTTGATAAATTGGAATCGTTACTTAAATCCAACGATGAGCCCCGAAGCTCTAAAAAATTCCTCGCTCCTAAATGGATCGCAGGAAACGCATATGATAGCTTACGTTCTGGAATGTTCCTTTTTCTACTCGTGCTCTACATCCATATGGACACCAGTTCTCGACCAGTTCCTGAACACATCCCGAATAAATGTCCCAATGAACCAGACTTCCTCAAAATTTATGTATCGAGGACGATATCCGCTCCCAAAAACGATTCCCGTATTTTAAATTTCGCCCTAACCGTGAACGCGCAACGCAGCTTCATGGTAAGTCGATCCGGAAGGATTTTTAGCGACGCAAGCGTAAGTTCCGGCATGACGTGGCGTCGCAGGCTCGATAAGTAGTATACTGGTGCGTGGACCGAGCTTTCCAATACTGTGCTCCAATAACGGCGGTATAGGATTGCCATCCAGAGTCCAGGTGATATCGATTGGCGTATCGCCAACTGGCACCATGCACGCTAACTGAGCTGCCTGACCCGCGTAAATCGGTTGTTCGCCAAAGTCGAAGGGACTGATCCTTGGTAAGACTGTAATTGTATCCATTTAAATGGAGAAACTGATTTTGATGGACGACTTTGCACCAATCTTCATTCAGACTTTAGACTCGCGTTCATCAATCGGACAAATCTTCGTTGCTTCCGGTCTTCCTTGATGCGCCCTTTTTCACATTCGCTTATTATTCCAACCACTCGTTTCAATGTGCAACGACGCGTGTTACGCTGTTTGGGAAACATCTTCCTTGCATTCGTAAGCTTAACTTGTAGCGGTATGTTTCCGACCTGACGGATGTTACTTAAAACAATGGCAAGCGGATCTTTCAATCACACTTTTCGGTTATTTTCTCTTGTATTCTTGGGGGCGGTTAAACGTAAGTATGGCACCGTGGATGGAGTGGAATCGGGGGAAGAATGTTCTCAGGTGAGAAAAGAGAAGAAGTTTAATGTTTTGGGATTGACGTTTGATTCCAGATTCGTCTAAATCGTTTTACTTTCTTTATTTTATGTTGATTGTAATTTAGAACTGCTCACAACTACACAAGCTCTTAAGCTTTGGAGCCTTTGAAACGACGTTTGGGTTATTACTCATTGAAGAAAAAATGCATTTATCGAAAAGTATGGATCGTTTTACAAATAAAATAAACTATATTTAAATTTCACGTTTTTTCCTAGCAGAAAATGACATAGCTGAAGCCATTTCATGTATTCTCGACGTACATTTGATAGGAGAGTGTTGACGAGTACGAGTGAAGTTGTCTGTATTATAAAACCATATCTTGAATTCAACGATTAAAAACGATACAATAGTTGGTAACGGGGATACGGAACAAATCATAGTAAAAATTAATACAAGAAAATGTGTTTTGAACCGAAATAAATTTCAAGGAAAACACTGACAAATTATCTCATCAAAACTGCTTAAGGAGGTTGGAGCGGTCCAGTTGATTCAAATGACGGTTTATGAGTTTTTTCTTCTTCAATACACCTCAAAAAAAATGCTTGCGAGATATAGATTTATTCTGTAGATGCTAAGTTTTCATAAAATATATAATTGAAGGGAAAAATTATGCATTTTTGTACTTTTATTACGTGAAAAAGAAAAATTGTTTTGTTACAACCAACTTGAAAGAGTTATTGATGATTATTATGAAAGAGTCGTAATCATCTATTAGATTGAAGAGATTTAAAACATTAAAAAGATTAAAAGATTAAATAGATTCGAGATCTTCTATCAAACCTTGATGGTTTAATATTGAATATATATGGTTTTCGGTGGACAAGATAAGCTTTTTTTCGAATTCTTTACAAAGGCTTAGTTTACGTTAATCCATTGTTCGAAATGGTTTATCTTGGTGCTAAATAGTCAACAAAATTACCTTACTCGTAGCGTGAACGTCTTGCCCATCTAACCGAACGTAAAATTACATTCATTAAACTATTTTTTAGTTCTGGTGTTTTATGGTGAAATTAAAAAAAAAAAAACGTAAAAATGCAGTATAGTCTGGATAATAACATATATATATTTTTTTTAATCTCAGATAGCAGGTAACGCTCCAACCGCTTTAATCAATCGATTTTTCGTTCCGTGCACCGACTTGAAGTCAGACAAATAACCGTTCTTTTTATTCTACGAATGCTCTAATCGACAAATAAAAGAAATAGTGAATCCAGACGTCATTAAAAGTTGAATAAAAAGACTAAAACAAATAATTCCACCGCGCACGCGCTGACCGGTAGTAAAGGATTTTCAAAAAGCAATTTATCCGTTGAAAATGTTTTTATTTGCCAATGTCGCCATTGATTAGTATATGCATTGATAATGATTCTCAAGAAGCAAGTACTCTACACTCCGTCATACAAACTAATAACGAAAATGTAAACCGAAATTAAAGTTGTTGGACGATACGAACAGTTATTTCAGTTTCGAGCACACAGAAACTTCAATTACTTCTCATAAACAATTATTCGTAGTAATATATTGAAAACAGTGACAGAGAAAAACAACGGCGGTACATTATTTTCAGCAACATTATATAGTGGATGCATCATCAGCAGTGACTCAAATATTTACCGTACTCTTTTGTTACGTCCATTAAACGTGAATTAGCCATATACGATACGACAAAAAATGTTTACTATCTACCGCCTAACTATCAGCAAGTTTTAAACAATATTTGGCCAATTGGCCAACAACGATCAATAAAAATCTTCATCAATATGATTCAATTCGCGAACGTGACAATTCGTGTGAACTCAGCCGGTCTCTGCACTCGCGGCAATTCTAATTTAAACACAATTCAAGTGCAACGATTTCTTAAAAATTGGCATATAGCGAAACAAAGGGAAAACCTCTTATTGACTTCAATCTTGAAACAAAGCTCTGTGAATATTAACTCTGAACATATTTGGAGGATCCAATACGAAGGATTAATTTCCATTGCCATAATTTATTAAATGGAAGAACATTTCCAAAAAGACAAAGTCAACAGTATCACCTGATTATGTCAACATCTTTGCAAAACGAGATGAGAGTGCAATAGAAATGGTTTTAACGTAAGCTTTGTCCAATATAATAATCGAATATTCATTGAATACCATTTAGTGCCCGAACATGATCAAATCACCCAGTTAGACCTACTCTCGCCGTTACCTCATCCTCTTAAGAGCTTGGCGTTTTCCCCACCATATCGAACCAACGCTTTGGTAGCATAAGACGACAATAAATATCCGTTTCGTGTATAAGGCGGACTGGTTTGTTATTCAAGTATCATTTTAAATTACAACGAAGACATCAGAATATAGGCACATGTCACTATATAGATATTTAGAAGTATACGAGCCAAGATGTTATTGATCTTTGAATACCGAGACGTTATCAAGAACGCGCAGCGTAAGAGACTAGTATTAGGGTGCAAATGTCAGAAAAACTTGGCAAACCTGGATAAATGTGCGGTAAATAGATCTTCAACTAATCTTGATCAAAGGTCTATGGTGAGGAAAAATATTGGGATCTCACAGTAGATGTCTCAGTTCACACAAAGTGTTCGGTATGCGAGAAGAACCAATTGTAGCATAAATTTGAATTTTGTTCACTGCTTGCAGAGTTATAACATATTCTTGGTTCTTCCTGGGTGAGAAATTCAATGTACCGTTGACTTTGAGATGGGCACTGTGTCTGGCACGACCAGCCGGATTATCGGCTACGCAGGCATATTCCCCGGCGTGCTCACCTCTTACGGATGGTATCGTCAATGCGGAAACTCTGTCGCCCAATGAAGTTATACGAACCCCATCGCTTACTTCTAAATGACGTCCACCGAACAACCACTTGAGTTTTATCGGTGTGTCGCCCTTAACCACGGCACACTGTACGATTATCAGATCTCCGGAGTTTGTCTCGTCGAATGAAAAAGGCTGAAGATGCGGTGCGACTGCGGACATTACGGTTAGAAATTTTATCAACCCCTTGTGATTTTATATTGATCTAAAAAATTACTCGTTTTCCGAAAATCAGGATCCTGACGGGTTTTTGTAATTCGAAGGAGAAACCCACGAAGGTTGATAGGCTGATAAATCCCTTCCACCGTGTAATTCAGTCGAGTGGAATGGTTGATATTCAGTCCAATAAACTAATTTCTCGAATACGATAATGCTTTTCACTTTCAAGACACTCCTTTGGAAACGAATAGCACCCTGAAAGAGATTTGCTGCTATATTTGCTCAGACGTTCATCAGCGGATTCTAAACGACTTCTTGGCCCTCTGTCACTTGATGTTGTAAGCTTAGTTTTTTCCATTTCTTCGACGTGCAATTCAAGTACTTTTATCTGTACTTCAATGTACGTATCGGTCAAACATTTATTTAAATTCCTTACTTTTTGTAAGTTTGAAAGTTGCATTATTCATCCAATACTCAGGAAGAACTGTGATTCAGAAAACCGAACATAGAATTGAACAAAGAAATCAATAAAGAGAGTGAATAATAAAAGAAGGGCCACTAAACATCAAATGTCCTAATGCTTTTAAAAAATCATATGTTCTTCGGAGAACTTATGTTTGTATTATGGTTTATCATATCACGTATCCGAAATGTCGAAATGGTGGGGCAAACTTCCGGCTTCGTAGATGCTGAATTTTGTATGTAATTACATGAGGAAAACAAATCGATAGAAAGGATTTGGCTGAGGTCTAAACTCATCTTCGAGGAAATCAAGAGAAAACTGCTACAAAAATGAAGGAAAGCTTGTGAAACGAATAAAATAAGCATATCACTAAAATAACAAGACAAAAGAAACGAAGAAATACGAAGAACGGTAAAAAAAGTCTTCAAAGTTATGCTGATTACTGATGTGGGAGGAATATCGTATATTATGCACCGTTGACTACAAGATCGGCTGAAAGTTCATGCCTGCCAGCTAGATTTTCAGCAACGCAGGTGTAAGTTCCGGCGTGTGACGCCTGGACGGATCCTATGCTGAGTATAGCACCCCGTCCGCCGAGATCCAAAATAGCTACTCCCGAATGCGGCGATATTCCATGACCGTTCAAAGTCCAACGAAGCTTCAAGGGTGAATCGCCTTCGATTACAGCGCATGGTACCGTTACTACTTGTCCGGAGTTCAGAGGTTCCTCTCCGAATGAGAATGGCAACAATTTTGGTGTTACTGCAATCGTAAAGCACACGAACCACCTCGGCTTAGCGATATCATCCAGTCCTCTTTTTCAACCTCTATGATGGTTTCCTATTCGAATATCGAAACTTTCTTTGCGATGCGAACAACTGACGAAGTCGACTAACGTTGGATCTCTTGAGCGAAATATTCCATGGAAGTTGGCGTTTCAACAAAAAAAAATAAATAAAAAAATTCAACGTCGTCGGAGTTCCAATGTTGAAGGCGAGAGTTGTTTAAAGGGTAACGCCTTTTTTTTAGAGCGCGTCCATTTTCATATCCGATTTAAAATTCTTTTTTAAAGGAGATTTTAGCTTCCTAGTGATATTAAATTCGAAACCTTTCGAAATGATTTTCCAGTAGTGGTTGGCCCAACAGAAACCTCCAACCATCCTGCATCAAAGACTTCGAAATATATATAATTTCCTTATTACTTGGCGTTTAGATGCTGCCGCGTCTCTTGATATTCAACTACATGCTCAATACATATCGTCGTCGCTAGACAAAACTGGATTGCCAAATTTTCTACTCACTGATTGCCTAACTCCTTACCCTTTTATCAGGATTTTGTAAAGAAAATACTACCATACCTCATTAATGCATTCTCTTCGGAAAATTTGGGAACTCCCTTTTGGACAATGTTTAGGCAGATTTGCAACAGCATGCCTCTGCGGATGACCATTCCCATCCTAAGTCTGGATTTCCAAATTGTTAGCTAATTGATCGCGAGATTGGACTTCCTTTTATCAGGATTGGGTGAAGATTATTCCGAAAAACGAACGCTAGAATACCATACAATCACATTGAGTCATTGGTTGTCTTCGGGAAATCGAAAACCAGTCTTCTCGATAACAGACAACTAAGTATAGCCGTTTCTATTCCAAATCTGGCTTTTGAGACTGCTCAACAACAGATGGTTGAACACCCTTTTCGTTAGGATTGGACGATGATTTTCCGTAACGAAAGGGTTGGAAGACGACATGATCTTACCTAGGCAATTGATTGTGTCCACGTAGGGCTCATGGTTCGTCCATGGTACGTCCCAACGCAACCAAATAATAATCTTTGCCATAATATGGACGTGAATTTGCAACTATATTCACTCTTCTGTCAATTGGATTCAAAACAACTGGCTCTGAATTCCCGCTAAGCTTTCTCTCATTAGAAATTACATTACTATTGGAGACCCTCGCAACGGCTGGATTGATGTTTTTGAAAGAACACAAATTCGGTGCTTGCACATACATATAATAATTAATTGGGTGGAGAGCAGATTAAGGTGGAAGGTCGGGAGGTGATACAGGATAATAAATCTTAGTCGTCTCATGGATCGAAGTAGTTAAGTCGACGAATATCAACCGAGAGTACCATTGACATCGAGGATTGCTGAATGCGACGAAGATCCAGCCAGATTGGAAGCGACGCACGTATACTCTCCGGCATGTCTCGCAGCCACAGCTTCAATTGTCAACTGTTTGACACGTTTTCCGGAACCCGTTATTATAACGTCCGTTCGATCGGTTTCCACTTGTTCAGCGTTATACAACCACGTGATTTCTAATGGAAAGTCACCTTTGCTAACAACGCACTGCACCGAAGCCAAATCCCCGGCATTCACAGGCTCATCGCCGAAGCTCAACGGCAAAATCTGTGGTGCCACTGTGATAACCAAGGCGATAAAGAATTTGATAAGATTTGTGATTGAAATTGTGAAATCTCGAAGTTAAGAGAAATACCGTACAAAGTACTAGTGACCAGCGACGCCTCAAAAATAATATTAAGTAATTTTGTCCAGGGATAAAACATATTATTACCTTAATTCTCACACATGATTGTATCATGGGCTATGGGGAAACATTTTTTATCATAATCAGGGAATTTTCTCGTGGTGTTTCAGAAAGGAAACTTCTTGAATACGGAAACTAAAATGCTCGTTTTGGGACATTCTCTGATAACATGGTTACATAATTGAAGAATGACATTACAAGTAAACCGTTCCCAAACTATCAACAATATCAAGGTAAGCTGAAGAATGAGATTCTTTCTCACAATTAGTAGTTGCAGTGACATGAAATTAAAATCAACCTTGCAGAATGAATATTCACAATGAAGTTTTCAACGCAGATTTAATTCTTATGCAATGGCATAACTATCAATGACATGAGGTTACTCATATCGAACATCAAGCAAAATACCCCGTGCAGAAATTTATTGGGTAATCTCCGGATCCAACCACATCCCTACAGAGATTTTATGGGAATGCCCCTCTTAGAGAGTTCACATTGGAATTCAAGTGGATTCCGCGCTATTTCCCGATTGACGTCATTTGAGAATTCGTTATTTGAAATTATCAACGGGGATTTGTGGGATTTTCAAAAAAAAAATATCCTTTCATGATCTCGGGCACAAATTTATTGGGAAGTCCCGAGATGCAGCCACGTCTCCATAGGGATCTGTTAGGCAGACCGCATATACGGAATCCTCATTGGGATCCAATTGAATTCTGCACTATTCCCCGATCAACGCCGTTTGAAAATTCTTATCACGTTCAAAACGAAAATATGTGAAAAGTCACGAGAAACTCGGCGTGCTGAAACATAACCTGCACGCTTCGTGAGCGTGTACGTGTATAGTGATATTATGTCAGAATGCAGTAAAATAAATAATAAACGATAACTGCAGTGAATTTTCAGCGATTAAATCGATTTTGAGGATATACTTTTTTAAGCGATTTATACTTTTTTGAGATCCACTCATTTTGTTACAGTAAGACCTCGATTTTCTACCAACCCGATTTTTTCCGTTTCCCTTTATTCTTCCCCCCACTTTGTCTACACGCTCGTTTGACACGCAGCACGGCAGCACCGGTATTTTGAGCCGAAAACATAACCTCAAACGTAAAAATGACGGAAAACGTCGACTCGAACAATAATTGTCTTACAAAAAGTGCAGGACTACTATAAGGAAAAGAGCTGGGTATTTTTTAATAAATCGTCGATGGTGGAAAAGTTGCTGCAATAGCCAAAGATTTTGATGTAACTAGGACAGCTCATATTTTTAGGTTACTTGATGTCCTGTTAACCAAATTGCTCATACACTTCAGAATGCGCATGCTCCCACTATTTTCTACCTCACAACAACGCTCAAGCCTCTCGGCTCGAACTCGATCTTTTACCAGTGCTCTCCCCCCCCCTCCCCCCCTCAAGTGGTAGAAAATTGAGGTGTCACTGTATATTTTGTTTAGAAAATTCAACGTATAGGATGCGATGAGATCCATCAAGAATCGTTTCGGATTCCGTTCGATAATGTCGAAATCCTTTAGGATTCAAATTGGATACGTACATTAGATTCTAATGGGGAATCCCGATTACAATCCAATGTACGAGCGTGACGTTTTAGTATAGGGATCCAATACGATAACCTATTGGATTCCTATGAGGAAGTAGGGACAAGTATGGGAATCTAATTGGGTCCCTACAAGAATTTCTGCACGAGAACCGGTATAAGTGGACAGTCACTTGTTTAATAGCTCGATCCTCTTTTTCCTATCTTTATAAAACGATTTGATTATTTTATTTTTTGTACGGTGAAAAAAAATATCACTGGACAGAGTAGATGTGTCATATCAGTATCTCCAATGTCATGCAGCTCTGTTAATTTTTGTGGTATTGCCAACCGTTTGAAAAAGCATTTCACTAAACCACAGAACAAATATTGGAACCGCAAGTAGGAAATGGAAAGTTTTCGCGCGGAGAACACGTCTCATCTGAAATTTTGAGTACGGCGTACATCACATTAGGAGTTGTTCAACGTGCGATACAAAAAACAACACTGTAAGTTCGTTAAATCGCATATGGAACGTTGGGTACCATTGACCGCAAGGAGGGCCGATCGTGTAGTAGAGCCCGCAACGTTGCTAGCCTCGCAACTATATTCCCCCGCGTGACGAGCGGAAACCGCGTCAATACTCAACAACGATATCATTCTGCCAGTTTTCGTTATCGTAATGTCCGGATGAGTTTGATGATTTATCGGCAATCCGTTCAAATTCCAACGTATCTCAAGGGGTGAATCCCCCTTAAGTACGCTACATATAGCAGAGACCTGTTCACCCCAATTAGCTGGCTCTTCACCGATCGAGAATGGTGCAATCTGAGGCGCCACTGAAAATCATGATAACACGCCAACAGATGGTTTTTAATAAGTGGACAATACTCGCAATTACTCTTTTCAATCTAGAGTTCGAATGAATCGCTGAAAATACACTTTCTTTCGCCATGTCTTCCTATCTATGTATTTGTGCCCGAGGCCGAATCCTGAAAACCTATTGAATGGAGAATCGTGGATGAAAATGAACCGGAATGATTCGGGACATCGCCATGGCTAGGAATTTGGAAAACTCGGAAAGACAATGATTTTGTTCGTGTTCGGGAGAGTTGGTCCATACTAAAATGTATTAAGCGGATGGTAATCTTCTGTACAGGAATTTAGGCGGTTGAGCGATAGCGTGACGGAAAATCGGTATCAAGATTTAACTCGGAATAGTCTCGTATCCGTACCACGCATAAAACATATTCCATGCCATTTTACCGAACCACAAACTGTTAAGTATATACTTCAATTTCAGGGAACCTGTGTAACTTACGAGGTGTGTAAATTAAGTAATGAGACTGGTAACGTAGCGTTTAATTTAGCAACACTTGGGACGCGAGACTTGGAAGGGCGGCAGGTGAACATTTGTTACGCCTTCAGTACAAGTTTGAACTCGCTAGAGTCATTTGGTTGTCCGTAGCATTTTTTTTCTGAATTCAGTGCTTTCTAAAAATAAGTGACATCAATTTCGAACAACGGTGTGCTATCAGGTTTTGCTTTAGACTTAGGCACAGTGCAACAGAAACATTTGCAAAACTTCAGCAAGCCTACGGAGACAGTGTTTTGTCAAGGGCCACAGGTTTTTCGGTGGTTTAAGGCATTTTCAGAAGTAAGAGAGTCGATTAAAGATAAACCACGCAGCGGAAGGCATTCATTTTCAAGAACCGATGAAAATGTCGACAGAACGCACAAGATCGCGGATTCTATCGAAATTTTCATCGGTTCTTGAAGATAAATGCCTTCCGTTTTGTGGTTCATCTTCAATCGACTCTCTTCCTTCTGAAAATGCCTTAAAACACCAAAAAACCTGGGCCCTTGACAAAACACTGTCTCCGTAGGCCTGCTGAAGTTTTGCAAAAGTTTCCGTTGCATTGTGCCCAAGTCTGAAGTAAAACCTGAAAGCACACCGTTGCTCGAAACTGATGTCACTTATTTTCAGAACGCACGAGAAAAAAATGTTTCACAAAAAAAATCGCCACGGACAACCAAAAGACTCTAGCGAGTTCAAATTTGTACTGAAGGCGTATCGCATGTTCACCTGCCGCCCCTCCAAGTCCCGCGTCTCAAGTATTGCCAGATCAAACGCTACGTTGCCAGACTCATTACTTAATTTACACACCTCGTATGTAAGAGATACTTAAATTTTATGAATTCATTTACTATCAACTTTGATTTTGCGCATTAACGTTTGTTATTGGTTTCAAAAATGTGCAATCTTGTGAAACAAATATTTATAAAAACTTTACTGAGTAAAGAAAGTCCACCGTTAAGTCAACTCATGATTATTTCTCTGATCAATTAACATCTTTGCAGCTAGTAGGATAGAATATTCTGGAAGATGTCATTCAAATCATAATGTGTCTTACAAATGACCACAAAAATCCCTTCACGAGTACTATACGAATTTTTTGGGAACAAAAATGCAATGAAACACGATCTCAGAAAGAAATCTGTTTTAGTTTGGTTTTTATTTGTAAAAAACCACGGTATTACATACAGGTCATGAAACGACAGTAGTAGGAAAAGCTTCCCTTAGCGTCCAGTTGTTGCTTCAATTTTTGGCCGTATGGTGCGCATTGGAAAGGGGATGTCGTGTGCGCAGGAGACAGGAATATAATATGAAACATGTTTCTCGGTAAACATGTTCTTATTTTTTTCCGTAAGGAATATCCAGTACACGGACAGTAAATTAAAAAAGCACGTATTTGCATGCTAAAATGAATAAATGAATACATACATGCTCAAAAATATAACCAAACCGATATCAACCGCGCGCAAGACTCACGCGGCCATGATAAAAGTGATTCATATTTTGTTATTTTATTATGATGGTAACTGAATTTAGCTGAATGGTTCCTCTGTGCAGTCGGAGCCAGAAAGTTCTGGGTCGAATCTCATCAAGATACTTTTTTTTCTTCATCGTTTCGTTATGTATATAGTATTTTAAATAAAAACTTCAGTATCTCCAGTCTACAATTAAACACTTTACAATGTTATATTTTATTATTTTAATTGAGCTTTCTAACTAAATTTACTTAATTGGTTTATAAATTAAACTTTATTTATGTTATTGATTTGATTTTTATCAAATTTATGATCGAGTTTGTCCGTTTTTGAAGTTTTATTTATTGATTTTCAATTGCTATACGCACATACGCCTATACGACAAAACAATTTATCAACGGATTAAGTTAGTCTCCTGACATCCCCCTGACAACAGCGACACATGGTGGCAGCGATAAGAAAAAAAAACCTTGGACACTAGACGGCCCACTCGCCGCCTATCAAATTTGATCGTCCTTTCAAGACCGTGATCAAAACGTATTTCATGAGCTGTCTGTTTTTTCCGTTGATCATCATACATTCATATTCGTCATATGGAATAAATTTCTCGCCAGATTTGAATACAATGAGATACACCGTTACATTGAACTTGCGAAGTGCGTTGTACTAAAAAAGCTATTTAAATGCTAAAAAACGAAATGAAAAGCGATGCTCGAGCGTAATGATCGTAATACCATTGACCGAGAGTAGGGCGGTGTGACTCGTAGCTCCTGCTCGATTAGCTACTGTACAAGTATATTCGCCAGAGTGTCTAGCAGCGACAGAGTCAATGGCCAGCGTGCTATGACGTTTGGCACCCGTGATAGTGATGTCCGAACGATCGGTAGACAAAGAACGACCATTGAAAGCCCAACCGATATCCAGAGGCAAATCACCCTTCGATATCGAACATATGAGAGTCACGGCTTCGCCGGAATTCAATGGTTCCTCGCCAAACGCGAACGGAAGTATCTGCGGGCTAACTGAGAACGTGGAGTAACGTGAAATGACTGCAGGACAAATCTAAACCTTACATAATACTGAAACTTTCTTTTATCCTTCGAATCTGAAAAACTAATACCTATGTTCATTGAGTGCACTGACGAAAACTCTAGGCCGAAAATGAGGCCGAAATTATCGCGCAGGATTGGGACATTGGGTCATTGAAGGACTTTGCGTGTATGAACTAAAAAAAAACCCATAAATACATAATGATAGCGTGAGAAAAAAGTGTAGTTTTTGAATCATGTCGTGCAATGGTGGAAGTGTACGAGCCGGTTGAATTTATTCTTTACCCATAACGAGCGATAAATCCAAGAGGCGACATTTAAAAAATTCTTCAGCGTAAGTTAAAACGAGTAGGAAAAAAAATGGTTTTTAAAACACGTAAAACGAACTACAATTTATAAATAGTCTTGTACAGATCGTAACGCATGTTTGTATTAGTTATTTCAATCACCGTTGACTGTCAAAGTTGTCGTATGACTGGCGTTGCCAGCTCGATTACTCGCGATGCAAGTGTAATTTCCTGCGTGCCTCGCAGCAACGGACTCTATGCTGATGATACTCATGTGTTTATTAACTTTAGTGACGGCGATGTCGGGATTATTAAAGTGCACTGGTTCGCCGTTAAAACGCCATAACATCTTCATCGGTGAATCGCCTTTCACAATGGAACACGTGGCTGAGACCATGTCACCCGAATTTGCCGGACCATCGCTTATCGAGAAGGGACCTATTTGCGGCGGTACTAAAATACGAGAAAGTGATAAAAAAAGGCAACCCTCAGGTGCAATTTCTAAAAAAATGACTAATCGTTTTTTTTCCTTTTCCTGTTATTCCGTTACGTGTCGTCAGCCGATCAGTGTTGCCTCGCAAGACTACTTGCAGTCCATATGAATGAATAGAATTGCTAAACCTGAAAAGATTCGTGATGAGATTGACCGAGAAAAAAAAATACGGTTTGATTGAATCGGCCATAGTTTAAGAAATTACAAGATGATTGAATGACTTGGAACAACGTTGAGCCCCGTTTTTGATAATGAGCTTGTCTGGATATTCTTTTGGAGAAATGCGGCTCTTTGTCATTCCGATTGAGAGTCGGAATTTCAACGAAATTAACCCTTCATAACTCAACAGCGTAAACATTTAAAAATAGTTGACTTTACGGTAGGATTCGAATTGAACCAACTAGCCAAGAAGCTGACAAGGATTAGGCAGGGATCTCAAAAGTCGTGAAGACAACACATATAAGATTTCCCGTTGCCAACAGCGACGAATACATTATTGCTACGAATTGTTCATTCGCTGAACCGCTAACGAAATCGAGCTCCGGATTGATCGACATTTGACTCGAAATTATTCCAGCATTTGCATTTCCATTTGCACCTCTTCAAAGAAATGGAAACGTAACATGGATGTGCTTGATCATATCCAATTACAAAAACTATCACGAACAAATGTTTAAGGGAAGCTCCGAAAAAACGTTTTCTCATACAGAATTCTAGCATTTCCCCATCGTATCCGCGACCAGAATATGATAAGGATTCAGTGTGGAAGGATGGATTGTTTTCTAGACAAAAGGAATCATGAGCAACTCTTTTTTGGAATGGTGAAAAAGAAACAAAAAAAAGATGGAGGTGTACCGTTGACAGCTAAGGGTGCAGAGTAGCTCGTTGCACCGGCAGAGTTGCCAGCCGTACAGGTGTACTCGCCCGCATGACGCGCCGTAACGGCTTCGATAGTGAGCAAACTGACGCGTTTACTCGTACTGACAACTGTTATATCCGGATAATTGCGATTTATCGGCGCACCGTTCAATGCCCATTCTATTGTCATCGGATTGTCACCCTTGATGAGGGTACAAGTCGCAGTTACGGTATCACCCCAATTCGCTGGTTCCTCACCCATGTCGAAGGGAGCTATCTGAGGAGCAACTGCGCTTGCGGACAGCAGGCATGTGCGAAAGAATATTTATTAAAAACAAAAAGAACCCGATGAAATACGACATTTGAAATCATACTGACATTATCATCGACCCTGTCGTTATCATGTCTCGAATAAACACGACGGAATGAGATTCGATGTTACGTGGCTGGATTATCCTATATTTAGTTGCAAAAAGATAATTGGTTTCGTATGATGAATACGTTTTTTTTTCTCTTGGGGGAAATTTGGTTGGGTGGCATGCTGGAATCACAAGATATTGGAAAAAGCAGTCGTGCCTTGACCTGTCCTGTTTGCACAAACATCAACGTCGAATAAAATCATAAAGTAATGTCAAATCGGTAAGGTTTATAAAAGAAAAGTTGCAATTCGTTTGTAGCAGCAGTGAATAATTTACATCGAAAATAGTCGGCGTATTGAAACGTTGCCCGCAAGGACACGTACCGTTGACTACCAATGTAGCCGATTGGCTCATCGTTCCAGCTCCATTCGTCGCCACACAAGTATATTCTCCCGCGTGTCTTGCTGCCACTGATTCTATACTGATGACACTCATGTGTCTACTAATTTTCGATATCGATATGTCATGATTTTGAAAACCTATGGCTTTGCCGTTGTGTTTCCAAATGATTTTCATCGGGAAATCACCCTTAATGACAGTACACATCGATGAAACCGGATCACCGGAATTCGTTGGCCCGTCGTTGAATGAGAAACTTGCTATCTGTGGCGCGACTATAATTAAGAAAATGTTTTATACTCGACTAATTCGCGGCTCGAATTGTGAAATGCATCTTTGGAAATAAATAATGTTTATTTAAGGGAAAAATATCGTTCGTGACGAATAATCTTCATTGATGTCCGTTTCTTGGTGTCGTTCGAGTCCTTTTATGGACAGTACGATGGCATGTCGTTTTAATCCTCACGGTGAAGCCTGAATTCTTTGGGATAAGGTAAAAGGGATATCGGCAGAAGCAATGAGGCAGTATGGAGAATGTGCTGAAAATATAGTTTACATATTATTAGGAGGGAATAGAACCACCATACAATGGAAAGACAGGGTGGAGAAAACGAAGTTGTGATATGGTCTCATATGATTCGTGATGTTGGGGACCACAGGTCAAGATAAAGGGATAATAACGGATCGGGTTCGAACACTAATCTCCTCCATGCGCATGATCCCGAAATCAATTCGGCGTATACTTAATTGTAGTGCATCAAGATTCAACTATTTCGTATCTCTTAATCGGCCACGGGCGATTTTAATGATCGGATCAGTGGCAGTTGAAAAATGTACCACTTCCGCGATTAATCTTTATCTTGAACTTGATGCTTTCTGCTACATTCGATAACCTACAAATAAAATCGAAATTTTAAACCATATGTACTTTCACGTATTTGACTTATGTACACTCAAGCTTCAATTTAGTCTCGAGTGTAAGAGTTTACTTAACCTGACGTGGTCAGCCGGAGTCAAAATGACCCCAAGTGCAACTTCAATCCAAAATTACTACAAGCTGTTGGCGGCCACTTTTTATAATAAATCACTAATTTTTCATGATTATCGTTCTTTATTTCACTGCGAAATGGCTCTTCAGATATAAGAATAAATACTTTTGTTTAAACGCCCACTGTGAAGCTGTTTTTTCCCTTAAACTATCATATCTCAAGAGAGCTACCCTAAAATGTTATGAACAAAAATTGCAAGAGTTATGGTTTTTCTTAGTAAGAAAGAGCTTTTTGACGCATTGACCCTTTGCTGATTTTTCTACGCCATTTTAAAGTTCGATAAAAATATAATACCGAGAATGCCACATTTTAGAATGTTCAAACTAATATCCTAAACTTTTATGAATCATTTGGAACGATACGGTCAACGCGCCAATCGATCAAACATGGTTGGGGTCATTGCGACCCCCCTGTGACCAGCGTGTTATAGCCAGAACGTGTGACCGCGAAGGGTTAAGAATTTCATTCTTACAGTGCTCAGTCTTCAGCCTCATCATCAATCAGATTTCTTGAAGACCGAGTCGACATTGCAGTTAAGCTGGCGTTTGAGCCCCAACTGCGAATCCCTATCATCCACGTTTTGGAAAACTTCGGAGTTTGTCTAGCTGTCTTTAAATAAGTCATCGGAATACAAGGAAGCAGTGGAAAATTGGTAAAAATATAATGCAGCATAGTTTTTCAGTGCGACTTGTAACGAAATTAAAGCTAGCTATTCATTTGACAGATATGAAGGAAAAAGCTGTAGACCTTGATTGAATATAAGAGCACACAAGAACCTCGCAAAGTTCCTATTTATTCACCAGCTCGTTCTTCACTTATTGAACGTTTGTATTATAATTCGAACGGAAACGGGAAAAGAGTTTAAAATGGAACGATGAAGATCAGGAATGGAAACTTGTTGTTCGAGGATTTTGCAAAACAATAAAATGTCTCATCAAATCGTTTTTTTTAAGGTCGAAACTTCTTGCAAACATTCCATTAATCGTATATTCGTATCTCTATGAAAATGTACCATTAACAGCCAGTGACGAAGAATAGCTAGTTCCACCTGCGGAATTGCTAGCCGTGCAGGTGTATTCTCCGGCGTGACGGGCCGATACACCGTCGATCGTTAGCAGACTGACACGTTTGCTCGTACTAACTATCGTCACGTCCGAAAAGTCGCGTGATATCGGTTCTCCGTTCAGTGCCCATTGGATATCGATGGGAAAGTCACCCTTAAGGACCGTACATGGAGCGGTGACGGTGTCACCCCAATTTGCTGGCTTATCGCCAAATACAAAGGGTGCTATCTCAGGAGCGACTGACAAATAATGAAATTGCGCGAAAATGATCGTCATGTTCGAAATGTAGAGTTGCATGGACAACGTCTCAAGGCCGCCGTTTTTAAGTATGGCATGTCGACGGCAAAGGCCCTGAAACAAGGTTTGGTGCTTGTATTTCGTTGTAAATTCTATTCCTCTAATCGACTCATGTTTCACCTTAATCTTCTCAAATGTCTGGGTTTCATATCTAAATGCATCGAACAACAGTTTAAATTCGCTATATTTGGAAACCCGCAGGTCAAATTCACTTGAATGAAAATTATGCATCAATTTATGCGGCTGGGATGTAATGCTTTGAAAGGTAAAAAATGAAGACCAGATGTCGCGCCGGTAAATTTATGAGGTATCATGGCGAAATAAAAAAAAAATACACGTAAGATGATTGTTATTCATAATTCGATGGCTCCAAGACTGTCGAATTAAAAAATTATATCTGTGAAATAACAGGTGCTCGTAAAACCATTTGCATGCTATAAGATTTACGTCCTCCAGTTTCATCAGTTTTCAGGGATTTAATGGAATAGGAGAAATAAAGAAGAAGAGAAAGTTGCGGAAAAACAATATTAAAAGCAAGAGTAAGAAATGTCAGATGTTGCAACTACACTGCAACGTCTCTAATCGGCACAGTGGTGGGATTGGCTCCGCATCAGACTTGCAAACATAGAGGTTGCGCACCATCCACTCGAGACGACGCTGCGCAGCTGATGTAGCGGATAGCAGTACCCCGCCAATCCGACTCTTATTGTTTAGCATGTTTCGAGCCTGACACTAGGGCCTGGCGCTTCTCCCACCATGCGCTACACCGATCGATATTCGGCACCTAGTGGGGGCTGGTTTCATTTATGAAAGTGCCGTTCGGAGAGGTTGCAGTGTATCCGACAAGGGATGCTTCGTAAGAAGAATCTTTCTTTCGCTGTGTTGCTATTTGATTCACCATTGACTGCCAATGATGCGGAATAGCTGGTTCCACCAGCAGCGTTACTCGCTGTGCACGTGTATTCACCAGCGTGACGAGCCGCAACTGCTTCGATAGTGAGCACGCTATTTCTTTTACTCGTGCTGCCTACACTTATATCCGGATAATCGTGAGAAATCGGTTGACCATTGAGGGCCCACTCGATCTTGATAGGATAATCTCCCTTGATCACGGTACAACCGGCCGACACAGTTTCGCCCCAATTGGCTGGCTCTTCGCCAAATGTGAACGGTGCTATGCCTGGAGCGACTGTGAAAATATTTATTTTCTTTTTTTACCAGGCACACAAAAGTTACTGTTTGTATTTCAGTCATCCTTTTGCAAAACCGATCAAAGCGGTGGTAACGGAATATTATAGTGGATCGATATTGTCTAGTGGAACTGTAGATTTTGGAATCCAGAAAGAAAATCAGATGTGTCATCACTTGATTTAATTATGAGAAGCCTTGATGAAGTCTGGACGATAGTAGCTAAAAGAGGAACCGTGGAAAAATAGAAAAAAAACATTAGATCTTGGGACGCTGTCAATAAATTTAAAAAATCTTCGCGAGAAATGAATCTAGTAAGTCTATCGAGGTACTGGACGAATCAACGTAATAAATACAAATGTAGAATACACTTGTTCGAATATCGCGTTGCTGGAGTCGATGTATCCAGGAATTGCATGGCCAATGGTCATAGGATCTACTTTACCAATGATTATAGAAAAGGACGGGATAAGGATGCGTTTGGCCAGAGCCGTGATTTATTTATAACGAAATCTAAATTCTTCAAGTTAATCATGAAATGATCAACAATTTTTTTTGCCGTTTCAGGGTCAAAGACAACCTCGTTTAAAAATTCTGCTACACATTATCAAAGCTCAGCAAAATGCTGAGCTTAGTATTTAATCGCAGTTGTTATCGGTCTTTATTCAAACTTTACGTTCGATCAGTAATTTGTTGTCAATGAACTACATTGAAATACAGTGACAGGTAGATCTAATTTGCATCAATATTACGTGGTATTTAAGCAAATAAAAAACACTGTAATCGTACCACTACGAATTGATTATATCATATATGAATATAGTCAAATATAAACGCCAATAAAAAAAACCTTAATCCCTAAATCATAGCCAGAATGATCTAAATATGCATTCCTATTATTGTCAATGAATAACTTCACTGTTTATGGACATATTTATGTCGATTCTTTGTGTCCGAGTATATTATTGATAAAATTAATGATTGTGAGTAATAAATTAGCATGAATATTACTGTAACTTAAAGAAAAGAGAAACTGAATGACAACGTGATGACATTAGTGTCATCAATTAAATCGAGTAAATTAAGCATCCGATGGAACCTATTTCCACCACTGATCTACTCTAAGCAGCCCTAGTCGAGTGGAAATCTACTGAAGAACTTAGGACACTTTTCAATAAGGCATTTTACCGTGTCATTAGTGTAAAAGTGGTCTTGTTAGTGTAACCGCGAAGAATAATACGCCCCTGTAGTTTTAAATGAAAAAAAAAATAAATAACCAAAAAGTTGAATAAAGGGAGCAGTCAACATAAATCAGTCAATATAGCCTTGTACCATTGACTACCAGTGATGCGGTGTAACTTGTTCCACCGGCTGAATTGCTGGCCGTACACGTGTACTCGCCCGCGTGCCTAGCAGCCACTGCGTCAATCGTGAGTACGCTGACGCGTTTGCTCGTCGCTACAACGGTGATGTCCGGATAGTTTTGCAAAATAGGTTCACTATTTATGGCCCATTGCACATCGATAGGGTAATCTCCCTTGATAATCGTACATGTTGCAGTCACAGTGTCACCCCAATTCGCTGGTTCGTCGCCCATCACGAACGGCGATATCTGCGGAGCGACTGCACATTTTCAATTGAAGATAATTCATATAACTTATGATTCGTGCAGGTCGCCAGCTACGATCTTCACGGTAAGTCACTGATCGGAAATGCTCATGTTGTAATTTTCTTACAATTAGTGCCGTAAATGGGTGAAATTTGGTCTTAAGGAGTTATGGCAGATTGGCACACGGAAAAATAGGTATAAAAATATTTTTTTTTACGCGACTATTAAATATATGAAATAGATTTTAATTTTCACAAATATATTATAGTTGTATGAACAAATTTTTTAAAATAAAAAAATTGCGGTTATATAAGTCGTCTAATAGGACCCTTTTTTTTAAACTCGTCGACAAAATATCTCGAGATCTACTCAAGCGATTTTGATAAAATGTATACCTCATATTCTTCATCATATTATCTAGAATGTAGCATAGGATTTTTTTGTTTGGATGCCTTGTTCATTTTTTATTAGTTTTTAAAACGCAAAGTTTTGGTAAAAATTAGAGTTGTTTTTTCAGATGTCATTTTCACAAAAAGTTTCTTTCTTTTTTAATTTTTTTCCCTCTGCTACACTTTAGCTATTACCTTTCTTTACAAGAATTTTTTTTTAATTATTTTTCTGACGACGTCTGAAAGAGAAAAAAAATTCCACCGTCAGCAAGGATTTTCAAAAGAGAGCCCTACTAGACGACTTATATCTCCGTCATTTTTTTAAATTGTATTTACTCGTTTTTTTTTATTTCTTCATAAAACTAAAATGAATTTGTACAAAACAAAAATTATTTTACATGCTTAATAGTCGCGTAAAAAAAATTATTTTATATATTTAATAGTCGCGTAAAAAAATAATCTTACATATTTAAAAGTCGCGTAAAGAACAAATATTTTTATACCTATTTTTCCGAGCCCTAAGGTGGTGTAACGCTTTAACAATTGGAATCTTTACGGCCATTTTTGGACAAGACGAATACAACGAAACTCCAACAAATTCGTTGTGAAATTGAACCTCGAAGGAGCTGCTCATTTATAAGTTCATTCATAAAAGCCTATTGTTATGTGACTAAATAAGTATGCTAAAAAATTGTTGCTCCTTCTTTATTGTTGATAAGAACGAATTAGTAAATGTAACTATTGGTCGAAATTGGATTTAATGGATCGTTTTTTTCTGGTGGGAATGGAAAATTGTTTCGTAGATAACCTGGCGCTAAAGTTGTTTCACCAGGAGAACGAATAAAAAAACCACGTGCTGAAAAAAAGCAGGAATACCGTTGACTATCAAAGATGCTGAAAAGCTTGTTCCACCGGCGGAATTGCTCGCGGCGCATGTGTATTCTCCGGCATATACGGCGGTCACCCCATCGATCGTCAGTAAACTGACACTTTTACTCGTGGCTATAGTTATATCCGGATAGTTCGAGTTGATCGGTTTACCATTGAGCGACCATTCAATCGAAATTGGCCGATCTCCTTTGATCACGGTGCATGTTGCGGTTACGGTATCACCCCAATTGGAAGGTTCGTCACCCATTACGAAGGGGGCGATCTGGGGGGCAACTGTGGGTACACAATGTTTCAATCGAGCATACGCAAGAACAAGGTAACCTAATGAGAATCCTTCCGTGGCGTTGTCGAAGTATCGTAGCTTCCCAAAGTCCAGCATAATTTAGGCAGCGTGGGATTGTGGGATAGATAAACGAGGATATCAAATCGTTCGGTAGGAGTGTCGGGGAATGTCGAGAATAGTCTCATAGATAAACCTGACGCACGAAAACCATTGGCCACAATCAAGCCCAAATGTGGTGTTTTAAAATAAAATGTTTGTGTAAAAATGAACAATATTGCTAATAGGAACTACCGTTTACTGCCAAAGATGCCGAATAACTCGTGCCACCAGCAGCGTTACTGGCGGTACATGTGTATTCTCCAGCGTGACGAGCTGATACCGCTTCGATAGTCAAGACGCTCACCCGTTTACTTGATCCGCTTATTGTTACGTCCGGATAATTACGAGATACTGGTTCTCCATTTAGGGACCATTCTATATCGATGGGCAAATCTCCTTTGGAAACAGCACAGGTTACAGCTACTCCGTCACCTGAATTTGCTGGTTCTTCACCAATCACGAATGGCACGATCTGAGGTGCAACTGATCGGACGATAAAAGGCAACTTTTCTGAATCGAATGGAATCCATGCATGCAAATACGATCTAATATGGTCAGACCAAGTCGATACGTCGTCTTAGATCAATTATGTGATTACGTTCACCTGGATGTAGGGAGGGATTCAACTAAGAAATCAATAAGTTTGTTCAGCAACTTTACAGAGGGTTATTGACGTCTTGTTTCCATGGGCTTAGATTAGGAGTAATGCCAAGTCAGGAGTGTCCAACTGTGATATCATAGATAATTGAGGGGTGCATAGGATCAACAGAAAAATAATCACATAGATAACCTGGCACAAGATAAGATCTTTTTCAATCCACTAATGATTCTGCGCATTAAATTGTACCGTTCACCGTTAACGATGCCGAATAACTTGTTCCTCCTGCTGAATTGCTCGCCGTGCATGTATATTCTCCAGCATGACGTGCAGCGACGATGTCGATAGTCAACACCCTTACCCGTTTACTGGAACTGCTTATCGTAATGTCTGGATAATTTTGGGCTATCGGTTCACCGTTCAACGACCATTCGATATCGATTGGAAAATCTCCCTTAAAAACTGTACATGTCGCCGTAACCGCATCGCCCCAATTCGCCGGCTCTTCGCCCATGACGAACGGCACGATTTGAGGTGCCACTGGGTGGTCAAAGATGAAAACAAAGCTGGTCAGCGAATGAACCTTCGTACGTGATTATACCGGTTTCGAGAGGATCATTAATGCTGATCAGTTAGAAGGAAAACGAGCCTAGGTAAAAAAATACAATTTCTCAATCGCTCGACTCTTTCGCTTGTTGCTGATAACACCTGATTGGGTTTGATCAGAGATCCGGAATCAATCCGTCTTACCCTCTAGACTGTCAGTAGTGTTGTGAAGTTAGTTTTTTGCATATTGTAAATAACCTTGAGTTCCTGACGTACCAAATCTAGAGGTCGATCTAGAAGAATTTGAAGAACATAGACGCGTGGAATGGGCATCAAACAGTAAACAAAGTTCAAGCAAAGAAATCGATGTTAGACCAAAACTGGATGGCTTTTTGACGTCTTTGAGTATATTGCACGGAAATAGGTTTCGATAAACGTTATTGACGGAAGGAACAGTATAATGAACGACCCACTATTGGGCATGTGACGCCAAACTTCAACCCGGTGTTGAAAGGGAAGAGAAGTTGAAAGGAGGATGAAACAACACTGCGATCTTCCAAAAAATCTACGCATAGCTTGCCGCACAATATATCTCTAATGTAATATTCCCATTTCTAATGAATCTGAAATGATAAAATTTTAACTCGTCGCTCGGCCCTGTGGTTTAAGGAGGGTTAATACAATGCGAAGCTAGGAAGTACGTTTCGTAGATAACCTGATAAAATTTCGAAGCAAATACTACGGGTTCTTTGTACCATTGACCGCCAACATTGCAGAAAAGCTTGTTCCCCCAGCGGCGTTGTTCGCCGCGCAGGTATAATCCCCAGCATGTTGAGCCTTTACAGGATCTATCGTTAAGAGGCTAACGCGTTTATTTGTGCCGATCGTGATGCCTGCATAGTCTCTTAACGGTTTGCCGTTCAACGACCACTCGATGTTGATCGGCAAATCACCTTTGTAAACAGTACACGTTGCCGTCACAGCATCTCCCCAGTTTGCCGGTTCGTCGCCCAGCTCGAAGGGAGCAATTTGGGGTGCAACTACAATCACGGATTGTCAACGATTGGTAAAAAGAAGAAAAAAAATGGTGTCGCAAGAAAACAATTGTTCAGTCAATTCGACCAATGCTTGTAAAAATAGATTATTCGACCGTGGCCTTCCGTTTGCTTTTAAGTATGTCCAAAAGTTACCGATTCTGAAGTCGTTCTTCCTCGTAGGATATATCTGCACACTTGGAGGGAGTGGAAACGCTTGGATAATTTACAACGTATTCAGAGTTGGAGAAAAAAAAGAAAATAAAAGGATCGTTTTCGTACAAATGTCTTGGAAAAAGCTTTTACCATTAACAGCTAAAGTTGCCGATTGGCTCGTCGCTCCTGCAAGATTTGATGCCGAGCACGTGTATTCGCCAGCGTGACTGGCTGCTACCGATTCAATCGTCAGGATACTGTTTTTTCTGCTTGTTGCCACTATATTGATATCGCTACGTGAACGACGAATCGGCACACCGTTAAGTGCCCATGTGATCTCAATCGGTAAGTCACCTTTGAGTATTGAGCAACTGACGGTTATCGATTCGCTGGAACTCACCGGACCGTCGGCCATCGTGAAAGGTACGATTTGTGGAGCAACTGAAAAGACGATCCGATATGCGTTACTGCGGAACCATCCGCAAGCCCATAGTAATTTATTGTGAACTCATTTAGCGCGTGATCGGTAAGTCATATCCTGAAGAGACGACGATACTTCGGTGGCTCTGAAAGCCGTCCGTTTCGCCGGTACCTTTTGGCGAGGTCGAGAGTAGGATATGGCGAGCATAGGATGATGATGGAGGATACATGTCAATCTTTTTTGCAGTCGTAAAAATGAAATTGAAAAAGAAGGAGAGAAGATTGGGATTTCGAGAAATCATACCATTAACCGCTAGTGTAGCCGATTGGCTTGTCGACCCAGCTACGTTGGAAGCCACGCACGTATATTCTCCGGAATGGCTCGCTGCTACCGATTCGATGCTGAGGATACTATTCTTTCGCGTAGTTGCCAATATATTGATATCACTACGTTCACGACCCATAGTCTCGCCGTTCAGCGCCCATGAGATTTCGATGGGCAAGTCACCCTTGAGAACGGAACAAGTTACGCTGATCGATTCGCCTGAACTCACCGGTTCTTCAGCAATCGTGAAGGGTGCTATTTGTGGCGCAACTGCAATACGTTTCTGTTATTTACCTCACCGGACTAGTATTTTTTCTTTCTTTTTCGGGACGTAACAAATCGAGGGAGTATAACGTACACCTACTGCTAAGATTCTATAAACATTATCTTGATGGAATGTAGCTTCACCATGAAGACAGGTGATATGGAACGTTGGGGAAATTGCTGAAGAGTAGTTTGACGCTGGTCTATGCCCCCTGTACTCTTGTCCATCGCCACAAAACTAATCGACTAAGTTATAGCCTACGGACGAAGAGATTTCTTGGAAAGTATAAGTTTTTAAATGGAAAATGAATAGCTCATAGAAGTGCCAGTTGAAGGAAAACTATAGAACTAAACTTCGAGAAAGGTTAATGAAAAACGGGACGGGCTCACATTTTTTTCCGAATCTGGGAAATAAATCAATTAGTGGCAGGGACCGCTGTACATCCACAGATGGTCGAAGAAAATTATATTTGTCAACAGTACCAACGAAAAATGGCGATTTCTACGAGCGCATTAAATTAGTAAGATCATTGAGAGTTGACACAAGAAGGGAAATGGGGGAAGCTATATTGGATAAACTATATAATGTAAATCGAATATTTACTAACGAGAGACATTTAATTTTAAGGAGTTATTTAAGTATCATCAATCCAAACCAAGAACAAACTCTTATCTGAAAATAAAGTATAAGCCCCGCGGTAGAAGTGCTTCCAGAATAGAGGGATTTACAATAATTTTCTGATTGATAGACTGTAATACTGTGTGGGAATCATCTCAAGAGTTTGTTTTGGAGCATTGATCAATCATCTCAACTATGCGCTTGCATTATTTGCGTTAAAAACCTTTAAGCAAATAAGGCCTTCTTCCCAATATTAGGATGATTGAAAAATGTACTGGCTTAATAAATAATAATAATCGAAATCCTTCTCGGGTGGTAGGGTAAACTGGGTGCGTTTGAAACAGGATACGGTTGTAACAGCGTCAACATCTCGCGAATCGTTAGGGGTAGAGTGAAGTGTTACAAGGGGGGGGGGGGGGGGGGGAGCAACTGACAGGTGCAAACATGTTACCGAGTAGTGCACCAGCCACGAAGCGGTAGGCTTGTTTGCAAAATTTACCCCTATTGTATTTCGACAGTAAAAGTACATATTTTTTTGCGCATTCTTTTCGTAATTACTTTTTTTTTATTATTATAACTGGAGTAATGAGTGTTTTCATATGTTTTAAGTGAACCTGGGAGACAATAAGAGAGTTGCTAGTTTTAACCCTTCGCGGTCACACATTCTGGCTATAATACGTTGGTCACAGGGGGTCGCAACGACCCCAGCAATGACCAATATTAGTTTGAACATTCTAAAATGTGGCATTTCCGGTATTATATTTTTATCGAATTATAAAGTGGCGAAAAAAAATCAATAAGGGGTCAATGCGTAAAAAACTCTTTTTTATTTAAAAAAAAATCATAACTCTTGCAATTTTCAATTTCTTTGTCCTAAAATTTTTGGGTGATTCTCTTGAGATATGATAGTTTAAAGAAAAAAATCGCTCCATAGGGGACGTTTCAAAAAAGTATGTATTCTCGTATCTGAGGAGCCATTTCGGAGTGAAATAAAGAACGATAATCATAAAGAAATAAGCGATTTATTATAATAAGTGGCCGCCAACAACTTATAGTAATTTTGGCTTAAAGTTGCGATTGGGGTCATTTTGACCCCGATTGACCGCGGAGGGTTAATGTAAGGTTGTTTGCTTTGTGGCTACGATTTTATTTCGGTAAAAACAGGGGAAGACTATGGTTGAAACAATTTTTGTGGGTACGGTTGAAACACCATATTTATTTCTTTTTCCGTTTTTTTAAATGCCGAAACAACGTAAACGCACCACGCCAAGGGGGTAAATCGACCTGCCGGAATACAAAAACGCTTATGAGGCGGTAAAAGCGGAAAATTCTATAAGAAAAGCGCAGACACATGTAGAGTTAATTACGTTTCACTTTCATGTTATGCCGTAGTTATAAGTTTAAAACTTCTTTCATTGCGTAATGTTTATTGTTTTTATCGTATTAAGAATCAGACACATTATTTTATTTTCTAAGAAGCAAAAGCATTATGTTTTTTTTTTTTTAGTAGATAGTCTTAATTCATGTTATATTTTCACTTTTCTTTGTTAAAAGGCTTTACTGTTACAACTTGTAGATTAATAAGAGATTTTTTCCGTCGTTCACTTTTAACAAATAAAACTTTACTGCTAGATTAATTGATCCTAATTATAATGTGACTAATAAAAAAAAAAGATTACATGTGCAAATGCATAAAGTAGTTAAAAACTATTTTTATATGTTTTTTAAAATAATGAAACTTATGTATGTGTTACAACTGGCCCCATTCACTGTTATAACTGACTGACGGCATGGTGGTCGGTTGAAACAATGGCAAAGTGTTTCTTGAAATGTCAGCCTCGCAAAACTATTTTAACAAGAATTAAATTTTTTGTGCTTTTTAGAAGACGGCTAAACTATAATAGCAAAAGTGTTTCAACTATACCCAGTCTACCCTGTTCACTGAACACGAGTGTATCGCCCGGCTCTTATAAAGGGTTTACTGCTTTGAGTAGGTATGTGTAGAATGTTTCAACTGTAATAGAATGTCTAATAAAAACAATAGCGGTCACCTACTAGACCATAGAACACAAAAGCTTGCTTCAAATACAATAGTAGGGAATGTGCAACGTGACGGAAAAAAGCGATCGTCTCCCGGGTACCGTTGACTGTCAATTCGGCGGAATAACTCGTAGCTCCCGCAGCATTCGATCCCACACACGTGTATTCCCCTGCATGACTCGGACTTGCTGAATCAATGGAGATTAGACTGTTTCTCTTGGTCGTAGTTATAGAGATCGGCGGATGATTTCCATCGATCGCTATACCGTTGAGAGCCCACGATATGTCCAGCGGTGCGTCACCGCTCACCAAAGTACAAACCGCTGATACCGATTCTCCCCAATTTACTGCTTTGTCAGCCATTTTGAATGGAGCTATCCGCGGAGGAACTATCACAGGGAAGTGACAACGATATTGCAGAATAAAAAATTTCGATACATTTTTGGCAATGGAAGGAGTCCGGTCGAGTACCGATCAGCTATAAGATCGAATCAACTTGAAATCAACCTATCTTACAAAAAAATGCCGATGAGACATAAATGAGAAATCATTGAAAATCAAATAACTGTTCAATTTGAGGATATGAAGTAACGCTAATAATTTGCATTACGATTCGACACAGGATACCTGACGTACTGATATGTTGTGGACTCTGCTTGATTGCCCATTGCGCCTCTTACACTCAAATGATATGGTTAAAGATATTTTCAACGATTTTCGTATCCGTAGGAAGAATTTTCGATCACATAACCTCCACTGACGACACAAGAGTTGATTAAAAATAAGATCTCGTTGAGGGTAGTAGCATTTCCTAATCGCAAGTAGAACGATTTTGAAGAAAGTCTGATAAATCTATATGAGATCGACCATTATAGAACTGGAATTGTTAAAAAGCTCATGCAGTGCGCTATACCCGGGAGTTCCAACGTTCAGGTACATATACATGTATCGCGTATTTTGTGCCAGCTTTGTGCAAGATAGGGCTCGTTCTCGCATAACCGATCATCTATGGATATTGTACTTTTGTGCAATGATATGGGAATATTGTGCTTAAATGCGTTCGAGCTTTTTTTGTGCAGAAAAGATGCGGATTGTTTTTCCCGTTATTGGGCTGTACCGAAAATAATGTGCAACTTGAAAACCACTTATAAAAAATCGGCATGCTATCGTGGGGCATGTCTTGAGACATGCCCCACGACAGTTAAAACTATAAAGCAATTTCAAAGCTCCGATTCCACCCGCAACTAACTTTCTGGTAAAATGCGTGTTTCTTGATCCTAACCCAACGAATTTGGTGAAAATTCTTGAAAACGTTTCCGGATAAATAGACGTATTGACTGATATGTCAATAGCTTAAAGGTAAGAAAAATAGCAGTTGCTTTGTATTTACAGCTCATAGATTGAAATTAATTATTTAAAAATATTAAGGGGTTACAGCAACTTAGCGCTCGGAAAAATAGGTATACATTTTTTTTTAATTTTGACGCGACTATTAAATATATAAAATAATTTTTATTTTTCATACATAGAGTATAGTTTTTATGGACAAGTTTGAAAAAAAAGAATAAAAAAAATGTTTAATGGAGGAGATATAAAAGAGGGTCTAATAGGACCCTCTTTTGAAAATAGTGGACAAACTATCTCGAGATCTACTCAACCAGTTTTTATAAAATTTATACCACATATTCTTTATAGCATTATCTAGGCTATAGCATAGGATTTTTTCGATTGGATGCCCCACGTTCATTTTTTATTAATTCTTAAAACTCAAAATTTTGGTAGAAATGAGAGCTTTTTTCAAACACCTATCATTTCTATAATTTTTTTTTTTTCTTAATTTTGTTCCCTATGTACTTTGGCTATTACCTTTCTTTAAAATAATTTTTTATTTATTTTTCAGATGGTGCCTGACCGAGAAGAAAATTCCACCATCGGCAGGGTTTTTCAAAATAGGGTCCTACTAGATGACTTATATCTCCGCTATTAAATTTTTCTTTTTTATTTGTTTTTTTATTTGTTCATAAAACTGACAAATTTTTTTATTTGATCATAAAACTATTTATGACAAATAAGCATTATTTTATATATTTACTAGTCGCGTAAAAAAAAAATTATTTTTATACCTAGTTTTCCGACCACCAAGGTGGTGTAACGCGTTAAATGGTGTAGCCGATCCCACGGTAGTGCTATTTGCCGCGAAATGTCCTCAGAATTTTTGAACAAATCAATATCAGAAATTATTCCGAGTAGAAAACTCCGCTTTAGCTTTAAATATTAGCAACCTCTAATAATAATTGATCGAAAACTCTTACTTAGCTTTCTCGCGCTCACACGTCGCTTTCTATTTTCTTCAGATGGGAATCGTCTCAAGACATATCTAAATCGTTAAATGTTTTTTTCCCAATACGTTTTCTGAATACCGCACTACGAATTCCGTTGTCTTTTTTTTTCGTCCTGACGCAATCCACGCCAATTACAAATGACTACGACTTGTGAACAAAGTTACAAAAATTTCCACCGATTCGTATGACTTAGATCAACGTAGATACTACATGGAGGGATGACGAGAAAAGAGAGGGAAAATTTGCACTTTTTTTAGGCAATAGAGGAAAATTTGATTCTTCACGGCCGGTAAAATAATCGGTATACCATTGACCGACAAATCAGCCACGTGCTCGGCCGAACCGGCCAAATTACTAGCGTGGCAAGAATAAACGCCTGCGTGACGAGCCGCCACGGAATCGATGGTCAGGGTGCTCGCCCGTTTGCCACTCCTTCGTATCACGATGTCAAGATGTTGAGGATCGATCGATTCTTCGTTGACAACAATCGGACGACCGTTCAGGGACCAAACGATTGCCACAGGGAGATCGCCCTTGATAACGGCACACTGAACGGTCGCCATGTCACCGGCGTTCGCTGCTTCGTCGCCAAATGTGAACGGGGCTATTTGTGGCGCTACTGCAATTTTTTCGAAAGCTCTTTGGCTTGAGTAATCGATCGAAACTTTTATGAACGATGCGACGATACAACACGTTTTTTTGTATTTGAAAAAATGTATTATTGGTGAACATCGGCGTCGAAATCTAGCACTATTTGAACTTATATTACAGGGCATACTTTATTGTACGTTTAGGGGACTTAAGAAGGAAAATGGCGAAAACACTGGTAAGGGAAAATATTACGAATATATTCGTAAAAGAGCAGCAAAAAATGCATTGCGGATGGAGAAAATTATCCGTGCATTTTTTTTTAGTTATTTAGTACTTTTATGCAACACACACAAGAATGAAGGATCGGTGTCACTAGATGTGCTGATATTTCGGAACATTTTCCAACAATATTTTTCCATAACAATATATTCGACCGATTCGAGGATAAATTACCGTAATTTCAGAACGATTTAAACATAATTGTGAAGGAATGTTTTATTCGTTTGTTCTGGAACTTAATTACATGGACATTTCAATCGTCGGTCGTTTATTTTATAATAGAGTTCCTTGATATGAAACTATATACATTGCGAATATATTCTATATATATATATATATAGAATATATATATATTATAAGAATTTTCATCAGCTTACTGGGCTCTGTCAAATGGCGATATGACATCTGATGGCGGAAAATCAAACTATACTTAGAGCAAATCCTTGAATAGAAATTATACGTAGCCGTACGATGAGAGTATTTAATTTTTGCGAAAAACGTAAATATCGGTGAAAGTGGAATTCGCGAACTTTTCCCCGCGTAAAAACAATCGCACGAACATTAAATGTACTGTAAAAGATTGCAAAAGTACTCTGAGTATGGAGTTGATAGTGCGCTACCACCACTTTCCTTATTGAAGGAAAACGCTTTGTGTACATGAAAAATTATTTTGTAGAAGTGGAAAAAAAACAGTTCAATTAGAGGCTTGGATGGAAGCCGTAAACATTTTGAAAAAGTTATTGCAGGCAGTAAAGTGTGCAGTAAAATAATTTTTGAGATTTTAATGGAAGATTGAGAAACATTTTAAAATAACTAAAAATGTTTCACCGACAAATAATGAAAGGTACTGAAAATGAGAGGTTGGACTTACCAATTGCAATACAGTAACGTCGCATTGGTGTGCTTAAATTTCTCTCCCAATCCAGCTTTGCAAGAGCAAATCATTTTAAATCATCAATCCCTTGGGGATTAATCTCATGAGGATTATTTCGTTTAGGATTGGTAGCAGCGCAATCACAAATTCCACTAATACTTATCGTAATATCAAAGAAATTTGCACAAAACTACACGACTGTTTCCGTTTCACGATCCTCTTATTGCCACCATGTTTTTTTAGGCTCCGCCCATATGACAGATCCCCATTGATAAAACACTTTTTCAATCACGGTAATTTTTAAATCCTTGTTAAAATCTGGCAACAATTATGAATATTTTAATTATATCAAAAGGTGGAGGTATTTACGTTGAAAGATTCTTCGTTTTTGTGCAAGTTGATTATTTTTCTTGTCTCTACGTAAAATAACATAAGAGTTGATCAAATCTTCTGCAGAAAAATATATTTATATAAAGCAAAACTTTAGAGAATTTTTTGGCTTTGATCAATACAACTATTATCCATTTCAAGACTTTCCAATAAATTCGTAACCGAAAGGAAATTAATATAGCTACGTTAAAAATAGGGTTCATTTAACGAAATATCAGCACATTTATTATTTGCAGATTGTAATTTCTTTGATTATATTATTGTTCAAACATTTATTTCTCGTTTGAAAAAAAGTATCAAGGTCAATAAAAATGTCTTCATTATCGTCATTGTCAAGAATCTAGAAAAGTGACTGATAATTAGACTCCGCCACTCATTGACTCGATTAAATCAACGATTGACGTGTCGTTTATGCAATTTATTGAAGTGGCACCTTCTCTCGATGTACTATGTGAACAAATGCAAGGTCAATTCGAGACAGAAATAAGTAAAATAGTAAACAAAAAACAGACTAACAATTACTTGACGGACTGCTAGTTCTTGGTGTACAGGTAAGATGAGCTTGGGAGTCTGTAATCTACAGGAGGCCAAGAAAATAAGCGGGAGATAAGGATGGCGAGCCATATATTCGTATATTACGAATCATAGAGTAAATTCAGTGTATCGTGTAATCGTCAGACTGCCGATGACTGAAGTTCACATTAGTTCCAGGTTTTCTTTTCCTTTTGATATTTGAAATACTTTCGAGATATGAGGGATGCAAATAGTCACGAAATCCCGGCGGGACCGGCGTGCACTGCGAATATAATACATCGAATTTATTCCTGGTTGCCGTATTTTTTTTTTTACATTCTTTCCGTAACAATTTCTATTTCGTTTTTAAATTTGTACAATCACGGATAAATTAATTAATAATTAACTTATCACCATAAATCTATATAGAGATAAATAAGTATTTGTCTGTATATACTGATTCCTTAACGACAACCAAGTGAACAATATCGATGACGAAAATACAGCAAGGCAACTCGATTTCCAACAAATAGAAAACAATATTATAAGAGCACGCTACCGATACATTATACACGAGAAAATTGTAAAACCGTGAAATCTGTAAAACGTTCGCACTACCATTGACAACAAGAAGAGCCGTGTGACTGTGAGATCCAGCAGAGTTGGCTGCTATGCACTTGTATCTACCGGCGTGTCTAGCGGACACGCTATCGATGCTCAAGAAGCTGACCCTCTTATTATTATTGATGATATTAATGTCTCCGTGTTCGTAATCGCGCAACGGGACATCATTGAAAGTCCAGGTCAGATTGACCGGTAGATCACCCTTGATGATGGTACAGGAAACGGATAACATTTCGCCTGAGTTGAGGGGATCGTCACCAAACGAGAACTGTAGGACCTGCGGCGCGACTGCATATCGGGAAGATTTTTGCGGATATATTGGTGAATCCATTTTGACATTTATGGCATTATGAATGCTGTCCTGACAGGCGAATCGGGCATCCTATTATTTGAACCTGTGAGATAATTTTCGAGTCTATTCTGCTGCCAGGTAGTTGGCTCTTTCCTGGTCGATTTAGATCACGAAGATAATGGATTTTGCAAGGATTTTGGATTACGAATTTTTTTGTGCGAAGGTATGATTCCTTAAGGGTTTACACCACTCAGCACTCGGAAAAATAGGCATAAAAATAAAACGAAAAATTTGCCACGATTATTAAATATATAAAATAATTTTTATTTTTCACAAATACATTATAGGTTTGTGAATATATAAATAAAAAAACGATAAATAAAGTTTGAAAAAAATTTTTCATAAAAAATAAAAGTCGTCTAGTAGAACCCTCTTTCCAAACTGATGAACAAAATATCTCGAGATCTATTCAGCCAAAATTGAATGAAATTTATACCACATGTTCTTCATAATATTATCTTGAATGTAGCCTAGGATTTTTTTTTATTGGATGCTGCGTTCATTTTTTAATAATTTAAAAACCTTAAAATTTTCGTAAAGGTCAGAGTTGTTTTTCATATAGTTGTCATTGCTACAAATTTTTTTTTCAAATTTTTTCCATATTCTACACTTCGATGGTCCCGAGCGGGTCTATCTTATCTCGCTCAGACCTTTACGCAGTAGCGTAATTGAAAGGGTCCCAGATGTACTAGCTTAACTCTCACGTCCTCCGCGAAGTATCGTATCTCGGCAGACCCTGTTCATTCTAACGCATCTCCGGCTGCGCGTGAGATCCATCGTATCTCCCGCAGCCTTAGAACGGAGTATCGTAACTCGCCGACTGCGATATGCTCTATCGTATCTCAGATGCACCAAAACGTTTCATCGTATCTACGAATCGCAAGTTTTCAGTAAACGCGGTTTGAAAGTTTCGCGTTCTCAAAAATAAAATGTCACTGAATCATCACAACATTTATGTCTAAATATTGCGCATTATATGCAGAATATTTTTTAGACATGAAAAGGGTTGTGAAAATAGAAACATAATATACTATTATCATAATATTCATCATAAATTTCGGTCGAAAGGTCTTTGGTAGGCTTTCCCCCTGACAGCCGTCATGCTTCGACGAAAGGTCTTTCATTCAAATTATTAGCACATGTATGTGTGCTAATAATTTGTATGGAACTCTATGAAAAATAGCTGCTTGTAGAGATATACCTAATGCATATTTTTTTCTAATGAAATTGTTTCATACTATGTAAAGTTTTCGGAATAAAATTTAAAAATAAAATATCTTGTAACTGGTAATCAATTTTTGTTTCAAATAAAATCGCGAAATCTCAGTCAATTTTCAAACGAATAGATATAGTGATAACCGTAATACAATTCTTGTGTCGCCCAATCTCAAAAGGTGTTAATAATATCATTACGATTATTATTTTTCTATATTTCATGATTAATTAATTATCTGTTTAAATCAATGAATTATTATATTATTTCCATTCACGTCATAATAATAACATACTTATAACTGTTATCGTTACATAACTTATTCTTTCATTGTAAGTCGTCGAGATTTTCGACGACTTACGATAGAGTAGAAACTAGAATGGAACTTTCAGAGCGCGGGGGGATACGATATCTTGTTTTACTTTAATTAATTACAGCACAAAAAATTATCAAAATGATTTAAAATTTTGTCTGGGCATTCTTCAAGCTCGAACGAACTTAGTAGTGATGTTTTTCAAAAATCACCAAATTTCGACTTACGATGAAACGTTTTGGTGCATCTGAGATACGATAGAGCATATCGCAGTCGGCGAGTTACGATACTCCGTTCTAAGGCTGCGGGAGATACGATGGATCTCACGCGCGGCCGGAGATGCGTTAGAATGAACAGGGTCTGCCGAGATACGATACTTCGCGGAGGACGCGAGAATTACGCTAGTACATCTGGGACCCTTTCAATTACGCTACTGCGTAAAGGTCTGAGCGAGATAAGATAGACTCGCTCGGGACCATCGACTTTAGCTATTACCTTTCTTTACAAGAATTAAAAACAGAATTTGGACGATGCCTGACAGCGAAACAAACTCCACCATCAGCAAGGATTTTTAAAAGAGGATCTTACTAGACGACTTAGATCACCGCCATTAAACATTTTTTTATCGGTTTTTTTTATTTATTCATAAAACTATAATATATTCGTGAAAAAAAATATTATTTCATATATTTAATAGCCGCGTCAAAAACAAATTATTTTTATATTAATTTTTTATGTTAAGCGTTCATTTTTTATTAATTGAAAAAACTCAAAATTTTGTTGAAAGACAGAGTTTTTTTCAAACAGCTGTCATTGCTACAATTTTTTTTCAAATTTTTTCCCCATGCTACACTTTAGCTATTACTTGTCGTCACAAAAATTGAAAAAAAAATTTCGACTATGCCTGACACAGAAAAAAATCCTCCATCGACAAGGATTTTCAAAAAAGGATATTACTAGACGACTTATATCTCCGCTATTAAAAACTTTTGTCATCCGTTTTCTTTTATTTAGTCATAAAAAATATTTGTGAAAAAAAAATTATTTTATATATTTAATAGTCGCGTAGAAAAAAATGTATACCTATTTTGCCGCGCGCCAAGGTGGTGTAACGTCTTAAGCCGATCACTGCCCGTGCTTTCATGTAAACGGTTCAAATTTCACCAATGTTTGAAATATTTTTAACAATGATTGAATTGTCCCGTCTACGATATTTTAAGCGTTCAAGAATTTAAAAAAACGACGCACCGGAATCTGCCCCAAAAGAAATCCGGACTTTGGCATTTTTCTGAAGATTTGTTCAACATTTTTTCTTCCAAAGAAATGAATTAACATTGTTTCAGCATCGTTATTTTTGTTATTATTCGTGTTAGTATCGAATATTCTCACTGAAGTAGCATTATTACTAAAAATGCAAGTTACAATTCAATTCTTCGACTCGACCAATTTTCGTTTTTGATTACATCGCGAGATACCGAAACCTCGACCGAATCACCATTTTCTTTGGCAACAATTACGCGAAGCATCCTCCAGGCAAATCGGTTCGGACGTGGGCGGTGATGACCGAGTGACTTTGAAAAAAAAATCGCTTATCCCATCGAGACTCACAGTGACTATGCGCATTCGAAAAAAAATGGGAAGGGTTACATAGGCAAAATTGGATCTTTTCTCCTGCTCTACACAACTCTTTATTCCTCGTCAAGACTATGAAATGTTTTTTTTTTCATTAGCGAAAGAAACCGTTGGAACTGTATGCGCCTGTACCGCCTACTGAAACTATTCGAAAATTGGGAATTTCGTGCGTGCAGGCTTGTGCATCGTGGCGTGATGAAAAGATCAGCAAAAAAATATTGTGGCTTGGACGAGTGCACGCAGGGGTAACTTCATGTGAAAATATTAGGTGTACAAATAAGTTCTCGGCCTGAGAATAAAAACGGCTGTGTTGAATAGTTGAACGAAAAAAATGTTCCTTTCGGGTCTGGTGTCATATAATACCAACCTAGCAGACGATTTTTCCTGACCATCAGCTTAACATAACCTCGAAACATTTTGGCGTTCGAATCGAAAAAAAAAATCCTTCCGAGGCTAAAGTGATGATTTGTCAGGAATTGGGAGAAGATGTCGTATCCATCAGTAGTGTGAAGAAGTGGTTTCAAAGGTTCCGGAGCAGAAATTTCGACCTTGAGGATTGCGTGAGAGCAGAACGACCAAACAAATTTGAAGACGAAGATTTTCTAGAAATTGCCCGACGAATATCCAAGCTCCAATTCCGTTGCCAAACGCAATTGGAGCTTGCTTCTATATAAGGCGTTGTCCAGCAAGACATTTCTAGTTATTTAAAAAAGGCCGGTGATATTGCTGCATAACAATGCCAGACCGCACACAGCAAGAAGGACCAGAGACGCTTTAGATTCGTTGGGTTGGCAAGCACCCGGCATATTCACCAGACTTGGCTCCATCGGATTTTCACTTGTTCCGATCGCCCCAATAGCCCAAATAGCCCCGATCAGCTCATCTGGTTGACAGCCACTTCAAAACGTTCGATGAAGTAAAAATTTCCATTCCAAGTAAACGTTCCAAGTAAAAACTTCCATTACCGACTATATCGATTCGAAACCACGATTTTTTCACCGCCAAGGAATTCGCAATCTGCCTGACAGGTGGATTTAATGTATGGAAGCAAACGGACATTACTTACCCGAGTAGAATGTACCTTGATTCTAAGTAAATAAATCATTATTTTCATGAAAAAAAGGCCGAGAATTTATTTGTACAACTAATAATAGAACGCTTTATATATAATAATAATATAGTAAAAACACTCAAAATTAAATAAAGGAACGATCGAAAAATAAAAATGATTCTGTATGTGTGTGTCCGAGTGTGTGTATGTGTGAAAGAAGAGCAACGCGAACCGTTTACTGTGAGGATAGTCGAGTAGGAGGACGTTCCTGCCGCGTTCTCGGCCGTGCAAACGTAATCCCCCGCGTGTTTCGCGGTGATGATTGATATCATTAGCATGCTAACGCGATCGGCGACCTTCTTTGCGATCACACCGGATGAACCGCCCGTCTCGAATCCCGGATATTTCCAACGTATCGTCAATGGCAAATCACCGGTCGGCACGATGCACTGCAGATTCGCGAATTCACCGGCGTTCATCGGCAGCTTCGTGAACGCGAAATCTTGTACAGTCGGTGGCACTGAAGTTTATCCAACTTTGCTTTTTCTTTAACGTTCACTGTTTTCGTATTCCGTGTGTCTATTATATATTGTTGTTATATGTTTTCCGATGAGAACGGAAGGCTACTTTTGGTTCTGAGGCCAAAAACAAAAACAATTTCTAAAGGCTTTTTTGTGTACGTTTTGTACGTGGATCGTGAAAAAACTTCAAATTGGCTGACGATTTTGAGTTCTTCGCGATGCAATCAAGTCTGATCAGAGTCAATGACAAAAGATGATGAACACGAAAATTTATTAATGTAAAAACGAAAGCGACAAATCTTTTTCCAATTATAATATGAGAAACAGATATTCGAAAAACTTTGTTTTACTTCGTAGGAAATGAGTTCGTTCATACTTCTCACTGCGTGTGTTTTTGTTTATTAATCTGAATATTACGAGATGTTGTTTTTTTTACTTTTTATATGTTGTTTTCATGGAATTGTTCGTTCAAAGACTTGGAAACATGTTGAGTATAATGTATAATCGTCCTACGAAGGCATAAACAAATATTTTCTACGCACATTCGAAAATATGCAAAAAACATTCAAAGGGCAGGTTACCGTTCATGACGATGAAATTTTTTTTTACATAATTCGTAGCCTTATCGTGTTTAGAATACCTGAATGAAAGGATATTTTCATATCTAAAGTATCTTAGAATGTTTAAGCCTAAACGTTAAACTTTAAATGCGTTTTTCTGGAAATAGCATTTTCAGCGCGCGGGGCGCTCTACAGCTTCAACGGATGAACCGATTCATATAAATCTCTGTGAATTTAAAAGGAAATTCAATTTGCGGGGCCATCAAAAAGCGATTTGTGTCAAAAATTGATTTAAAGATATTTTTTTCGTCCATTGAAGCAAAAAAATGTTTTTTTTTTCAAACGGCTGCCGTTTTGTTATTCAGGCGTTTTTCAGAAAACAAAAAACGATAAGGCCCCTAAATTTAGTCTAGTTTAATCATTTTCAACCCGTTTTTGTTTAAGATGAACTGGCAAGGCTGTGGGGCGCTCGCGCAGACCAAAATACTTTCCATTTTTTTTATAAATAAAATTGAAATTAACTTTCCATTGATATAAGAATAAAATTGGAATTCACTTTACATTGATATAAGAATAAAATACGTTGAAACCCATTTCCAAAAGTATTTATTTTATATAAAAAAAAAATTCCCGCAGTTCATGCATTTTTCATCCCTCTCGACGGCAACCTTCTCTGAAGAGAAAAATGATTAAAAAATGTATGACTATTTGTCAGTGATTTCATTTGAAGGATCAGTGATTTTCTTTTAAATGAGAGAAATTAAATTATTCTGAATGCCAGGCATATGTTTTTTAAACTTGTTTACGATTTTTTGGCATTTTTATTGTCGAAAATTGATCTTCTGAACATCTTCAGCGTTGACTTCTTTCAAGTTTTTACCGTAACACGAAGCATTAAAAATCTGATCGAATCAAGCCTTCGTGTAAATCCTCGATATCAACGATGTTCCTGTCAGAACCGTGATATAGTGCCCAGGGGTTTCCGAATGAATGAATCCATATATGGCAATAACCAAAATTGTATATATATATATATATATATGTAAAAGATAAAATGTATAGCCACATAATACGTAATACATCAAAAAAATATAAATACGGAAGAAAGTAATCAAATCAATGGCAATTATCCACACAATATTTTGTTTGTCAAGTTGGTCCGGTCATAGGATAGCTGTTATTTTCTATAGCAACTGGCCCCTATTTTTATGAACATTAAATGAAAATTTGAAAAGTCTCTAATGGATATATAGATCCAAAGGCTGAGAGGCGCTATCGTTTTTTGCAGTTTTTATTAGCCGAAAAATGCAACTAAACCTTTTGCTTGTTAATTTACACATACTAAACTCAAATGGAAGTAAAATAAGGGACAAATTTCCATAAGTAACATAATCTGATCTGATATGGACAGATTATATCGTCACGAGAACGATTATAATCTGATATAATCATTCTCGTGACGCTAAAATAAATAGTGTACGTAACAGGGTTTGGAAGAATACTAATCGATATTCCGTGTAGATTATCAACATAAATTCAAACTCATAAGAATTACGTAAATGACATAACAAAATGTTCAATACTTAAAAGCAAAGAAATTGCTTTGACATCTTGAAAATTGTCACCTATAACAATACGAATATTGATTTGGTCACTAATATCTTTGACCATCTTGTCTTGTGATATCAAGCAGTTTGCACGAATCAATCGAACAGTTGAACGTCTGGCCATAGACTTTATTCTTTACGAAGTAAATATACGTTTATAAATTTTTTCATAATTACCTAAAGACTGTAAAAGTTGTTAAATTCCAAAATTATATGAGTATATACTACGTTAATTCGCAAAATGTAATTATTGGAATTATTATTTATGCGTCTTATTGTACGCATATCATTAATGAAATGAAACTCTGTGAATTCCTTATGAATACGACGCAATTGGAATGTGGAATGCATTTTAAAAATTACCATATTATCACGTCCCGGTCTTTCAATAGACACGGTCAGTTACGTGTAACTAATATTTCAAAACCAATCTCCTACGAAAAATCGTGTATTTTTTTGTTAGCAAGAGAAATTTTAAATTTAATCGAATAAACAATACAATGTAACATAGCATTTATCGGCAAATTTGCTCATAGAAAAAGATCGATCCTTCATTATACTGGAAATATTTATTTTTATGCTCTTGATGTTGCTTTAGTTTACTACTAAAAGTTACGGATAAATGCCAACAGAAACATGTATTTTTTATTAGACAATGTAAGAAATATAAGATGAATTTGTGGCCAATGACTGCATAATTTTATGATTGTTTAGCCTTTCGGAATAATAATAAAGCAATAATATCATATAAATGAATCAAAAAATTATTTTACAGTGAATGGTCTCATACGCGAACGATAAGACGAGTATAAACAAATATGCCATAATGAATGAGTAAACAAACTAAAACGAAGTTCCCTAAATTCGTTATCACTAACTAAATTTTATTACGTGGTAATGGGTTGAAAAAAATTCACTTGATTCAATTGCATCCAATTAGAAATCAGTTCAGCTAACGAAGAAAAAGACACACGGGTATACTGTTCAGCCGAATGTAAAAGAATATTCCGTGTCTGGTTTCACGTAAAAGAAAAAAAAACGGCCACCTGACTGTTTGGTACAAGAACTATAAATAATGTGAACGCAGTAGAAACATCGAAGGAAATCTCTTTCCATCAATAATTCGAAAACGTGGTGCAAGAATTTCGCGCGGACGGGTCTCGAGTCTTTGGAGCGTTGAATATATCGGAAAATATCTCGAACCTGCGGACAGGCTGTCGTTTCTTTTCGCCTTATCCCCTAGGGTACAATAGAAACCGGAGGAACCGCAGATCGGGCGGATATGGGACGACGAAGAAAAGAGCACAAACGGAGAACGAACGTGGAGCAGGTGGGCGCAGAGATTCAAGAACACCTGCCACTCTCGACTTCGTATACCGCGCGTCATACTATGAGATATTTCTCTACTTCTGAAACTCGACCTAGCACTGGACGAACCGACGACAACGAATAAACAACAACAAAACATTGTAATAAACATTTTCGTGACGAATGCTGCAAAAAAAATACATGTTGTCTCTGCCCTCACATACACGGTGACACGTTATTCGAATATACTTTTGAATCGACGGCATCTGAAAAACCTGTAAGAAAAGTAATTAGACACCCTATTTACCCAGACACAACACACGAATGAATAATTCCTGAAAAAAAACCCTGCGAAATACATGTTAGAAGAAATATGTCGACTGAATACAGTTTGCCATCAATTCATGTGATAATTTTTCAGCAAATCGATTTTTATTAATCCGTGTATTTTGTAAGGGTAATGAAAGATATCGCGAATGAGATGACGAGCGAATACTTGTAGCACGCTTCTTTACTTGCAAAAAAAAAGAAATCGGGAAAAACCTGTAGCCGAAATATCAAATTAGGAAAGAATGGAATTGTGTTCCATGTTCTATTAGTACAAATAATGCATTTCAAAAGTAATATAATCACAATTATCGCCACACGTTTAAAGCACGTTTTATAGCACGTTTTTTTTTATTTACGAAAAAAAAAGAAATCGGGAAAAAACTGTAGCCAAAATATCAAATTTTGAAATAATGAAATTCTGTTCTATGATCTACTAGAACAAATGCATTTCGAAAGTAATAGAATCGCATTAATTGCCAAAAATGCAAAATCAGTTGTTTTTGAATGCGCTATTTATATGTTATGCCCAATTATTATTGTATTTTGCATGTTTTTTTAAGCGAGGTTTCCACTTTCTGGGCCAGAGAAAAATAATTTTTTATTTTACTGTATCGGAAAGAGCCAATTCTTAATAATTGTCTCTATGTCCCTGGTATAGCAGATTAAGTGTAAATATGAAACTTCATTTTATTCGTACAAAAACTTCAGTTTAACTTTAAACGCTTTTTTCTCGAAACGATGTTTTCCAAGTTTGCGGAAGTGCTCCTACACGACCTAGATGAGCAATCGTTATGAAATTTGGCAGGCAGGTGTAAAACAAACGCCTTCATTAGTTGGACTAGAATTATCCAGAAATATTCAAACGTTTTTATCTTATGAACAAAAAACTGCAATTTTTTTGGTAAAATCCTAAACTTCCCCTTCGAACGTTCGCTATTTTTTTATTTAAAATTTTTCTTTTTAATTCTAGTTCGACTCATACACAGTAATGTACAAAGTTAAAATATGTTTGATTTTTTCGCTTCAGATTACCTGTCTAGGACTTAGGACTTCCGCAAGCGAAGAATATTATCGCCGGCGCAACGGCATACGTGGCTCCTCCCACTCCCCGTTCCATGTTTTGGCGAACGTTAAAAAATATTATCATGTTCAATGAAAACCGCTTAATAAACATACCAAATTCCAACATTCTACATTCTACAGAAAAAAGATGTATCCTTTGTTTATTTATTGACTTAAATGATGTCAAACATTCTAAAAATCATATGCAACAATTATTCTAGGTGGCCTTATCTTAAAAATTTCGTATAGAAATATGGTTTAAAAACTTTAAACGCGTTTTCCTTGTGAACATGTTTTCAGAATTGGGCGCACTCGTAGGTCCTACAATTGTCAACCGACTGACTTTAAAGTTCGACTGTAGCTTCTCAGATACATTTTCTAGGAATGTACACACGATTTTTAGGATCGATTAACGGTTTTAATAAACAAATTAACGCCCTTTTTTAAGTCGAAAAAGCGACTTTTTTCAAAATAGTGCCAAATTTGCAGAAATCAACATTTTGCAATAATATTGTGTACTTCGCTAGCAAAACTCACGTAGATTACGAAAAAAAAATATTTTTATTCTACGTGCTCATGTGCATCTTCAACGAGTCCGCCCGTAGAGGGTAAAAAAAAGGCGTTCTCTTTCTACCGGCCACTGAGCTGCCGCTTTATATTTTTAGGAAAATAAAAAATTTATTTGAGGACCTACAAATATGTAAAATAAACCTTTCAAACTTCATTTTGATTGCTCTATTAGTATTTTCACAAAAAAAGTTTTAAAAAGCCTTGTTTCACAACCATCCAAAAGTATATAAGGCCTTAAGCTTGAGTCAGATATATTTCAGCATGTTTGGGAAATTCATTGTTTGAGTACTCCTTTTCATAGGGCGTTTCAAAAAAAGCGTTGGTAAATTTGTAAATATGGGTACGATGGTAGTATTTTTTTCATTATTATTTTTCAGATCTTAAATATATAAAATATAATGATTATATAGGTTTAATCGATTGTTTTAAGTTTTATATAATATAATAATGATGTATCGTAGCTTTTTCCTGTGGTCTTTACTATATGTAGAGGCAAACGGCTGTACCTTCCGTTTGGCGGTTTTTTTTCTTCTTTAGAAAGCCCGTGTGAAATGAATACGTATAGAATTTGCCATACGATCCGAAAGTAAAGTACTGGCGATGCAAATGATAATTACAATTGAGAATCGAATGAAACGTGTTTCTCCGGTCGTCATCACTCGCGATAGCTCGAGTCAGCACTGCTGCTACATGATTACCGTGCAAAAACTCGTTTGGATGGTTACTCTTGGAGCACGTGTTGCCGTTCCAACAAAACGTGGGCGAACAATGGAAGGTGAACCACCTTCTATTACATTATATCACATTACTATCGGCGCTTGTTGATTTTTTAAATATTATACAAACGAAGGTAAATGCTAGACAAGATATCTACCATAAATTTCCTGATTATTTTATGGGGGACAATCATTGACCGATTTTCAATTTGACGTTAATAAATTTTGCGTCAAATTTCCGCAAGTTCTCACAACTCGATTATTCCGCTTACCCTCGCGATTCGTATTGCAGTTCGAAGTCAAGTTTAAGTCGTATAACAATTTGATACGAATTTGAAAGCCTCCACATAGAAGTTAGTTTAAAAAAATATTCTTCCATGGCAAATGAGTTTTTGGCTAGTAATTCATATGTAAAGTATCCTAAAGGTCTAATTAAAAAGATCTCTCCAAGTAGTGACATGACAATTGAGAAAAAGTGCAGGAGTTGACGAGGAACGAATCGAATTGTGAGAACGTGCAACAGTGCTGACTCACTTGTTTAGCGGCTTGATAAATATCGACGCTTGCGATTGGATTATTGAAAAAGATGTATCGAAATGAGATAACTTACCCATAACTTGCACTTCGAGAGTTCCCCTGGCGCTGTATCCTTGGGCGTTGCGGGCAACGCAGGTGTAAGTCGCTTGGTCGCTGTGACGTTCCACATTCTCGATTATCAGAGTACCATTGGGGAAAACTTTCTGCTTTCTGTTGATAGGGAGAACTCGGGTGTCGCGTTCCCAGACGATGCTTTCGATCGGATATCCGGCCACGGGACAAGTTACTCGCAGAGTCTCACCAGCGACGATCGCTTTCTTATCCATGTGGCGAATGAAGGGCAAACCATAGACGTTGAGACGTGCTGCGTGTTCTGCCGCTCCAACCTTCACAGAATTAAGTACTCTTCGTTAATTGATGTTCTCGAAAAAAAATCACATATCGCTTTGCCAATTGCATATTTATTGTCAATCTGTACAGAGTCAATCAATCTGTAATGTTGTCCACATATTCGCATGCGATGATTTAAAAAATTGGTAGCAAAACATCATTGAACGTACATCTTTGAGCCCAGAAAAAGCCAAGCTTTGGTTTTTTCTGGGGTTTTTGATCTGCCGTATTGGATCAGTCATTTAGAATTTGATATTTTTGGCTGAGATTTTGTATTGAGCAATCCCTAGACGGAAGATTGCATACAAATTTGATGAGATTTTTGGATTTTTTGACATTCTCGATTTCTATATTTGATCGACCATTTTCAATCTATTGGGTTGGAAAATAAATTTGTTCGGTTTTGTTCATACCGTTCATACGTTCAAAACCGAACAAACTTATTTACCAACCCAATATTGATGAACGCATTTAGGGAACCAAAAAAAACACTAGAAACCGCTCGCTGGAGGCGTCGTGTTAGTGTCGTACGGCGTCAATGCCACTCAGAGGCCCTCCCTGCAACGAGATGATCGCCATTTTGAACGCAGCGAAGTTCTTTGACATGGTGTTATTCAGTAAACTTGATGTAAAATGTCTTTTTTGCTCTCTTATAGCAGAACCGCTATGTTGTCGATATTTTGTAGCTCAGGAGGAAAAAATATTGGGTCTATGCTTTATTCCGTATCGAAATTACGACAGATGTCGTTCCCAGTTGTTTCTCCGCTTGCAAATGCGTCAACCATATGAAGTGTCGTATATTAAGTGAAAGCCGAAACTTGTGCCGACATTTAAAAAATATAGGAAGTTTAATTATATTTTGAACATACAAGGAAAAAACGTGTATTTTTTATGCATTTCGCTTTTTTTATTTCCGAAAAGGCCGAAACGTGTCGCAAACCCATAAAAAGATATGCGCCGTGTACGGAGAGAATGCCGTAAGTGAAAGTGTGTGTCGGAAGTGGTTTGCGAAATTTCGTTGTGGAGATTTTGATCTTCAAGATGCTCCACGCTCGAGTCGGCCAGTCACTACTGATGTCGATAATATCAAGGCTTTAATCGACTCCGACCGGCATTTGACAACCACCACAGTTGACCAATCAACTGTTTCGAGACATTTATGGAAGCTTAGGATGGTACAGAAGCTAGGCATTTGGGTACCGCATGAACTGAGCAGAAAGAATTTAATGGACCGAATTTTAGCTTGGGATTTGCCGTTCAAACGTCATCAAAACGAACCATTTTTAAAGCGCACGATTACTGGCCATGAAATGTGAATTGTCTATAACAATGTCAGTCAAAAAAGATCATGGTCAAAGCTCGCAGAAGCTGCTCAGACGGTCACAACGGCTGGATTACACCTGAAAGAGATCATGCTCTGTATCTGGTGGAATTGGAAAGGAATCGTCTATTGTGAGCTGCTGCCACCCAATAAAACGTTTGATTCGACCATGTACTGCTCACAATTGGCCAAATTAAAGCAATCAATCGATCAGCAGGGGCCTGGATTGACGAACAGAAGAGGAATAGTGTTCCACTCGGACAATGCAAGACCGCACATTTTTCTGATGACCCGGAAAAAGTTATTGCGGCTTAGGTGGGATGTTTTTGTGCACCCGGCATATAGTCCGGACCTTGCACCTTCAAACTATCACTTCCCGACTAGAAATTTTGCTACGGGACTGACTAGGGCCGGATCCGGCATCCGTATCTCGTACTACGGCACTGATCAGGCGGCCGGATCAGGGCTTCATCAGGCGTGTAACGCTTTTTGGCACCCGACCCGGATCCGGCTGCCATTTACGGCCCTGATCCGGCTGCTGTGCCTGAAAATAAAAATAAAAAAGGCAACAAATGACGAATAACAATATTCTGGTAGTATTTTTCGTTTCCATATGCTTTACTTATATTGCTGCATATATGATAATTGCATTAAAACGTGTTCTGCCTCATTAAAGTTTTTGTCTAGCCTCGGTTTCGAACCTACGTCTTCTAATTCTAGAGCTGAACGGGCTACCTACTTAGCCATCCTAACACTTGTGGGAATTCTCTTCTTTTCGTTGCTTACATTATCATCATTTTAAAAAATGTCAATATTTTTCTATGGCGTTGAAGTTAGCATCGAAGTTAGCAATGTAACGGAAATTAATACTTTTTGACCGCTGAATTTTTTTTTGCCTGATTAGGCACTAAAAATAATCCACATGTTTTTACGTATTCTCATTAGAGTTTTACGACTTCAATTTACAATAAAAGGCTTTTGATCATGATCAAAATAAACGAATGAAAAATGAAAAAAATAATCATTGCATTCCACCGATGCAAAATTCAACGTTATTTTGATTCCTTTTTTAAAGAATTTTTTTTTTAAAGAACTAAAAAAAGGGGAATTTGGTATTTATGAATGTATAATAATTTCGATAATAATAATAAACTCACTTATATTTTTATTTTTATCTATCTCAATTCTCTAGATTTGATCTAGATTGCCAATTGCCAATATAGGCAATCTCTATTCTCAAGATTTGTAGGCAATTCTCCACTTGGCTCTAAAAATACCATTACAAAAATAATAGATATTATGCATGTTAATAAATAACAATAGATATTGTTAATTTTGAAAGTAAAGAATATATAAATTAAAATGTATATGTATATATATATACACACCTAATACGAGTGAAGAATTTACTTCTGTTAGCCGTTGTTTTTTTCTTTCTGCGTGTACAGCACACCACTTTCGCACTCGTAAGTGTCCCAATAATTTTTATCGGGACTCTTTTTGATCCATTTTGCACTATTCTTTCAGTCAGGAAATTGGAAAAACGCATATATCCGCGTGCATACACCGCCAAGACTCTCAAATATGGCAACGTCAATACGGGGCAGATCAAGCTACAGTCCGGAATGCCGTAGTACGGCACGCCTGATCAGGGCCGGATGTCTACCGGATCAGTGGAACCGTAGTACGGCCGTAAAAAGGCACCCTGATCAGGCCGTAGTAAGGTAGCCTGTGCGGCGCCGTAAAACGGCGTCCATGGACGCCTTGTTACGGCCGTACTACGGTTCCACTGATCCGGTGGACATTCGGCCCTGATCAGGCGTGCCGTACTACAGCATTCCGGACTGCAGCCTGATCGGGGCCTGATCAGTCTTCAGGCTGCCGGATCAAAATTTCTAATCGAGTTGATCCGGGAACTACAGAACAGTTTGAATAATGAAACCTTCAGTTCCCTGGACGTACCCAAAACTATTTGGATGACTTCTCTTTCCAAAGTTTTCAGGACTTCTATGGAAGAGGGAGCTCGTGGAGAGATGGCCGAAAGTCATTCAACAAAATGGAACATATTTGGTTCATTAAAATCCCTTTTTTTGGTGTATATTTTGCGTTTGAAATTTCTGTCGATTTTCGCTACGGAATTATGCATAGAACCAATAAATGTTAAGCGTTGCTTGAGGAGTTTCGGGACAGTTTATCTTTAGGAGGAATTGGGGGGGGGGGGTGGTTCTATTGTTCTTAAGCAAGGCGTCATCTTCTATAGACCAATGTTTCGTCCGAAAATGACACGATTACTTCAATAAACTTCGAGTCCTGCATTTAAGATTATTATTATTTTTACACGAGCGTATTGATAGTGTGTTTTAAATATTATATCAATGCGAGTTTTTCAATTACGTTATATTTGAAAAAAAATTATATATTTGACGAAACCTCACTGCGAGGTATTGCGACCGTATTGCGAGGTTATTTTTTCACGTTTGGCGATACTGATTCTGTTACCGCGACCATTAGGGACCGCAGCAACTCACACAGTCCATTGAAAAAAAAACAACTTTTAAATTTCTTTACTAAACCGAATAAATTCTGAACAATAAATGTCAAGTGTCGAAAATACAATATATTACTTCTCTTTGAAAATGTATTTTATTGAACGTATAGCCGCGCCACGGCGATTAATTGTATTCAAACACGCGTTGCCACACTTCGCCTATACGTTTCGCCGGTGGAGGAAAAACTTAAAGTTTTCATTCACAAAAACATCAATAAATAATAAACGGTGTAGACGGACAGTTTTATTTTTGGGTGACTTGATTGCCATAATGTACTGAGTCGTTTGACAGTTTTTCATAACAATCTTAGCATTTCTTTACTCTATTTCGTGCGTAAAAATGCCGATCAGCGATGAGTGTGCGCATCTCCCTACGTTGAAAGGGTTTTTGCAGTTGTAAATTTTATGGAAACGGTGTAGATGATCCATTTAAAATTTGGTGGGTCCATTCAGGATATAATAAAGAATCTAGTGTATAAATTTAAATCAAATAGTAGCATTTCGTCACTTGTCCCGAAACTGCTTAATAGAATAACGATCACATTTTAAGAGGTCGACTGATCAGGAATGAACCTCTCTTTCTCCGTCCCTACGAGACACGCGCATGCTGTGTCGTGTGCTGTGCTTTTCGTTTCTTTCTTACTGACTTGCATTTTTTTCGTAAGCGTTCTATAAAAAATATCTCAACAATGTTTCAAAATGTCGACTATTGGAATTCAACGAAATGTGTATGTAATGTAAGTGCTAACAAATTTATTGCTAATACTGTACTGCTGAAAATGTTATGGTATCGGTCCAATTCAACATCAACGGAGTGTCATTGGAGAACATTTCGCATTACAATTGGCTTTACCTACTTGCAGTTAAATATTTATGAAATTTTACGTTTTTAAAAAAATTAATCTTTCCGAAAAATCGATATGCTCAGGTAAATAATAATTTTGCCAAGCATTTCAGTATCTTATTGACTTTCAGATTTAATTAAATGTTGCGCATTTCAAGAAATACATCTCAATAAAATGTATGCAAATCAGAAACTCGCACATTAGTTCTCTCATAATTTAATTTAGGTTGAACCTTTTGCTCTGAGGAAGTAAGAAAAGAACACCAATTTTCCTCACAACGGAAGCTGTACGAGCGAAATAAAATGGTAATGAAATAATATGCAGTTTTTTTATCGGCGCGTTTTCAAATTCTTGAGTCGTGACCTTGAGGTTTAATTATTAAAATCTCACCTTTGATGCCGCAATGCATTTGTACAATCCTCCGTCATTGGTGTGGATGCTCGAAATGTTGAGGTGCGAAACGACATCGCCGTTGACCTTGACGTATTGTCCAACCTGAAGTCGTTCGGTGTTCGAAAGCCGTTTGCCATCGAGTTCCCAGGTGATCTCAGGAGTGGGGTTTCCGCTAGCGATGCAGTTCAAGAAAACACTGGGTCCCGGCTGAAGAGTTTCCTCCGCGAAGGCCTTCTTGATCTGGGGTGGCTCAACTGTCGATATCGTTTACGGGTTTTTACCTCTACTGTGAGCTATCAGGACTGGGATATTAAAAAGGAACTTCGCGAAATAACAACGTATAGATATGTCATGTACCACTCCGCCTATTTCACACTCTTAGGAACTACATTTTTCATAACAACTGTACCGAGTGTTCCCATTAATTATGGATACGTTATAACGCTTGTTAATGGGTTCGTGAAATATTCGTTAGTAAACAATTATGAAGTGGGTTATTTGTCGTCACTTGTTACCTTTCATTTTTATATATTTACTTTTGAGAATCAATTTCAGTGCTTATTACTCGACATGTTATTCATCCACGGTGAGAATTGTGATAACTAGTTAGCAACTTATATTATCTGTTTTAGGCAGTATTTTAGTCTAGAAATTTGAAAAAAGAACGATTTTTTTTCAAATTTCTATACTTCGAAGTCGAGGAAGGCACACTTAACGAGGCAGGAATGCCCGATTAAGGGACCCTTCCAGTGTAAAATTTTTTGAGAATCGTTTTTTTTGCATTGTCCAAAAATATGGACTTTTATAAACATGCTGTTGAATTTTGAGTTTCATGAAGAGTTTTCAAGCTATCTGTTTCAAATTTGGCCACATCATTCTTCACGCCATTCCTTAACATTGTACGGATGCGTTTTTATTTATTTGAAAATTTCACATTTTTTCACGCGAAACTGTCGAAAAAAGGCCCAATTTGACACTTAATTTTGGAATGGTCACGATTTTGTTAATTTTAATCGAAAAAAATATCCTCCCTACGCCTCTACAGTTTTTCATACTGATTAATAATCTTTGTGGTTTTTTTTTCTTTTAGACAATTTTTGGAGGAGTAGAACTTACCACCCTTAGAAGCTATTTTTTAGGTATTATTTTGCAGTGGCCTCAAACATTGTATACATAATAAAACTAAAACATTAAAAAATATTTTTATGTACAATATAAGTCATTTGGATAAGCGAAAAAAATGGACTGATTTTCGAATTTTATAAAAAAAACATTATGAGAATCAGCAATTTCCAAGCCAGTCACATTGCAATGTTCCCTTAATATAACGTAAGTATAACATGTCATTATACCACTTAAATAGTTCCTTTTGTATGAAATTTTACTAAAAACTTTAAATGCGTTTTTCCCGACGCTACTTTTTTCTACCTGGTTGACATAAAACCACGAGTTCTATTCAACCGATTGTCGGGCATTGCGAAATTATTATTATTATCAAAAAAATTTCAACTTTGAAAAAAAAAGGGCGAAGCCAAATTTATGAGAAAAAGTTGATGAAATCTAAGGCAATATATATCCGAGTTTCAGTTGTGATGAACTCAATAAAACTGCCTGCAGCTCCGTGGCCAGCCGGCGAGCTAGTACGCAGTTATACAGTAGTGATTGGGGCCAATATTTGGATGGTACCTAACCAAATATTGGGCCAAATCAACGCTGCTTATCACGTGAGATCACCGAAGCTGCATACCGACCGAGCGTCTACTACTGTTGGTACAATCTTTAAAATATGTTCCATAATATTTTGAACCCCAATAGATGGACATGGTTCTCATGGTGATCATGAAAAAATCTGTTGGATCAATCTGTATCCGTCTTATTCCACAGCGTGATTACAATATCGTCATAGCAAAGAATAGGCATTGTCACTGCAATTCAACAATTTACTTACATCGTCCTCCAAGTTTAAGTTCAGCAGTGGCTTGCGCGCTTTCTTGATCATTCCGGACGAAGCATTGATACATTCCCTTGTCCTCTTTCTTGACGCTATCGATTCGCAGCACCGGGTCCTGGAGACCGAGAGGTTTTCCGTCCTTAAGCCAGGAAATAGTTTTGATGGGATTGCCGTGAACGTTGCAGGTGAAGGTGGCTGGTCTTCCGAAGTCTACGGTCTGGGTTCTAGGCTCGATTTCAGCTGCCAATGGTGCGGTTACCGTCAAAACGGTCTCTACGCTTTCACCTCCCACAGAATTGTTTACGATGCACAAATATTTTCCGGAATCTTCGACTCTAGCCTCGCGAATAATGAGAGTACCGCTGACTTGACGAACGCGCTCGTTCAACTGAACGGGTTGTCTCCTTGATGTTCCATCGATGAACTTGTACCATCTGCAATCATAAAATACGACGGGTGCTGTATTCCACTGTTCTTTTCTTGATCGATGATTCTTCATTGGGCTCTGCTAAATCGGGTTTCTACTGAAGTCCCTGACACCTTGACTGCCCCCGATATAAGGTACATACCATTGAACTCCGGATAACACAATTCTCTAAGAAGGGACTGTCAAGTTTACTTTTTGCACTTTTTAGTGGAATATTCGGTGCCAAAAAACAAAACAGCAGATTTCATGAATACCATTCTTTCGTGGATCGAATATACCGGGAAGCAAATTGAAACAACTTATTTTGCATTTCAAACACGAATAACCGGACTTCGTAATTATGAGGTTTAGAATAAAAATGCCCAGATTTCCTAGGTACGAATCGGTCTTGTTCTTGTTTTGATGAAACATTACGGAAAAGGGTTTTTTTTACTTATCGTGACTTTATTATTCAAAATATTTCTTGCGAGATCGATTTTCTTACCTACCGAAATTGCCAAAAAAGATTTCAATGGCTTTGGTAATTTACGAGCAATGAAGTTCTATTACTACATTATCGTGTATTCCAAATATGCGGTACTGGAGAGTATTCACAAAAGAATACTACTTGGCTTACATATTCCTTTTCACAAGTGTTTGGACTGTGAGCCAGTGTGTTCAGTACATATGATTGTGGTCACGCAATCAGTCTATAATATCCAAACTTGTCAAATTTTTATGTTGAATATTCGATCGCCCGTGTTTTGCTTCGTTAAAGAACAAGACCCGATTAAGACGAGATTAAAGAAAGAAGAACACAACACGAGTTCATATTTTTGGCGTGTACCTAGATATCGGGGCAGGAAATCCTTGTGCCGCACATGTGAGTGCCAGAGAACAACCCTCTAACCCTCGGTATTTATTAAGACCGTCTCCGGTACTCTTCGGTGCTGTATGACCTGACGGTTCTGAAAATAGAACAACCGACGGCCCATTTACCCTTAAAAATCATCCCAAGTCTGCCAAGATGATTTGGTAAGAACAAGGTCACAGATGGGGCATCGAAATCTGCTATTTGGGAGTTTTTCTCAATCGATCAAAATATTATAATAAATATCGATTATAAAAGAGTGCAGAGTCAAATCAAAACCACTCATACACCCTTAGCTACTCACCTCGTATGTTGCACCCCGATTTGTGTCTCTCGGTAATCATCATCGATACGAATGACCCGATTATATAAGAGTAATCAACGGCTTACCTGATTGTACCCGAATGTGTGTGGAGTAGGAGCAATTTCTCAAGATACCATGCCATGCTATAATAATCTATAAGCGCTATAAGTAAAGAATAAAAATGCAAATAAACCGGCTTCCCTAACGATCATTGCGACAAAAGGAACGAAGCTGGATAGGGGGTCGATGAACTGAACTTGTGGACATTCTGGTCCACAGGTTAAACGTTCTTGTGTACCTGGTAGATGGAAGAGGATGTGCCTGTAGGGAATGACTGAGTGCGACGTCATGTCCTTGGGGCACGAAAAGCACCTCCCAACCCTCATATTTTTTTCCCGTCGTACGAGGAGCTATATCACCGGATCCCTCTGAAATCGAGGAAACCGAAGGATCGAACTCCGTGCATGGATGTGACAGCGATTTATAAATACTTGCCCCACATGCAAGACCTAATTGCCCTAATCGTTTTTGTAATGATGAGGTCGTTGAGGTAACGAGTCAGCTCGACCTCTCGTTCGACCGCAATGTCAACATGTTTAACCGGAAGTTTGTGACACATCATTGAAGCACTCCATACAACTGCACCAATGTTGACTTTACGTCGAACTATGAAAAAGTGTTTGCGCTTATTGCGAAATGTCTTCATCCGAATATGTGTAACACATCAATATTGATTTAGATTCTTTGGTCATTTAGTTCATTGGCATCAACGTGAAAAAAATTACCATATGGTTTAGAGCAGGTAATTCGAGATGACCGTCTAATGAGGATATTTGTAAGGATTCTTCAGAATTCATCAGTTTCATCCGGTCGACGAATCTCCAACTCATTAACGTCCATACCGTTTATCTATATACGATTTCCCCGAGCTCGATCAAATGTGTCGCCAAAAAACTCTGCCTCTTTCAAATTTTGTAGCTGCATCGTGAAGTATTCACGAAGAAAATAAGCCCAATGTGATAAAGATACAAAGAACCCTTTCTATATAGTCACGGTGGCAACGACTTGACATAAGAAATTGCTGTTTTTTGCGAGAAAGTAAGAGTACGCTAATATTGCCATAATCAAGCAATCAGACATAAGTGCCAGTAATTGGACACAATGATGTAATCGACCGGTCTGATAGCCGATAGGGTTGAAGCATGGCGAAATCATGCTAATCTCTGATAAGGAATTTGGCTGCCTCTATCGGAAATCAAATGACAACAGGAGTTAAACGAATACGTCCAGCAAATGACAAGTGAAGAATTTCAGAAACGACATATTGTGTGAGCAACGATTATTAGGAAGACGTTAAAAAGTGTACCTGGAGTTCGGGAGGGGATAGGCTTGCAGGGAATGACTCAGAGCCACGTTATGTCCCTGGCTCACAACAAGTACTTCCCAACCAAATTTCTTTCCTGTAGAGCGCGGAGCTATCTCTCCAGTTCCGTCTGGAAAGGCAAGGAATATCCTTTGATTCGTACACCACAAAAATTCGAAGATTATACATTTAACTTCCAACTAGTTGAGGTGATCCTCAGGAATTCCTACTTATGAAAAAAAGGTACGATACTGGTCAAAACGTATGTACCTCGTAATTGGAATGGGGGACCCCTGAATGGCACAATCCAATGCCACAACCGCGTGCTGCGCGACCCCCACGAGCTTTCCGCCCTCGTAACGCTCGCCCGCTATTCGGGGTGCCACGTTGCTGTTCGGCTCTGTAAATGGATGAACTACCTAGGTATTGGATGAAATTAAACTCAGCATTGGACACAAACAATGTCACAATGTTGACTGACAGCAGAAAAGAGTTTGTCTCTGCGGAATTTTGAAGATTCTACTCACAATCAGACATATTCGCACGGCCACTAACAGGCACTCAAACAGACCCTGAGTGTCAATAAAACTGTTTATTACAAGACCTTAAACGCTGGGACAACATACCCATGGGGGACTGTTCAAACGAATCATAATTCTTTCAATCCGCATTTTGGTCTTCGTTCTTTTACTTATGATCATGTACCTGAAGAAAGGCGATGGAAAACCCTGGACCGGACATGTCAATCCGACCGTATTATATATTGCGAGACTCCTCGTCATACCGTTGACTTCTTTGTCTCGAACGTTCGGAGGTACACTCCCACTAGGCTCTGCAAAAGCCCCTACTCGTTACAAAAATGTCAGCCTTCTCCGTCAACATAATGAAGGTATAATTCATATTATCTTTCGTAGGTATATTTCTGGTGAACCAAATATGATTTAGGAAGAAAAACATTACGGTCTCGATTTGCGGAACGCACAGTTAAGCCGCTGTCCCCACCTAGCAGGACTTGATGCTCAGCACACCGCGTGGTGGGGAAAGCGCTGCGCCAATCCCGGCTTTGTTCGCTACAGAGTCAGCTGTACAGAGTACGGTGCACAGCCTTCCTGCATACAAGTGCAATGCATTACTGGTTCCAATGCTACTTCCTGTTTCGGGAATGCAGTACAGTGCATAATCGCGAACTTTGCAAGCAGGCGCTACCAGTCCCAATCACTGTCTTTCTTGTAAGGTGTCCAAAAAGGTTAGCATCTGTGTATGTACGTTTATTTGAAGACCCGTGGTGCACTTGAAATCGTCTCTTAATCTTGAATTCATTTACATATTGCCACACTTCTGATTACGACACTTTTTCTGCATAACGAAGCAAATGAACAATATTTGGAATTAGAAATCAAAAGAATTTCTAAAAAATTGTAGAATTGAAGCTTCGATAATATGGAGGGGCAATTGCGAGTCAGCAGTGATACCGAATTTATAAGAATTTTGCAGTGAAGATCTGTCTTCACACGTTCTTATGCGATCCACACTCGCTTGAATGGTTTCGAAACGTGCGAAACTGACGTTGTTCATGATTTTTCTATATGGTGCGTAGTATTTTTTAAAGGGAAACTGCATTTATTTGTTATCGTTACGTTGCTTCAGTAGAGAAATATGGGAATAATTAAAAACAAATGTACTCTGTATTTTTATAGAACCTTTCATTGGATCAGAATTAGGACTTACTAGAATTTCGTCTGAAGTTAAATTAGAATGGGGCTAACTTGGAATTACGGATACGTTCGGGCGACAGCACTGCGCAATTTTGTTTATCTTTAGTCATAGGCAGACGCATTACATATGAAAATAGGGGAACCTATCCATATTTTCGACATTGAGATGAACGTAAAGCATGCAATAATTCGTCGCTATTAGAGACATCTTAAAAGGATGTTTGTTCCAGAAAAATTATATATTTTAGTGATACATATACAACAAATTAATAACCAACAAACAATTGTTTGATTTGTTTCGATTTTTGTGAGATACAAACGAGAAATAAATATATCAGACATTAAGAAATGTACTTTTTTCATTATATCTGATAAGTAAAATCATAAGAAAAAAGTAAATTAATTCCAACATAATATCATTATGTCATTAGCCCTTTGGCAGTTAGTCACATTATTTTGCTTTGCAAATTACCGTGCTAAAAAATCCCAAATTATCATTTTTTATTTGCGGTTTTTTTCTCTGTTTGATAATGCAATTACAATTGATAACTCGTATTTGTCTCACCTATAAAAGGGTGTGGGGCTTGCTTGCGCTTCGCACAACAATGTTATCGTTGTCCTTTGAGATTTTTTCATCTTGTCAAATTGTGATTTCGGGGGCAAACGAGGAGGACTACTGCCCACTGGTTCTGTGGTCACAAACGTTTAACAATAAAATAATAACACTTTCCCTCTATCGATATGAACGTCAGAGGCCTTGAGCTTTAAAATTGGAACCCTATATTATTGAGCGGCTGAAGGTGAAACAATAATCGGTTAAATTGTAGGAATACCGGAAAAGTGTATTTCCTAAAAATACTGTGGTATGTTTAGGTTTTGTAATAAAAAAAACAGATTATACCGGTTTGGTTCCAAATTTACAGCTGAAGAACTGCGACTGCAATGATGAATTCTTGATGAGTGAATGAGTGAACTGAATGAGTAATTCCATAACAAATCAACGATTTTCAACCTGAACGCTGCGACTTTTTTTTAAACATCTGCCCTAATACAATGTTGGCCATACATTTCCCATACGAAAATAAAATTCGGTAATTGCAGTCATTGGAGCGTTACACTCCCCGTGTTATCAGCTCGTAAACGATAACCCGTACGGAAATTGATTTCGGGCTTTGATCGGACCCATCTTAATTTTCCTTAACTTTACTAAGGCCGTAGTCTGGAAGCCTCACATGGGCATTGTGGCCGGTTACACTTTGCTACCGATTGGCATTGAAGGCAAAATAATCAAGGCCTCTAAAATTGCCTGAACGGTGTCTCATAAACAATTATTGCAGCCATTTGCGTACGTGCGTGTGTGTGCAATGTGAAAAAGAAATGTGTTATTTGACTACATTTGAGCCTTAGAATTCTGTCGCTTATTTTGACACGTTTGATCTCGCCTTGCTCGAATGAACGCACTGCATGCCTGTTCGTTCAAGATACCACAGCTCGTCTACTAAACGCATAGTTTAATTATCATATTTAATCGATCTTGATAATTATTATGCCATAAAATCGTTAGTCAAGCAATTTATACTGATTTGCTCCTATAATAGCAAAGTCTAGTACCATTGGGGAAATCGCTACTAGGGAATCTACAACTACACCCCTTAAAGGCATTTACTTGGTTTCCGTACTTAGACCATAGTTTTAGTCAACCTACCTACCCTACCATTCCCTAATAGGGGCCCGCCCCGGCTCTTTTACGGAAAACCCTACTATGAAATCCACAAATAATCCCTCAAAGGCCCCGAATTGTATTAGGGATGCCCTGCCAATTTTCCGTACGGGAAGCCATCTGAGAATCATATGTATAGTACGCAGAACCAGGGCATTGTTTCACTCAAGCAGTCGTATTACGAAGTGGCAGACTAAGGGAAATGTATCTAAAGCTATTATAAAAACTATAGAATGCTAAAAAAAATTTTAAAAAAGAAAATATGACATCTGATTCGTAAACAGAGTATTGTTTTGCGAACGCTTGATCACGTAGAATGTTGATGACACGTGAGTATGATAGAGATGTCTGGAAACCCATTTTACCCTTATCCCCGAGATAATTCGAGAACAATAAAGGTTTTATTGTAAGCATTACGTAAAGAAAAACAGAATTACACCTTCTAGCCAAAAACATCAACTGTATCGAAGGAAAGTAAGCAATGACAAAAGTACAGACTGAGCCAAATATCGTTTCATTTGGTTTCATTAAAGACGAACTACCAACAAGACCGACAGTAATCAAGAACCTCCAAAAGTAGGGTAGGACGCGGCTAGTTAAGCATAGCGACAAGTTGGGCTATTGAAATATCTCAAAAACTGAGCAACTTACGACAAAGTTTTTATTGGCGGAAAGACGAGTACAAGGGAGAGGAACACATCGCGTGACCGCCAGTTGTCGCACAGCGAATGAATGAGATGCGCGGACGCTTTGTTTATTTTTTATCGAAAAGTAAAAAGTAAGTTCCTCGTTACCTTTCGCCTGGACTTTTGCGAAAATAGCTATCCACGATCACGCAAGTGTTGAAATTTTCGTATTTATTGAGCTTTCGATTAAAAATAGCCGTGTAGTCACAAGCTATGTGACATAACACATAACCTAACATACTACATAACCTAACTGTCATTTCGAGAAGTCAAAATGACAAAAAGTTAAATTTTAGTTTTGTATTGCGGACTAGGATACGGACATACAAGAGAAAGACTTTAAGGGGTTCGGCTTCGAGTCAACAACGAAGTGATGCAGCACGATTTGTAATTAATCTCCGAATTAATGACCCAACTCATATAACATAAGCTAATTACTTGATAATTACTATTGAAAATATAATTTTAAGTACAAAGAGTGTAATAATACCCAAAGATGGAGAGTTAGTTGTTTTGTTTGTTTTTAACTTATTTTATTGAAGAAGTAATATTTTTTTGTTTAAAAACAAATAGCCCTCAAGCTTTGAATATATATTTGATTGTAAACTACAATTTTATTTGACATTTATATAATTTCCATGTAACCATTGAGCCAATTCCTTCTATTGCTCAACTTGCCGCATACCCTTGCTCAGCCTACCCCACGCATGGGAGAGGTAGGGCAACTTTCTCACATTTGAGAAAGTAACTTCTAAACCACATCCGAAATAGTGTTTCTTTCTAGGGATGATTTCAGCAGGATAAATTACGCATGCAGCAGTGCAGGTATCAAGTAAATCTGATGCACCTTTTAAAAGTTACGACAGATTGAGGCAGGTTACCGTTCATGGCGATGAAAAATTCGATTTTTTTTAGACATAATGTGCATCTTTCAAGTATTTAGACCACGTGGGTGGAAGAATATTTACATATCTATAGTATTCTAGAATTTACAGACTAAACATTAACTTTAAATAGTAAAACCGGGCAAAAAATTGGGTTTTTTTTCAAACGGCTACCATTTTGTTATCCGGGGTTTTTTCAAAAAACAAAAAACGACAAGGCCCCCCGAATTTAGTCTAGTTTAATTATTTTTAACTCGTTCTTATTTAAGATGAACTGGCAAGGCTGTGGAGCGCTCGGCGCAGACCAAAACACGCCGTGCATGGCTTTATTTGACGGGAGCTGGAGCTGTCATTTTAGATTTTTTTAAAATAAATAAAACGGGAATTTACTCTCCATTGATAGAAGGTTAAAAAACGTTAAACCCCATTTCCAAAAGTATTTATTTTATATTTAAAAAAATACCCGAATTTCATGAATTGTTCATGCCTCTCGACGGTAACCTTCCCTTAAGTGACAAATTGCTCAACTAGTCGCGCCCCAACCTATTTACGTTTTGGAGAATGGGCTAAGAGTGTCTAAACTTTTTTTTCTACGAATCGATACACCCTTGTTAATAGTTGGAGTGAGAATTGGAGTGAGGCGTTGAGCTTTCATCTTACTTCCATAACGGAACACGAGGAGCAAACTAATTCGTCAAGAGACGAGGAAGACAGGTTATCGGCTCAGAAGTTTTTAAAAATCCAGGGATGACACGTACCTGAATACGGGCAATGGATTGGCTTGAGCTTGACAAAGCATGGTTACAGGTGTATCAACGAGTACCATTAGCACCGTTATCTTAGCGGTAGGTGGGATTCGTGGAGCTGCCCCGTTCACAGGCTCTACAAAGATAGAGACTCAACTTTGGAGCAACTTTGGACAGGAATAACAATATAAATGCGCTACCTGAATGTTGGGAGAGGGTGTCCCTGTGCTTGGCAGAGCATCGTAACCGATAATCCTGCAGCTCTCCAAAGGACATCATATTTAGCTGTTGACGCCACTCTGGGCTTAGCACCGTTCACCGGTTCTACGACAGTATGTAAAATTCGTCTGAATAATTGATTCTACACGTGTTACACTAATTTTAAAGCGTCACAAGCTTTGCACCAATAAAACTTCGAACCGAACGTGCAAATGGCATTGAAATTTATTCCCACGTGAAGCCTTCTTGCATCGATTACTTCATTTTTTTATTGGATTTCTTCGGTAAAATAAAACCTTGAATGCCACTGAGGAAACCAACCTGAAGCCTGGGGCAGGGAAGGCCTGGGCATCGCAGAGTAGCGAAAATTCGGCACCGTTCGCAACATCGAATGAATTTATCTTCGCCGATTTGGGAAACTTTGGTGCGACGTGTCCCGCAGGTTCTAATACACGTACAATAAACGACAAGATAATAGACAGCTTGCAATATTCTTAACAAGAATATCTTCTTTTTTTATGGAAGTATTTTTACCAATCGTTCTTATGTTATGATACAAATTATCCTGGTAAATTTTCATATCAAATCATATTCTTCGAATTAATTTTCATTAAAAATTTATATTCCTCGCTTATTGCGATAAGTTATTCTGGTTCCAATCTGCTATTGTTTCCAGAATTAAAATGTTTACTTTTTTACTACTCTTAACTATCATTTATTACACAACGTGTCGTTTTTACCTTGCGACATAAGGCATAACTCAAGAAGAGTGAACTTGATCGGAAAATCCCGACGAGGAATAAAAAATTCCAAACTAGGAATAAAATGGTAAAATAACTTTTACATTTACTAGATATTTCCAAGGTAAGGACAAAGTTCCGGAAAGCTGAATTTCGATTTGAAATTTGGCATACATCTTCCTTTTAATATTTTAAGAGATTCCCTAAAGGGATTTTTGGCTACGCGTCATAGTTTTTGAGATATCGATTTTTGAAAGTTATTTTTTTACCGCCCTCCTACGATATCTATAGATGACGGGCTCAGCTCTGGCTATACCTACATATGTTATCACGTTCTCCGTTTTGTGCAAATGGTGGGGTACGTGGAACACTAAGGTGGGCGCGGGTCCCCTCAGATGTGCGTGTTAAATGGTGGGGTGCGTGGAACATTATTGTGGGCGCGGGTCACCTCGGATGTGCGTGTGGAATGGTGGAGTGCGTGGAACACTTCTACCGCCCAAACTTGACGAAGATCCACACAAAGCGGAGAGTGCGATAACAAATATGGGTATAGGCAGAGGTGAGCCCGTCTGCTATAGATATAGTAAGAGTGCGGTAAAAAAATATTTTTCAAAAATCGATATCTCGGAAAGTATGGCGCGTTGCGAAAAATCCTTTTCACGGAAATCTTATAGCATTAAAATGAAGGTGTATGCCAAATTTCAGATCGAAATTTGGTTTCCGCTTTTCGGAACTACACCCCAAGGTATTTTCAAGGTTAACCCTCTTTAAAATGGATAACTGTATTTTATATAGTGGCATGTTATTCTATGGAGAAAAATAAGCTACTTTTGTCCGAAACATCTTTTCATTTGGGTATTACTTTGAACATAAAAAAAAAAAAAATTTCAACAAACACGAATCTATTATGTACACAACAATCCAGGTTATTTTTGTCATGATTTGATAAACAACATTTATAAGGCCATCATTTTGATCTACTTTTGGGATGTATGATGCCGCTACGGAAAATATATGTTCCCTCTATAAAAGTTAACCTTGACATAATCTTGAAAACATCCACTAAATAAAAACGCTTCCGTGCCATTTTATTCTTCCTTTTAATGTACTCGTTATATGCCTCGGGATTTTTCAATTCACTTCGCTGGTCTTGAGTTATTTCAAAGACTCGAAGTAACTCAGATAGCATCTCGTGTGGTAGTGTATTGACACCTCGTACCTGAATATTTTTTTTTGTTATCGATCGCAATTGATTCAGATAAATTAATCCGAACAATACTACGTCATCGACTTGTGTGCTGGAGCAGGGTACGTGGAATACGATTTTTGCCCCGCGTATACGGACACATAATCATAGAAAGACCGACTCAAAGATAATTTAATAATTCTATTGCAGTAGCTTTGAAATAAGAGTTGCGTTGCAAACGTGATGGAATATTCGTGGCAAGAGGTAGGTTCGAATTACAATATCAAAGTGAACTAACCTAAAGACAGGAGCAGGATATGCCTGGGCATCGCAGAGCATTTTCAACTCAGCACCTCGTTTCGTCTCAAAGGACTCGGACTTGGCCGATCTTGGAAACTTCGGTGAGACTCGTCCAGCTGGCTCTAATGGGATTTTCGTTCAAACAGGTGGTTAACGATCGGAGGGAGGAGAAGATTGCAGCAGCAAGGCAGCATAGAAAGCGAGAGAATTGAAAAATGAAGATTAAAAAGGCGATGGCAGAGAACCGGGTGTGAGGGACATCACGCGTCCAATGAGACAAGGAGCGGAACGTTTATAAAAAGTCGTAAAATAATAGGAACAAATTGGAGTACTTTTTTGATCGGGATATCGGAAATTGTATTTGCCCTGTTTCGAGAAATTCTAGGTAACAATATTTTGTCCATGCTTTAAAAAAAAATCAATACCGAGTCAATCCGAGTAAAAAGAGATACGAGAAAACAAATGTCGAGGTACGTGTTCTTATGACAGGATATGGAGATACCAAATTAATTGAAGTAGAAAGGTTCGTCGTAATGAGCTACAATGTCGCTATAACAAGATAGCCGATGGGGTCGTAAACAAGGCAAAACGTTCCATATATCATCACAGAGTAATTTTACCTGAACGCCGGGACAGGATGAGCTTGCGCTTGGCATAGAATTACGATGTCGCTATCGGTCTGCCTCTCCATTAAACTCCCCTTTTCACCTAATACCGATGGTGCTTTCCCCCCCCACTGGCTCTGTTGACCATACAATCAATTACCGGACTTTTGTTATCAACGTTAAAAAAAAGTCAATCACTACATTACTTTTAATCATGTACGCGAGGAGGCCGGCATTCAAAGGAACGTGATCCTTTCGTAGTTGCATTGAAGAATGAACACAATGGTTGACATATATATATATTTATATATATAGATATATATATATAACTACAGGGTGGTCCAAAATTTGTGGATCAAACGAAGTGGTGAAACCAAACCAAATTTGGTCGGTCACTTCCAACCAAAAAGGTCATATAGAGGTTGGTCCGTTTCTCAACGATTTCAAAACTATTATTTTTTTCAACATTTTTGAAAAATCGCTTCTCAGCTATAGGAAAATTAAAAAAAACTGCTTTACCATATGCGGGTTATTTTTCTAAAGATGTATCCTGATGATGTGACTTTTACATGAAAATGTAGTCTTCATAATTGTCATTATGAGTTCTTAAAATAAAATAAATTTGTAATAACTTTTTGGATAATAATTTTTCTGACTAGGTTTTTATCATTGATTTAAAAAGAAAAATGTTCTATCGAAAGGTCCTCCTATAGTAGGAAAATTGGTCCACCCTATGAGGATTCTAAAAAGGTCGAACTCATAGCCCTGATCCTCGAAAGATTTTTACTATCGATTTTTATTCACTGCAAGGGTAGTGCGGTTACACTACCCTTGCAGGGTAGTGTAACCGCACCACTACACATTCACTGCAAGGGTAGTGCACTGCAAGGGTAGTTACTATACGGTTCTCATGCTGAAATTTGTTGTGCTTTGGACTGTTTAAATCTCCAAATCACCAAATTCCCATATCAACAATGATGCGAAATTTCAGAATGATAACCTTCGTCCTAAGCAGACAGCAAGCGAAACACCGAACGATCGTCGATTCAATTGACGAATCACATAGTGTTCACCTGAGAATCGGTTTTGCTTGTCTCGTCTCTCTTTTACGTACCGGCCATAAATGCTCTGTCTTCAATTATTAATTCCCAATGCATATTAACAGCTCAAATTTATTGGATTCAAAAATCGATTTTCTAACAAAGCACTACCTTGCAGTGAATAAAAATCGATAGTGAAAAACATTTGTGGATCAGAGTTATGAGTTGGACTTCTTTAGAATCCTCATAAGGTGGACGAATTTTCCTATTACAGGGGCACGTTTCGGTTGAACATTCTTTTTTTTTTCAAATCAATGATGAAAAGTTACGAGAAAAAATTATGATAAAAGAGTTATTATAAATTAATTGTATTCTAAGAACTTATGATGGAAATTATGATGACTGCCTTCTCATGTAAAAGCCGGATCATCAGGCTACATCTTTTAAAAAAATAAGGCGCATATGGTGAGTAGTTAGCTAAAAAAATCATAGCTTTAGAATCGTTAAGAAAGAGACCAACCTGTATATGACCTTTTTGGTTAAAAATGATCTTGACGACCTCCCCACTTCTTTTGATCTACGATTTTGGACCACCCTGTATATATATATATATATATATATATATCGGTCGTCCCATTTTAATATTTCCACTCATTTTTTTTCAACTATGCGATGTTCGAAAAAATCTGACGGTGCACATGACTGAATGCAATTTCAAGGTGAACGTGGTTTTTAAAAATGGAACGGTGCCTTTTATTTTAGCTAGATGTGAAACACATCCCGATACGAATTCATTGACCTTTAATATGTTGGTCTTCCAAGAGCATTCAACATCATGGTCTACCATTTAAATTTTTCATACCCTGAATAACGAAAAAAGTCCTTCTGATTTAGTGAATGATAATTTTACTTGGGCGGCAGTTGCTGTGATAGTTTGTTGATCGGCGTACACGATATGCGCTTGAATCGATCGATTATTCGACCGATTCAACACCTCAAATGTTTCAAAAGTAGTTTTATTATAAAGTTTTGAGACACAACGTAAAAAAACAATAGGTCCTGTAATGTCGTTTATTAGGATAGTCGATATAAAGGGTGTCTCAAAATGATCTGACATTTTTAATTGCGCGCCATTTTTTTTCAAATCAGAAGTATTGAGGTGTCAGAAAGTATTAAGGTTTAGAAATGCAGAATTACACGATCGAGCAAGGCATAGAAGTTTCATAGTCGTATTATCTCGTGCCGCGGCGATATAAATTGACCAAGATTGTGCGATTTGACGCCATTGGACTTCTTTCTTTGGGGTTTTCTGAAAGGAAAAAGTGTATGTCAATGATCCACGGACCATTCCGGAGCTCAAGGAAGCAAATGGATGCAACATTAATAAAATGAATCCGTAATTATGCCAAAATGTTATTGAAAATTTCATCCAACTTTGCAAACAAGAACGAGGCGGCCATTTATCGGATATTGTGGTCTACACATAACCTCCACGTGTGTACCTTATATTAAAACAAAAATATTCGTACTTTTCAAATAAATAATACGTTTTATTAATAAATTAAAATGTCAGGTCATTTTGAGACACCCTTTAGCTCTTTGATGCCTATCATCCTACTATCCTGGTATTACGGGATCGCTTTTTTTATTATAGGTTATTTATTGTTATTCAACAGCAAAATTACTTTTTTTAAAGTCCTAACATCTATCAATGCGATAAAGAAGGATAATGCGAATGCATATTGTCAAACTATATTAGGGCAACTTTTCAGTACGTGGAACTATCCTTCGGTAACACGATAAAGTGGCTTTAAAGTTTTATAACCAAATCCAAATGTCATCCCGTCAAATACAAAAGAAAAACTAGTGTTTCCATATCGAAACCCAAAACCTTTCGATAAAATACAGAATAAAAACATGTTTTAGATATAGAGCATTAGTGGAGCGCTTAAGAAGGTTGGAGCGGTCCAGTTGAGTCATATGACGGGTTATGAGTTTTTTTTCAATAAACCTAAAAAAATGCATACGAGGTATAGATTTATTCTGTAGATGCTAAGTTTTCATAAAATATATAATTAAAGGTCAAAATTATGCACTTCTATCCTTTTGTTACGTGAAAAAGAAAAAATGTTGCGTTAATACGAACATGAAAAGGTTTAACATTATTAATGATTATTGTGAATAAGTCATAATCTTTTATTAGATTAAAAAGATTAAAGATATTTGTAATCTTTTATCAAACATTGATGGTTCAGTAGTGAATATATATGGTTTTCGATGGGCAAGATGGGATTTTTTTACTAAATGTTTACAGCGATCCAGTTTACGTTAACCCGTTTTTATAAATGGTTTATCTTGATGCTAAATAGTAAAAAAAATACATCATCCGTAGCGTGAAGGTATTGCCCATCTAACCGCATGTAAAACTACATACATTAAACTATTTTCTATCTCTAGTGTTTTGTGGTGAAAAAATTAAAAAAAATCGTGGTGACTCAGTATAGTCTGGAAAATAACATATGTCTATATATTTTGTTTCAAATCTTAGATTGTGGGTAATGCTCCAACCTCCTTAAACAGTGATAGGTGATGTTGAACGGTCTTGGAAGACCAACATATGGTTATGTGATGTTGGTACGTCACACACACACACCTACACAGAAAGAAGGAATAGTTACGTTAAAAAAACGAATGTTATTCTGAAATTCCGGAGGCTTCCACCCGCAGAATACTCGCATGTAACGTCGGCTGTCCCAATTACAACAGAATAAGTTTTATTTGAACCATTGTTTCGAACAAGGCATAGCCTGATAAAGATATGAGTAAAAAAATCAAAATGAGACATCCTGTACATGGGGTTTAAGGAAAATCAATGTTTACAATGGTAATCGAAGCCAACCTGAACGCTGGTGCTGGGAAGGCTTGGGCGTCGCACAGCAAGCTCAATTCAGCTGCATTTTCAACTTGAAAGGAATCTGACTTTGCCGATTTTGGAAATTTCGGCGACATACGACCAGCAGGCTCTGAGTCGTGAAACCGAAAGATCGATATCGTAATTATTTGAATGGTCCAAGAACCCAATTTACCTGAACATTGGAACGGGGTAACCCTGTCCCTGGCAAGGCACGACGATGTCCATACCGGCTCGTCTCTTCATCGAACTTCCCTCTTCCCCAACTATTGCAGGAGCTTTGCTCCCCACAGGCTCTGTTTTTTCCCCCGTAGTATATTCGCATTCAACGTTGCAGAGAGCCAACGAGTGTGAGAATGAAAAAAGTTGCAAAAAAAATCATCGGTGCGATGTGCGGAAAAGCAAGCTTGTTTCATTTACCTAAAATTGGGAACTGGGTATCCCTGAGCTGGGCAAGACATGACCACGCTTATTCCCGCGGCTTTCGACTTCCAGCCACCTCTCAATTCACCGGTTACCGCGGGTGCTTTACTTCCAACCGGTTCTGCGATTAAAACCGAGCAGAGCGTGCAATTATTATCGATTACTTTGGAAAAAAAATTGCATCGATACAAATCCTAGTGTGAATCTATTTCCTAGTCACCAATCAATATAATTCAAGCCAATACTATCTTAGAATTAAGTACGCAATAGGATTTTTTTCATTACGCTTCTAGCTGGTCTGAAAACTAGGTACTAGAAAAATGGCTTGCGCATTAGGCTTAATTATTCGAGACATACAAGACGAAATTACTGTTCAAGCGACATGACAATGGAACTTATTCTAGTAAACAGACGGAATGCAATCAAGTCACATTAACTCTCTAGTAGGATAGACTGGGTACGGTTGTAACGGGATACGGTTGAAACACTGCGAATATTCACAAACGTATGAGTGGTGTGGAGAGGGGTACAAGGGGAAGGATGTCTTGCAAGCCTCGACACACTTCACAGTACTACGCGCCACTTCCCACAAAACTGATACTCGCAGAGGGTCAGTTTTGCGAGTATTTTTGACCAATTTCTTTTTTTATATTACTTCGTTGATATAACAGTTTGCGTATTGTGTGATTTTCTGAATAATTATTGAACTTTAGAGCTTAGTAAACAAGCAACTGTGGATTTATAGGTTACGTTTCTTGACCTCCGTGAAATGTCAAGGAGATTGTCAACGCTGGTCTCACTTGGAGTGTACTGACGGTATTAGCCATTATATTTACCATAATTACGACTAATCTAATTAAGTTTCCTTGGGAATGCTAATTTGCTTTTACTTCAAATTGTTTAAGAAGCGTCTTGGTGATACTATAAAGAATTATCTTCATTAATTGAAAGGTTTGTTCCTATGGAATACTAGTTTAAGGTAAAAATAATAAGTATGTTAATGTTGATCTTATTAATATTGTAGACTGATTATATAGAAATATAAAAATGTTATCTAAATAATAATAAACAGTGCCATACTAGAGTAAAGAAATTTGAAAGAACCTTAATACGTGTTTTTAATTAAAAAAGTAATTACAATGCATGTACTCCGTGTTATTTGAATGTGTTACAACTGACGCCCAGCCCTCTTACAACCGCCCCTGGTATGGGTACGGTTGTAACAGTGGCACATGTTTTAGAAAGAGAGCTTTATCTCATATTCTTAAAGAGATGGACACCTAATTGTAATTTCGATTTGAATGCGTATGTCCAGTCTTTAATATAAAGCATTTTATTTACACTTCTTATACCATAATTGCAACATTATGGGCGATCAACGGAAAACTGTTACAACCGTACCATCTACCCTACCGCAAATACCCATAAAAGAGAAAATAGATCACTTTTCAACGTGCTCAACGGGGTTGGATAAAGCACGGGTATCCGTTTGAGGGAAACAATTTTAAAGTCTGTATTTTTTTCGAAATATGGCACAGAGATTGTTTATTACCTTTTCATGCTTGAAGTAGATTTAAAAATTACCTGAAAGATGGAACTGGGTAACCCTGAGCTGGACACAAAAGCACCATGTTTGACCTGACCGCCTTCTGTATCATCCAACCTTTTATTTCACTGGTGAATGTTGGTGCTTTGCCTCCAACCGGTTCTAATCGAATCACGTTAAATATTTCAATGATCTAAATAGAGGAACTGGGCTCCCTGCATTGGGCACGTTGCCAAAATAATCTTCTTAACTGTTTCTTCGAACAAACTCTCGCAATGTCCTCAAGGAAGGGGGCTTTCCTAACGAGTCATACTATGGAAACTGGATGTCATGCATGCGGATAATAGCAAATGCAGCTGAAACGACGGCGAGTAAAGATAAAAAAGCAATTTATGTTACCGAAAAGAAGGCACAGGGTAACTCTGCGCTGGACACGCCATCACGATATGGCTATTGGTTGGTTCAACACGCCACCATCCCTTCATTATTCCTGTGAATGCAGGCGCTTTGGCTCCAACAGGTTCTATTCTCGATGTCGCAAGCAAAAATCCATAACGGATTCCCAAATCATGTTTAAATTCTTTGAGAAACTTCGTAGAAAAATGAGCATACGAATATCGTGAACTGGGAGCCGAGTAACCCTGCATGGAACTCACGATCGCAATAACGAACTTTGGCATATGAAATAAGGACGAAACATGACAAAACACAAAAGTTTTGGACTCTCACTGGAAGAATTTTAAACAACAAATATTATTACCGGAAAGAAGGAACCGGATATCCTTGTGCAGGACATGCCATGACGATACTCGATTCAGCGTTCTGTTTCATCCAACCACCTTTCAAAATACCCGTGAGCGCCGGAGCTTTACTTCCGACTGGTTCTAAATTGAGAGGTACGAAATGTATATTTCCGTATTTATGTATTGAACACTGAGAAATAGTAATGGCGTTGCGAGGCTTCGACGACTGTAGTAGCCTTAGGACTGCAGCAAAGACTCGAAAGGTTTAGGGAGTTGTCGCACTTGTTTACCGTTCTGGTGAGCTTCATTTGCTCACTTTAATCTCTCATAATATTAGGTGTAGTAAAAAGAAATCCATTATTTTTGCATGAAATTGAAGGCAAAAATAATGGATTTCTTTTTACTACACCTAATATTTCACGTTCTTTCTACGCAAGACGTCCATCATGAGCTTTGATACGTTCAGAAAAGGACGACATATTTTAGAAATCTCCAAATTTGATATACGTAACTCACTCACGTCTCTTGATTCAATTGTGATCATTCAAGTAACTACACTTCGCCCAAAGATGAAAGGAACAAGAAGTTAAAAAAAAAATAGTTATTTTCAACACACTGTAACTATGTGAAAAATGATCGTATAGAGATGATAAAAAAGAATTTTAAAGCTTAAAGACTAGTTTTAAAAATTTTTATCGACATTTTTTGTTCAGCTACGGTTATCGCGAATCTAGAAGATATACGGCGAAATAAAAATTTCCGACATTTTTTTGTCGACTTTAAGAGTATCTCTGGGCTCGATAAAATGTTTTCTGACTATGACAATGCCAGGGTCAGTGAGCTTGATTATTCAGCTTCAATTCAATTTTTTAACGGTCTCTCCGTACGACAATTCGTTGCTGAGATATCAGTCGCTGAATGAAAAATAGCTCTTTTGTCTTTGATCATCGATATCTCATGAACTACGGATCGTACAGCAAATTGAAGGATAGTTGAAAAAATTTGAATTAATCGTCTATAAGTTGCAGTTACTGCTTCAGAGAAAAAGACTTTCTTGCACGGTTTCTATTGATTTGAAAAAGTACAAAAAAAATGACATTTTCTGTTTTTTTTAGTAAATCTTCCGCTACTTTGCAAATAATGACCAAAGTACTGATGTTTCCACGTGTTTTAAGCTTGAACATATCCCCAATAGCCCTGTAAAATTTTAAGTTAATCCGTTTATTCGTCTTTCCTTCTCGAATGATCAAAGTTACAAAAAACATTAAAGGAACTACTTTATTGATCCTAAACACAATTTAATGATTCTCAACATGAGAAAAAAAATGTTCTACTTTTATAATAATTTTACATCCATTACTTGTCAAAATTTAAGAAAAAAAAATAAACAAGATCGAAACAAAATGTTTTTAAAAAAGTCCATTTTATTGGAAATTTTATAAAAAAAATTTACCTTTGTATGTGGTATGAATGACGTGAATTGTATCGTATGAATGTGTGTGAATTGAGTATGAAACGCAGCGTGGGATATCAACTTTTTAATTAATGCAATTAATTTTCATTAGTATGATTATGCTATTTAAAGGTAAAATCTTGTCAACATTAATTCGGTATTGTTCCGTCGAATTTTTTGCAAATTTTCCAATAAAATGAAAAGAAACTTCTTTGTTCAATTTTGAAAAATAAAATTGTAAAAAGAAAATTCAGAATAAAAAAAATTATCTTTTTTCCATTTCATTGGAAAAAAAATCCATTTCATTGTTCCTTCAATTTACGCGAAGTGTATTTGATTCAGTATAAGTTCAATCCTTAAAGCAAGATTTTCAAATTCCCAATCTTTGCTGTTACGCGATCGATAATACCCTACGATGTTCCAAACTCAAATACAATTAGGATCTACAAAATTATTAAAAAGTACGTAACAACTACCTATACGATGGAACAGGGAACCCCTGTGCAGGACATGCGAGGGTAAGATCCTGACCGGCCACCTTGTCGTACCAGGCCTTCTTCAGATCACTGGAGAACTTCGGTCCTTTTGTACCAACCGGTTCTGTGCACAAAACACGGTCGTACGAAACATAGTATCATCGCACCTGAGTAACGTAACACAGTTCGAGCTTGTTCCTTAACAAGAGCCCGCATGGGGATTTAAAATAGATATACCTGATTATTGGAACTGGATACCCCTGGGCCGTGCATGGCAAGTTGACATCTGATTGGATTGGACGAAGGAAGAAGAACGACTTAACATCACCAAGAAACACGGGTGCTTTACTGCCGAGGGGTTCTGGTTAAAATACAAATGAACAAGTCAGAATAATATCCCCGCAATTGATTATCTATATTAGTCCAAACGACCCAGTCTATCATTCGTTCAAATGTGCAACATAATGACCCCAAGATTATATTCAATATTTCATTGGACGTGGACAAGATTAACCACATTTAGGATCATCGTGAGACCCCCACCGCTCTTCTACGTTTCCGATATTAAGTATCCATTAGTCACTCATTGCCTTTTATTTAATCACACATCCGCGTGTGTCCCTCACTCCCCATCATCCGTTTCATGCATGTTTAATGCCAATGTAATTAGTATCAACAACGTTTGGTGGATCTAACTATATTTATCCATCATTCCTACCCAAAACCCAAACGAGAATTATGGATCGGTAACTTGGGGTTCACGTTTTGTATGATTTGCGATATAAAGGAGCGTAAGGTTCTCACACCTAATATACCAGTCATAGTACTTAGACTATAAGTAGTAATACTGTCCACAGATTAATGGCACAATTCCAAAATGTTCATACCTAGTTATGGGGACTGGGTGAGACTGGGCATTGCAAAGCAGACTGATTTCTGTATCCATGTGTCTCGTCAACAGAGATATCTTCGCTTCACCGGAGAATGCTGGTACTTTCGTCCCCACCGGTTCTACATGATATTTTTTAAAATGAAATGATAGTGCATAAAATAGGATTCTCCTATTTACCTAGTGGTTGGTACAGGGCTCCCCTGGGCAGCGCAAAACATCGCGGTATCTTGTCCCTCTTGTCTCCCTATCGTGCGACTCAAGTCGTCCGTACTCAGGGCCGGTGACTTTGCACCTACTGGCTCTGAAAGCGTCGATCAAAATTGATTCAACTCTCTCGCTTGTACGATGTCGAACTTATGCAACAACTTCTTGATAACCATTTTTATTAATTTCATTTGAACTATTCGTACCGATTTTTTCTTTCAGTCATCATTCACGGTGGAGCAATTGCAGCAGAATAGAATACCGATGTCGTTCAAGTTCAGAGACATTTCACACCAACGGATTGTGTACTTGTTTTAAAAAAACTGTCAAGTGCGTTTCAGGATATGCGGAAGGCGGTTCCGTAGTCTTTTGTTCGTGCAATCGTTTGAAGAATCAAAGTTTGACTAATATCTAGTTATTATTGTGTATGTCTTACCATAATCATTTAATGCATACCGATTTTGGTTTCATTTTATAATCCGCAATCATTGTACTCTAATGGTATACGCTGGGTGAAGAGAGAGGACCCATTGTTTGATGTTTAATAATTTATTAACGAGACTTCAAAAACATGCGATGACGCGATTTGTGCCGTCCTCTAACGGAGTTTCCATAAAGTCAACCTACGGATAACTTGGTTGTCCATATCTTGCGAATTTGTTAATTTAACTTAACCGAACTCATTTTAATCGAAATTTTGAATCAGATGCTAGTAATTAGATTTTTCAGATCAGTAGTCGACAAATTAGAGAAAAAAAATAGGTAAACGGAACCTCAATTGCGTTTTGAAAGACGTGTCAAAGAGCCCTGTTTAAGATGGAGGAACCGAAGAAAGAATCGCCTACAGTTTACATATTGGGGAAATTAAAAAACAATGGTTTTTTAAGTTTCTGCTGCATGTTATTGTGGTAACCATCTGAAAAATGTAATTCTAAAACTTCGTACATATGGGTAAAAAAACTCTAAAAACTTATGAGACTGACGCAGAAGGACGAACATTACGAAGCTATAAGGGTTCCTTGTTCGACTACGGATGCAGAAATGATGTTTCGTATCATTACTGTTTTCATTGGAAATCGATAAGCCGTGCCAATAAACTACCGAAATAAAAATAAGCAATAATTGTGGTATGATGGATGAGAGATACAATTAGTATTCAAATTCGATAATATCCGAGAGATAAACCGAGTATCGTGAATTTTGGAGGTCACATGAAGGTGACCACCTAGGCGCTCGTAAAGTCAATTGGCAGGTAATTGAACATGAAGAATATAAACTATGAAAAACTATCATGAAGCGAGAGGTCTTCGACGACTATGTTATGATGCTTATACTTTTCCATAATCAGTTTCAACCATCTCTTCTACCCACCGTCCTACATACAGGTCTGGAAACTCCGGCGTTTTTAAGTGATAAAAAGTATCGTCATTGAGGCAAAGACTTTGTTCCTCAATTATCCGCTAGAGGCGCCTTCACGTAGGGGTCTTCTAGATATAGATATACAGTAATCACCGTGACAGAAATAGATAGCCGTCTCAAAATCTCTGTAACCTGTTCCGTTGTAGGGTCTAAAGAAAATAAACGGTCTATCGAATTAAAAAAATGCCCAAAGCGTCCATCTTTGTGAACTGTTGGAAAAGTTTTAAGAACGATAGTGAAAAGTGTTCAGTATTCAAAGTTCCGCATAGCACATATATATTAAATCGAGCAAGAGAAAAAAAACTCTAACTGTCCACGTGGGCGGTGGAAGGGGGGGCGGGCAGGCGCTTTACCACCACGCTATGTATCATTGCTGAAATATTTATATTTTACTGTCTCAAAATACGAGTGCCCCTGCTTGATGTTTACACATGCCATTAATTAACAAGCTGGGGGGATTTTAAAAAATCACAAATCATTGTCATTCTTACCATAGGATCAGTAGTACAAAAAATGCATAATTTTTCAGTCATATCGCTCTTAAAAACTTTGTTTATTCCGAAGAATCTGCAACATTACGCAACCGTTCGGGCTTGCTTTCGATTGGCTCACCCCAAGGTAGCAGCGTTTCATCTCAGCTTTGCCCCATTATCTAAGACATTCCCCTCCCTACAAATTTCGAGACTTGTATATAAGACCGCGCTTCTACCTATCAGTAAACGATAGTGAAGGATGCGACAAGAGATACTGTTTAGCGATCCTAGGAGACAAAACTTGCCGCCTTCAGAGACAGCCTCATTCGATCTTCAAAACTGCTTTCGAAATTCTACATTAGAAGTTTGCATAAACAAATTCTTTACAATGTCAAAGCATTTCACTCTAAGGATAGCTACGATTACAAAAAGGCTATGAAATATAGATATTTCTCCTTTGCGTTTTGGTTCCAATTGGTACCCTCTTCAGATTTGATTTAGCAGGAGAAATTTAATCCACAAAGAACAGAAACAAATTATGTGCGGACTGTAACGTCCATTAACCATTGAGTTAAATCAATATAATTGAATTACCAGTACGTATCTACTCAATCGCATAAAATTAACAATTACGATTTGTCTTTCGATCGATAGCTAAAGTAATGGGTGGGTACATGAAGAATATGTACCTTGTAACCGGCGCGGGACTTCCTTGAGCATTGCAGTTGAGTGCAACTTTTCTGTCTTTGCGTCTAATGAACGCGCTCAGGGAATCATCGGTGGAAAACATAGGCGCCTTGAGTCCAACAGGTTCTACGATTTAAGCAAGAGAACCGTATGCGTCGATCTATCCTCAAGCTCAACTATACATATCAGTATGACCCGAATCGAATCAATTGAGCCAGGACAGAGTATTTCCCACAGGTCGCATGCATACTGTGCATCTACACCACTTTGTGCGACCTACTTTCGTTAACATGCCGCTTAATAATGTATCAGTGTCATACCTCTCGTCACCCTAATATAGCGCTTATTGCTCACATTGGCAGTAGGCGATAGAGATAAATGATGATAGAAGCGCACGCTCTCCAAAAAAAAAGTTTATTCAATATTTCATTCAATTCCATTGTTCAAAGAGGTTTTTCTAACTGCAGATACTTCTTTCTCTACATTCGTGATACAGAAACATCACTACAATATTTCTCGTAAGCCACTTGACGCTTAGCGGCCAATTTGTAAAACGCCAGCCTAACCCAAAGCACCTGAGTACACCCAGTATGGCGGTGACGTAAGAATAATGCATAAATGTCGTCGGGTTTTACACCTGCGTTGGTACAAATTATGAAGGGTAGGAGACTAAATAAGTTTCGAGCATTTGTCGACTAGGCATAGAAGTAAGTAAAGCCTGATACGAAGATTATTATGAAAAATGTGTATAATACTGCAGAATTCCAAGTAAAATACACCTAAAAGTAAATTTTCGGCAAATATAGTAAGGCAAACCGTCCTTACCTTGCTAACGGAGGAGGACTTCCCTGAGCATTGCATTCCATCGCAATGTCAGAGCCTTTGCGTCTAGCATATCCACTAAATGACAGATCGGTAGAGAATTTCGGTGCCTTCAATCCAACTGGCTCTAAATTATTATCAATCAAGAATTACGACACTGTATCACCAATATATTATCAGAAACTTCAATGCTGCTAACGACTAATGAATCTGCTCGGAACAGGGTGCCTGAGGATGAAAGAAAAGGGAGGATATACTTTGATCTCTACGCAATCGATATCAATCGTGAGAGATCAAACAATCTACGTTCTAAGGCCGCACCTTGATAACCGTATTGATGACAGTATAATTTTCGAGCTACCCACTTCGTCAAGTAATTGAATGGATATTACAGATTCATTTACTCTTGTGACGAGGGTACAATTTACATCGCGATTGAAGCAGCAGTCCCTTGAGCATTAAACTCGAATGCGAGATTAGCGGAATTACGTACCGAATACACACTCATCTAAAGATCATCCTCTATTTTCGGCAGCTTTGGTTCCACAAGCTCCACATATTGTTATTCAAACGTTTTATCTGCGCTACTATATCTGACCGGGAGTTTCTGATATTTACTGGGATTGAGTACCCAGTCCTTCGCGAGCATTCATTCCTTCCGAATGTCCTCGTAAAGAATGTCGGAAGTTCACTCATATGATGCAAGATCGAATCAACTGTATGAAGTACCTTGACAGAGGAGTTGGATTCCCTTGAGCATTGCATTGAAGTGAGAGCGCTGCACTTTGCCGTCTAGTGTAACCACTGTAGGAGCTGTCACTAGAGAATTTTGGAGCCTTCAGGCCAACCGGCTCTACGATCAAGGAAAATAACAACGTAAAGCACTGCACGGTCAAATGGATGCGCAAAATGCGTTAGAATAGGGTAACCCTGCTTTCGATGGTTCGCATCGGCGATACATTGTCAGAAATGGATTCAGCCTGTCTCTTCGGTCTAAATCGCCCATGGTCCATCAATAACCTCACTTTATCCTGATCCATAACCACTAAGGACTATTCAACAAAGTAAGGCAACCTTCCAGTTAAATTTGAAAAGAAATACAAAAGACAAGTTTACCTTGCGATTGGTGGCGGACTTCCCTGTGCATTACACTGCAAAGACAGATGTGTATCTTTTGTCCTTGTGTAAGTACTAGACGAACTGTCACTTGCGAACTTTGGAGCTTTTAGTCCAACCGGCTCTGCCCGGAAAATAATAATAAGTCTATTGAATGTTTATATTATTCAATCTATCGATCCAAATCTGAATACTTATGGGACAGGGTGGTTTAAGGTTTGCAATCCTCCTTACAGGGCTACTACAATTGATCATAGCACAACGATGAAGGCCTCTGTTTTACCTGGCGAATGGCACCGGGGTTCCCTGAGCATTACAGATGAGTGATAAGTCTGCAAGCTTGCGTCGTGCGTATGCACTTGATGTCAAATCGGTTGAAAACTTTGGTGCTTTTGATCCAATTGGTTCTACGCGAAGAATAGGAGATCGTGGATTTCAAATATCATGTGTATTGTCGATGGCGACATTTTCCGCGAATGTCTGGGTCAGGGTTTCCCAATTTATCATAACCGAAATAAAATATAGTCATATCCTGAAGAAAAAAAATACTTTTTTTCAGATTTGAAGTGCACTTATCTTGGGTTGGAAGCCACCATCGAACATTCTATGAATATACCGAAATATTTAATAACTAAAATATCTATCCTGCAAGCATCAATATACCCTGCACTGGGTGCCAGCCGTTAGTTACCTTGCTACGGGAGCTGGACTTCCTTGAGCGTTGCACTCGAGTGCAACCGGTGCCCCCTTGCGTCTCATCCATGCACTCAATGAATTTTCGCTGGAGAATTTCGGACCTTTGAGTCCAACAGGCTCTGAGGGATACACGAGATCGTGCTACTAAATATTTTGCAGCATACATTTTTACGTCAATTGGACACAGGGGTCTGGAAGGTGAACCCTCTGCGGGCCATTCGAAACTGATTGATGGTGTGTGTAGCACAGCTGGATTTTGTGAACTTTGTTACTATAGTGTTAAAAAAATTGAAATTTCCGAAGTTTGATTGTTTTTGAACAATGATAATTTACCTTGTCACTGGAGCAGGACTACCCTGAGCATTGCACACGAGTGCCACGTCCATGTCTTTTCGTCGCGAGAAAGTTCTCGACTCGTCGTCATTAGAAAACGACGGTGGTTTTAGTCCGACTGGTTCTATATAATAACAAATTCCACTCAAACTAGACACGAAAGCTTTACGATCAAATAACAGTTTATCGTGATCTTACGTACGGGACAGGGTGTTCCCATTGATCTCAAAAGAGGATGAAAGATCAAAGTATCGATACGAACGATTTCGCGAAATAATCGGTTACCTTGTAATTGGCGGTGGATTCCCCTGAGCGTTACACGCGAGTGCAACGTCCGAGTCTTTGCGCCTAGCGAAAGCTCTCAGTGAATCGTCGTTGGATAAAGCTGGTGGCTTCAGTCCGATCGGTTCTGAACAGCACAAACGATTTAACTAATTTTAGGAGGTCCCGAATTTGTTTATACTGCCAAAACTATGCTTGCAAGGTGCTGTTTATCGAGGCGAGAAATTCTAAACGGCACTTTATGCATCACTACTTGTTATTCCGCTTGGCACTGAATACGGCCCATTGTGTAGCCTAGACCGTATGCTTCAATAAGCATATGAATATCGTCCGAAATGTTGGATCGATCTTTCAGCCGCAATGATTGTAGGGTTTTCTCATTCGATGCGGAAGGTTGAAACGAATAAAGTGGCAAAGTAAAATGAGGAAGCAATATGCATGTTCAGCCCCAATTTACAAAGCTCCACAATATTTCAAAGTAATCACAGTAATAATTTGTTTTGATAGACGTCGGCCGCTTTTCCAACGAAAGATAACACATTGCAGGAAATCGTTCTCACAAATGCAACCGTTTTTGCATTGTGGCCGAAAAAATGTTCATTTAAATTGAGAGCACCCTAAAATCATCTTTAACTTCTAAGATGTATTCCATGAACACATCTTACAATGAATTAATTGTATTCCATGAATGACACTCCAATGTGTAAGAGTTTATCTTGCATTATGTTATTTCGTATAAGTAAATTTAATAGTACATTTTATATGAAATTATTCTACCACCTTTGAAATCTTGAATTATGGAAAAAATTCAAATGTACTTGTAGCCTGATCATTTTCTCTGATCCAGGCCAAATGAAATCACTACATTTCATTTATGTTGCTCTATTTTTGTGTAAAAAATGATTAAGGTATTTCTATTTTGCTTTTTTTTTTATTTAAATCCTCTTAAAATCGAAACGCTTTTCCAATTTTCGCGCAATGAAATGACGACATATTTACTGTAATGCTTTATTTTTGTGCGAAAAATTATCCAAATATCTACAATTTTGAGAAAGTTACATCGTGAAAACAATTTCTGGAATATTTAAGTGATCATTCCGGTGTAAAATTTTTTGAGAATCGTTTTTTTTTGTGCATTATCCAAAAATATGGACTTTCATAAATATACTGATAAATTTTGGTCAAGAAATTCAAACTATTTCGGTCGCTATAACCTTCCTTAGAAAAAGGGATTCGACCAGCTACGTGAGACCTGGCGCTGGTGAACGACGTTTTTCTCAATAAATCGTTTTTCAAAACGGTGGATGATTTTTAACGAAGAGTTCTCAAGCTATCTATCTCAAATGTTGCCACATCATTCTTCACGCTATTCCTCAACGTCGTACAGAAGCATTTTTTTTATTTGTAAATTCCACTTTTTTTAACGATAAACTGCCGTAAAACGGCTCAATTTGATACTTAATTTTGAAATGGCTACCATTTGTTTATTTTCATCGAAAAAAGAAATCCTCCGTACGCCTCCATAGTTTTTCATACTGATTAATAATCTTTTTGGTTTTTTTCTTTCAGTCTATTTTCGGAGGAGTAGAACTTTCCACCGTCAGGCGCTATTTTTAAGGCATCATTCTGCAGTGGCCGAAAAAAATTCTATAAAAAATAAAACTAAAACACTAAAAAATACTTTTATGTACAACCTCACTCAGTAGAATAAACGAAAAAAAATCGGACTGATTTTCAAATTAAAAAAAAAAAATCATGAAAAACAGCAATTTTCAAACCAGTCGCACTAAAATGTTTCCTTCAGCTCCCGCAAAATCAGAACCCTTCCACCGATTTCCATAAAATTTCATCTGAGTTTACCTTGTATGATACCCTATTTCGGTAAAAAAAAAACTTTCACGAGATATCTAAAAATTGGTTAACGTTACTGCGCGACGATTTTGCTAAAAATTGAAACTAAAATGTAGAAAAGACTCTCCATGATACACTATTTGAGTGCAAACATTTAGCTAGATGTCTCAAAAGCTGTGAAAGTAGCTTTTGCACGAAAACCCATACACACGACACCACTCGCACTCGTACATTTTTCCTAAATGTTATTTTACAATGTTTTGGAATATTCTGAATGCATTTCCATTAAAATCTGAAAAGCAAATGGTTTAACGAAAAGCTTCGTCCGTGGGAAAGCGAATTAAATAGTAAATAGTAATAGTAATAGTAAATTGTTTGGTTTATAATCTTTTGACATGTAGCATCCAAACCATACAACCTTACTACAATACCATAAGTGTCGAATGCATTCAAAAGACGCTAGTCCCGTAAACAAAAAAATAGTTTTATCGACTTTTCATAAGTATTTGCTGTTATGACCGTGTTTCCACTTTGTTTCTGGAGAATTTACCGCTCAATCTGGCAAACTTATAGAGGCAAGCAGTGCCTACCTGAAAACTGGAACGGGAAAGCCCTGCACGGGACACGTTAAACTCGTAACACCTTCCGATTTTGCATCAAGCCATTCGACTTTGCGATTCGTTGGCAGCTTGGGTTTAGTGCTCGTGCTAGGCTCTGCATGATAAATGAGATCGATTCGACATACAGATTAGGAATGACTTAAGTGAAGTTAGTACACGGAGAATATGACGCACGTTACTATGTGGAGAGAAGGGACAGAAGTACACCCTGAAGAGCACATCGTGCCTCAGCGTCGTCGAGTCAATGACACTACCGACAAGTGACTCAGGATCATCTAGCCTGCGGAGTCGGCGTTACCCCAGATTCCGAGGTTTTACATTTCTACCTGGCCCAAGCTTTATGATGGAATAGCGTAAAATATTAAGCGGATAAGCCATCATGTCAACATATAACATGCGAGAATGTAGATTTTAATCTGACTCATCCGCGACTCCGACTCTTTCTTCGACTTTGTCGTCATTACTTGTTTTTTAATAATAAAATACATGCTGGAAGAAATGAGAAGAAACAACTTTCTGACGTCCAGGACCTTATAGTGCAATGTACACCTGGCTCTACGCTTCGAGGCAGAGAAATGTCAATTCTTGACGGATCACTCATTATAATCATTTACATTTTTCAGTTTCTTGATATTATAAGGAAGAACAATATACGAAACAATTGCAAATGATCGAACTGGCATCTTTTAATGCCGCATGTATTTTCAACGAAGGTATCATCCTCCTACTGCGTATAATGAAAGTGATGGATATTATAATTGGACCCCAAGCAAAAATAATAGCCGACATGACGGATGTGGTGCGCGTGAAAAAAGCTGACGCCACACATTCTGCCGCATCAAAAGAGACAAAATTGGCCCGAAGACTTGGAGCGAACGGCTCAAGAAGAACTTTTTGAAGAAGAGCAAGGCGTACTTTATGGTCTTAGCATAGTAGATTAGGTGTAAGTATGAAACTTTTCATTTTATTCGCACATAAACTTCAGTTTAACTTTAAACGCATTTTTCTCAAAACCACGTTTTCCAAGTTTGCGGAAGTACTCTTACACGCCCTAGATGAGAAATCGTTATGAAATTTGGCAGGCAGGTGTAGAACGAACGTCTTCATTAGTTGAACTAGAATTATCCAAAAATATTCAATCGTTTTTCTTTCATGAACAAAAAACTGCAAACGTTTTTGATAGAAAACTAAACTTCCCCTTCGATCGCTCACTTTTTTTCAATTTTTCTTCTAGATTGGAGTTCGACTTATACACAATATTGTACAAAGTTGCAATATGTTCGATTTTTTTGCTTCAGACCACCTGTGCAGGATTTAGGACTTCCGCAAGCGGAGAATGTCATCGCCTGTGCGACGACATACGTGGCTCCTCCCACTCCTAGTACCATGTTTTGTCAAACATTTAAAAAATATCATCATGTACAATAAAGACCGCTTAGTAAATATACCAAATTTTAACATTCTATATTTAATATTTTTCGCATATAAAATTGGTGAAAAATCGAACAATTTTTTGGCCCAACAAAGTAGAAACCTCCATTGAGCAATGTGCGGAATATCAGTATAGCGCAATATTGTCTTGGCCACTTTATTTGATTTCGCCCATTTTTATATACTAGCACGAGATAACGATACAGAAATAATGCACACAAACTAACTTGATGCATTTCCAGTATTTTCTTAATGCAATAGAAGAAAGATTACTTTAAATGGAGACGGTCGTATCGCCGTCTTAATTATGTATCTAGGTACCTTCGACACACATAATGTACAGAATGTCAGCTGATAAATCCGGAATAGCACTTCAGCACTGAGATGGCTTTGCTTGAGTTGCTACTCAATCGTGCTAAGCCTCGGAGCTCAAGAATTATCCGTCCGTGTATAATCGATCGGCGCATTTGCCGCCTTCACTCACTTAATTGCCTTGACGTAATAATACACGGTTCACAGCTAGTATTAAGGTGAACGGATCGAAAAACTCTCACCTAGACAGTGCAATCGGATAAGACTGTACCGGACATAGCAGAGTCGTAGATCGGCTCGAACGCACCTCTACCAACTCAATCTTCCGAGTGACCGAGAGCTTAGGCTTCGAGCTAGAGCTCGGCTCTTCCAATAGAACCAAAGCATGATGAAGAATCGAACAATGTCAAAACCCACAGGATTAACAGATGCAATCGAGACGAGTTTTTGACGAAAAAAACTACTGACCGTGTTACAGGGACAGGGAATCCCTGGCCGGGGCACGTGAGGGCTATCGTGGTCGACCTCGATGTCGGTTTCACGACCTTGATGTCGTCATTCGTGAACTTTGGCTTCGCACTGGATACGGGTTCTAATTTACGTTATTAAAAAAAACTGGTTTAATCGGTCCGTAAAGACGCTGCAGTACATTGCAAGCGTTTATGGTTAAGATGCCGAGGGATAATAATTCCTGATGGGACAGGGGACTTCTGAACATAACTGCCCCACCTCGACGCGTATGGCTTACAGCAATGTGATTCAATTAACATTGGAAAAATGCGTGGCCCACTTACTGCCTCAACTTTGTTTCCATTGTGACATTAGAAACGAATTCATCATGTTTAGTGTGTAAGTTGATGATGTCTCGGTCAATTTTAACCCTAGAACTCATGAACGTGATAGAAGCCCACCCCAGTAAACTTCCAAAGTGTGCTTCTAAGCTATAAATCAACATTGTCTGCTGGGGACCGTGATCACAATTCAGTTTTACTACCTGGCTGTAAGGGCAGGCAGGACAGTAGCACCAATTACTCAGTAGTCGTGAGGCAAAACAGTTCACATGGGCGTCCAGGGTGGGTATCTACCCCAGCCATTGATTCATGATCATCATGATCATTACTCTATCCGCCCGCCGGTTTATTTCTCATGACCCTGTCAGTACACTATCACCTTTTTCGTAATTTCGCAGCGATTTTCCGATTCTTTTCGTCATCAGTTCCTGATTAGTTCCCGAAAAAGGGAACGGCGGATCAGGGCCTGGCCTAAGACCCATTACATGGCGAACCTGATCCACGTTGGATGGCCTGACCATGGCCTGATATTATTTAGGGAAGACAGGTCAGAGGCAGTACTTTTTCCCGACTCAAATTTCTACACGGGTAAGGGTTAGGTAAAAGAAAACGGCGAGATATGCATTCTGTCCAAGAGCAAAGAATCGCAAAGTTTAGATTTGCTACCAACGATGCCAAAGGGCCACCTGCGAGGAACACAGAACGGTGCATTGTTGCATTTACGCGACAGTTGAAAGAGTTGAATGAACGATTTCTTTATATTCTTCATATTCTCATTTTCATAATCAGTATTAATCATAGACTATTTTCTCAATAAAATTGAAAAATATACGAAAACCCCATGCAAACATGTTTTGTTGTTGCGTTTCCATCTTTTTGCGTATTTACAAATTCGATATTTTCTCCATTCCCATATCCCAAAATAATTGTACCTTCCGAGCGGAATATAGTTCAGCTAATTTTTTTTAATCAGCTCAATATTTCTTTAAAACGCCGTGCAACATTTGAGTTAATTAAATTTAAAAAATCGAATTTTTTGTTAAGGAAAATTCAATTTTCGGCCTATGTTGGGGTTAAAATGGGTTTTTCAACAAATAAATTTTAATAAAATCTGTTTTAAAAGTTAAAGGTTTAAAAAAATAAAAAATAAAGTCTGTCTTAAATTTTGTTTAAATTAAATCTGTTAAAATTTAAAAAAAATAAAATCTGTGTTAAATTTTTTTTTCAATCTGTCTTCACTAAATAAATGTTAATAAACTGTCTTACGCCATTCTCTTCCTCATAGAAAAACGAAGAGATTCATGTACTGACGTTTCTTTTTTACTGCTCAATAGAGTGATTTTACCTACAGAAACGCGTGGGATCGTTACCTGCCCTGGTCATGAATTAGAAGATAAAAATACCATACATGAGTTCTAGGGTTAATTCACCAGCACGAACTGATCTCGACGACAACCCAGACCTTGGCAAAAGTATTATTGACAGTGTTTATTGAAGCATCGGGACACGTGTCGGGTACAAATTTCAACGACTTTGATATTTGTACAGTGCAACTTGTAGAGGCTAACGCAAGACTACGTTTTTCCTATTCGCAACATTGAGAAACTTTTGAGTATAGAGAACAGCTTGACATCTCGGAATTCACCTTCCGTCAAATTCGAGAGACAATGTGCAATATCTGCAAAAAATTGTCGTCCATAGACGAGGTATTCAACAACTCATGGATTGCATTCACACTAACCGTGAGATGGGCACAGGAAATCCTTGAGCAGGACATGTTAAAGACATCTCAATCCCTTGAGGCGCTGGCATAAGGACCTTTATGTCAGCATTTGTGAATTTTGGCTTGACACTTGTAACTGGTTCTGGCACGGTAGAATAGAGAAGAAAAGAAATAATGGTCAAATGCAAAATTATTGGATAGCCTACCTGAAGGCGGGAACTGGGTACCCTTGTGCAGGACACATAAGAGTGCAGTCATCCGTGTTGGATCGAGCGGTGACTTCGAGAGTTCTCACGGACACACCGGAAAATTTTGGTTTCACACTCCCCACGGGCTCTAGATACCCAAACGAATTGTCGTTGACGTGTAGCTTATTTCTTTCTAATTCCTTTGTGGAATTCTATGCTTCTAGTCATATTTATAAAGCAAAAACTTAACAAGTTTCACTTCTGGCAATATGGATCCGATCGATTTACAGGGCCTAGTAGGTGTCGCGTGTAAATAAACCATTAACCGTTTACCTGAATGATGGGGTCGGGTAACCTTGAACCGGGCACATGAAGGTTGTTGACCCACCTGAGGAAACTCTAGGGTTCGTGGATTTAATGTCCAGTGCACTCAATTTCGGCTTCGAATGCGAAACTGGCTCTAAATCAAATGAAATACGGGGTAGAGTCTCAAAGGCTATAGACGTATTGAAGGTTCCGTGACAATATTTATATCGTAGCAAGTAATGGTGAATAAGAAAATCGCCGTTGACAAACTTATTTCCATTTAATTGCAGGGAGTTACTTGAAAACTGGGACAGGTTGAGCCTATCCGGAAATATGAAACAGTTCCGTGACTGACTGACTGACATATAGATAACGCACAGCCTAAGCAGCTGAAGATAGAAACATGAAATTTGGAAGATATGTTCCTTGGAAGGTGTAGAGGTGCACTCAGGAAGGATTTTTCGAAAATCAACTCCTAAGGGGGTGGATGGGGTGTAAAAGTTTATATGCAAAATTGTATTCCTTGCGTGTATCAACTTGAAGCTTGTTTGAATATTCTTTAAAACAAAAAATTTACAAAAGCATATTTTAGGATTTTTTTGAAGTTATGAAGTTTGTATGGGAAAATCGAATTTCCTGCTGTTATCTCAATGAAATTCAGAACATATTTTCCTTGAGGAGGTTGGACCGGTCCAGCTGAGTCAAATGACGGCTTATGAGTTTTTTTTCTTTAATAAACCTAAAAAAATGCATACGAAGTATACATTTATTATGTTGATACTAAGTTTTCATAAAATACATAATTGAAGGGCAAAATTATGCATTTTCATACTTTTATTACGTGAAAACGAAAAACTGTTGTGTTACTACGAACTTGAAAAGTATAACATTATTAATAATTATTATGGAAAAGTCGTAATCTTTTATAAGAATAAAAGGATTACAAAGATTTATAATCTTTTATGATGGTTCAATCGTAATTTTGATGGTTCAATATTGAATACAAATGGTTTTCGTTGGGCAAGATGAGGTTTTATTTTCGAAATTTCTACAAAGGTTTAGTTCACGTTAATCCGTTATTAGAAATGGTTTATTTTAGTGCTAAATAGCCAAAAAAGTTTCGTCGCCCATAGCGTGAACGTCTTGTCCATCTAACCGTACGTAAAATTACGTGCATTAAACTATTTTTCAGCTCAGGTGTTTTGTGGTGAAAAAAATTTGTAAATATTCAGTATAGTTTGGACAATAACATATATATTTTTTATTATCTTGGATTGTGGGTAACGCTACAACATCCTTAAAAGGTGTGGAGATACTCTAAGAAAATATTAGGTTCTCGCTTGGTAACTATATGTGGGCTCTTCGAGAGTCTCGAGTGCCCAAAACTTGAATGTGCTTGCCAAAGACCATAAATCATACAATGTTGTCTGCAGAACTATATTGCAAAGCCTTGTAGTCCTGTAGACAACAATGACATTGTATGATACTGGAGTTGAAGGTTCGCACTTTTATACTACTATTTCATTAATTACCAACCCTTACCTCAGTCAGTCAATCTACCACCGTGCCTGAGAAATATGATAATCTACCTTCTTTCTTTGCTTGTTACTTTTTTCTCTCTTTGTTTATCTCCTCTCTGGCTCAAATCCTAAAGTCCACGCGGATGAAGTTGCGGGCAAAAGCTAGTCTTAGATTCAACAGTTGCGGCTCCTGGTATTATATTATTTTGAAAAATTCGACTTCTGTGAATCGTCGACAAAAGCTTGGGCCTCACAAACCTCGGCACTCTCACAAACACTCTCACAAACCTTGTATGTCCTTGAAAATGTATTTATTTTTTATAATACCATGTATTTTTCTGCAGACTTTTTCGTAGTTTGTATTCCTATTATATGCGATAACGATATGCCACATTTTCGTAAAGATTAAAGAGACGAATCTACCAATTATTTCCTTAATGTACCTTTTCAACTAATATTTAGATAATTCATTTATAATTGAATTTGTTCACATTTTAACTTTGTGAATATTCAGATAATGGAAATATCGGCATTGAGCGGGCGAGAATTTCGACGATTATAAATGAATCTACCTACCTAAAAGTTGCAACAGGATACGCCTGAGCTGGGCACAGCAGCGTAAAGCTCGAATCTTTCGTAACGCGGACACCAACGTCATTCACAGATGGAAATTGAGGCTTGGAGCTCGACGCAGGCTCTAAAAAGTAATCCACTTTATCTATCTACTAATATCACGGACTCCGATTCGAGAATCCTGAATTCTTAAGCAGCGAAAAATGTGTATCTTGAAACACGCTGTGCTGGAAAAGGGCACTGATCAATTTTGCGGTATACGATGGTTTTGATCGTAAATCAAGAATGCTGTATATGAAACATAAACCTGGATGGATTGGATGCCAATCGTACGACAATCAGTTTTGCAAAAGTTGTCGATCCAATTGGATGCCGATACTTGTCCCCACTTCCTGATAGGGATCCAATGGGTCACCGCATTGGATTGCATTGGATCCCTACACCAAAACGTCACGCTCGTGCATTGGATCCTAATCGGGGGTCCACATTGTAATCCAATGTCAATCTTAAAAGATTCTCACATAATTGAACAGAATCCAATACGATTCTTGATGGATCCCATCGCACACACTCACGAAGTTCGAAGGTTATTTTTCAACAAGCCGAGTTTTTTCTCGTGACTCTTCGCATATTTCCGATTCGGACGTGGTAAGGATTCAGAAAAGGCCTTCATCGAGAAACAGTGCAAAATTCAATTGGTTCCCAATCAGGACTTCTTACGTGCCGTGTCCAAAACAAATCTCTATACAGATGTAGGTGTAGGGTAGAGAGGGGCATGTTGAGCAAGTTTGGAATTATCGCCCTGTAATTCCTTAACAGTCTGCCGTATAAAAATGAAACCTACTTTGGTCAATAGGAAATTTATCTGAGAAGAAAAAGTATGTAGACGAAATTCCTGTTATTCTTATTCTTTCACAGATAATCGCTCTCAAATGACTAAGGCCATATTTGCTCAACCTGCCCCGATAGTGGGGTAAGTTGAGCATGAGTATGAGCTAAGTTGGGCAAAGTAACAATTGCATTAACAAAATCAAACGTATGCAACATGATTTGGTACAATGCAGTAATAAACCAACGGTTCCTTGTTAATTAGTTGGGTTTTGAAACATTAACATTAGTTGTAATGAACTTTGAACTATTTTTTCTCATACAATGGTAGAAGAAAGTCTTTGCAAAAATGCCAAATTGCAAAAATAATGAAACGTCCCGTGTTACCGTCTCGTGCGCCGCACGGCAACGGGCGATGTGTTCCCCTCCCTCATACCTTTCTTCCCACTATTTGATGGACCCGCGTACGGTGCTTAATTTTCCATATATTTCAATTGCCCAACTTACCCGACTGCTCAACATGCCCCTCTCCTAGCCTATCTTGGGAGTGCTCAACAAATTTGGGCATAGCATCACGAAAGGATATTCTTTTTGGGAGAACCAACAAATTCCGGTCGAGAATTTCGATAAAAAAATTCTCAAACGACCCTAATCGGGAAATAGCGTGGAACCCGTTTGGATTCCAATGTGGACTTCCTGCTTGCAGCGTCTCTAACAAATTTCTATAGAGATGTGCTAGGATTTGAGGAGTACTCAATAAATTTCTGCACGGTTAACAGAAAATGCTACTTCGACCTTGCACTATGGTCCGTGATTATTGATCGGTCACCTTTCTTCTAGAAACGCACTTTGTCGACGGCGGGAAGGAGAAAACTACAAACCACAAAGACGCACGAGTATAATCAAGGTGCAACACTTGCATTAAAATATTCTATGATCGCCTACCTAAAAAGAGGCACTGGAAAGCCTTGCGCGGGGCAGAGAAGCGTGAAGCCTATTCCCGAGGCAACCGAGAAACGTTGCAGATCACTGGCACCGGATATCTGCGGTCTGGTACTCGAGGCCGGTTCTAAATACACATTAACCCGCGAGTTCATATACACTCTTACATGTCTACACGAAGATATCGGATTCAAAGATCGTGTAAAGAATAATCCCGAGCTGATATTCCGCGTGCAAATTGAATCGTTATTCATCATATCGTGTTTACCTGTACGATGGAACAGGAAATGCTTGAGCCGGACACATCAGGGTCATCGCACCACCGAGCATCACCTTGAACGCTTGCGAATCCGCGAGTGATGGAAATTTCGGACGGGCACTGCCGGCGGGTTCTGTGTACGACACAGGGATATTCGAAAGAAAGAAACAATAACGGCCGGATATCGAGAAAACGCGAAGAAATTGAGGCACGAGTGAATGGACAGGAAGTTACTGTAGACGCCGTTGAATGAAAGAGAGTCATTGAAAAGCATAAATTACCTGAGTACATGCAGCCTGAGAACTACAGTGGCGGAAACGCTGCATTAAGGAAAGGCAGAATATTATGGCCCATCGTGAGCTTACTATTGAACCTTTTTCGAACAAGACGATTGTTATAAGCTACTAGATAAAAAGGACCCACTAATGAAAGTTGGTGAACCTCTATTCTTCCTGGGAGTGACTTTTAAGGCAGTATTCTAGTCTAGAAATTAAAAAAGGTCGATTTTTTTGCATGAACCTAAAGTATAGACTCTTAAGAGTATGTTCTTAAAAGGAAATTTCGAAATTCCCAATATTTACAAAGTTATAGCGATTTAAATACGGCTTAAATGCCAGTCGTATTCAAGGCTTCAGAAGCTCCTAAGGGAAGTTTAGCAGAGAAGAACGAGCGTCAGAAAATCATCATTTCAAATGGAGAAGGCGCACTTAACGAGGCAAGAATGGCCGATTAAGGTATTACTGGATGGGCCGTCGGGCAAAAAGTTAGTCCAAAATGGGCGAATCGTGGATTTACAAGTCTAGATTATGTCGTGAATGTTGAATCTTACAAATAGTTAATTTAATAATAAATTAACCCTTAGAAATGTTAATTTTCCACTTTTAATAATAATTGAAGTCTAATTCGACGATATTGGCATGTGCTTGGCTGAGGTTTTGTCAGTGACTGTACATCTGCTTCAGCTGTCCAACAAAAAAAATTCTCAATTTTTTTATTTAATTAATACGTTCAGATCATCTTATCATTATCAATAATTATCCAAAAACGCAATATATATTGAGTTTCCCAATGATTGCTATTAAATCATCGTTAAAAAAGGCGATAATCCTCATTACTTTAATTCATTTCTTGACAATTACTCGGTCGATTTATTCGAAACTTAGCATAATCAATCGCTTGATCCTAAATCTCGATGATATAATATTTTCAGAATTTATGGCGATTTGGTTGAATTCCTTTTGCAACTTCCTTTTTATTTAGTGAAAAATTCTAAACTAATTCATGTATTATTATTCTAATAAGAACTATCATTCCTCAAATTTACAAGAATTTTGGCGATTTTTTAATATCCATCCAGTAATACCTTAATATTACGTAAGCATAATATGCCATTATGCCACTTAGATAACTGCGGTTGTCTGATATTATACTCAAAACTTTAAACGCGTTTTTCTCGACACTACTTTTATCAACCTGGTTAACATAAAATTTCAAGTTCTAGCCAACCGATTGACTTCAAATTTGGTATAGACCTTCAGTATAAATCCTTCTTTTGTTCCGACATCGGGCATTGTGTAATTATTATTATAACTATTCAAAAAATTTACTTTGAAATCATAGGGCAAAAAATAAACTTTGTTCAGGCACTCGCCGTTTTTACATTTTTTCTGTTTTTTTTTCTCTCTGATACCTGCCATAATAACATTGTTATTGATCAAGAAAGTTGGTTTAATTTCTGTTCGACATGCATGGGAGTTTTGAAATCATGTCGACCGCCTTAACCCTTTTTTTAGACCGCCATACTTTAACAATTTTCTGTTAGACCGCCCATCACTTTAACAATTTTTTTTTTTTTTTTGCACAATTTTTTTTATTGCATGATCTTGAAATATCAATAGAAAGACTGTAAAAAAATAGATGCTGAAAATATTTTTTGTTTTTTTTTTATCAAGCCTGAAAAAACGCCTGAAATTTAAGCTGCTAGACTGTAATACTGCCTCCAATAGGTCAATTTACTATGAAACAAACTGTAAGGCTTTGCTCTTCTTATGTAATTTGTCCACAGTATTACCTTCAGTATGATCGGTAGATCAAACCACAAACTGGTTGGCAGTTAACGACTGACAATGAATGGATCGGAACGGGTATTTTTTTAGGCAAAGCATTGACCCAAGTATTCACAATATTCAAAGGTGTACGTGACAATTTTGAAGGAAGAACGCTATTACTATGTAGGTTGAGTGACCCAGCTGAGCCAGGGTCACGTTGCGATAACTCATAAAAGTTGTGAAAGCTAAAGTTTCCTATTTCCAAAAGTGCATTTCGCGGGAGTCCATTTTACCCCATGTTGGGTTTACACCTGTATAGACTTGCTTATGCGCGCGTGTGCAGCCATGTGCGCGCACAACAAGCCTCGGACCTGTTTTACTTCTTCGTGTGACGTAAGATCGACCACAGCCGAAGCCTTCAAACACATTCGTGAGAGATGAGAAGGGGGGAAACGCACAAACGGACGACGGAGATAGTGGAAGACGTCAGTAGAAAGGATTTCGATATTATATACCTGAATGCTGGAACGGGAAACGCCTGTGCGGGACAGAAGAGAGTTTGGCTCTCGTTCAGACGGACCATAAAGGCGCTCATCGTGTCCAACGTCGGAAATTTTGGTCTCGCACTGCCCACGGGTTCTGGTACACGGATATACTCGTTACAACAGTAAAATACACGTAATGTAGCATGCATACGTTTCGTTTACTCGGGTCGAAATGAGAAAGTGAAGGAATTTTTGTTTAGATGATAATGTGGGTGGTCGATGTGTGGGCAATTCTACGACAACCCTACCTGAAAGCTGGACCAGGACGCAACCGTGTGCCTGTTGAAATACTTTAAATAGCATGTTAAATGTTACGACGTAGGTGTGCACGGTTCACGTCGCGAGACTGCAATTCGGAATGTAATGTCACTACTCAAGTATGCTCCATTCTCATTCGCAGTTTTACTTGCAGGTTTCTAAGTAGGAGCAGCACGCCCAGAGCACGTGTGCCATTTAACAATAAACCAGATCTATATATAATAAAACAGTTCCGTGACTGACTGACTGACTGACATATAGACAACGCACAGCTTCAACCGCTAAAGATAGAAATATGATATTTGGAGGATATTTTCCTTAGAAGTGTAGAGGTACACTAAGAATGATTTTTTCGAACATAAACTCCCAAGGGGCTAAAATGGCGTGTAAAAGTTTGTATGGAAAATTGGATTCTTTGCGTATATCAACTTAAAACTTGGTATAAATATTCTTCAAAACAAATAATAAAATGGATATTTTAGGATTTTGTAAAAGAACCCCTTATTAGGGGTGCAACGACCTGTTGAAGTTTGCATGGGAAAATCGAATACCCTGTTTTTACCTGAATGAAGTTCAGAAGATATGTTACTTAAAGGGCGTAGAAATTGTGCTAGCCTGTCTGAGTTACGTGCAAGTAATTGGCTCGTCCAATTAAGCTCATACGAATTGACTAATGGCTCCCTCGTTATGAGCTAGTAGTTTCTAAATGTTTTGCTATCCAGCCTTTGTCTATTAATTACCCAATCGATATTCACTATATATGTCGCTGTGCTATAACAAAAATGCCACCTAGTAAGTAGGCCGTACTAGACTAGCCAACCATGGTTACGAATAACAAAGTGAAGTTATGTGACTACACGTACTATCATCTATCGAATGACTCATGGCTGGCTAGCCAACTTTTGTTCCAGATGGCGTTGCGAATAAACGAAATTCTCAAGTGGGTACCTCGTGATGGCTTAGCCAACATTAGCTAACTGCGGCTATGCGCCTCTTGGCCTGTCTTAATTACATATGTCGCTTGCCTTAAGATAAAAATACCACCTAATGACTAAGTCGTACTTGACTAGCCAATGATCGTCACAAATAACAATGTGTGGTGTGACTACCTGCAGTTCCATCGAGCGATTGATTCATGGCTGGCTAAGCAATTTGAGATACAGATAGCTTTGTAAAAAAAAATCTTTAAGTGTCTATCTTGCGATGACCTAGCCAATACTAGTCAACTACGGTTAGGTTCTCTTCGATTAGTCACTACCCAGTCGATCACGATTAGTATATATAATGTTAATATCGTTATTAGTAGTTTCATGATGGGCAGCATTAGTTGCAGTAACATCGTGCTCACTAATTCGTCACTAGCCAGAATAAATGTTTGGACAAGTACAACTTGAGGTTATGTAATAACCCAAAGTTGTACTTGTAAAAAGTAATCAATCCGATAATGTTATTTAAATTTGTTAATCCACCCATTTCTTCATAATGCAACTTTTTGCGTATGTAGACGATACGAGCCTAAATAAAACGACTAGCTATTGGCGATTTGAGCTATAATTTTACTAGATCAGAGCTAGACGGTGTATTTGTTGAGGTCGGCGGTATATTTGTTGAGCTAGTTGTATTTTCCACTCGGGTAGCTCTTCGCATGGTCTGTATGATTTATATGTGGAATGTTCTTGGGTATCGAGTCCCCAAATTTGAATGTGCTGGCAGAATACCATAAATCATATAATGTTGTCCACAGAACTATATTGCAAAGCCATACAGTCCTGTAGACAACAAAGACATTGTATGATACTGAAATTGAAGGTTGCACTTTTATACTACTATTTCATTAATTGCCAATCCTTACCACATTAAGTCAGTCTACTACCGTACCTGAGAAATATGACTCTCTACCTTCTTTTTTTGTTTCCTACGTTTTTTTCTCTCTTTATTTATTTCCTCGCTGGATCAAATTCTAAAGTCTATGCGGACGAAGTCGTGGGTAAAAGCTAGGTCAAAATAAAGTGGATATGACATGTTCATGTCACGTATTCAAAGGTAGTTTCGTGTTAAAGATGAAAATGTCAATCATAGAAACTTCTCTACATAACTTCATAACCAATCCTTGCCGAATATTGCCGGAGTTGTGACACTATCAAGTCTGGGCAAAAGACGCTATTGTGATATAGATACTAGATTCTTGGCTAGATTCCGTGAGACGGGTAAATTTCCACACTACCTCGAGCTTCTATCACACCAAGGGTCCGTTAGAAAAACGACTATTTATTTAATAGCTGCAAAAACCCTTTCCTCATTGGCTGATATCCAAAAGTCTATGCTATTTCCTGTCACTGTTGTATCATCCAACTTTAAAACTCCATAGATTACAAATGTTCAGAAGAAGGATTTTCCTTACTCCGATCATAAGTTCAAGTGGAAGCACCAAGATCGTAAAAGTTTCCGTGTCGAATTGCGGACTGGCAGTCTGTATTTACTCTAGCTTCACTTTTTTTTGCTAAGTTCGGCGCTTGTATTTTCTAGAATGTCCGTTGGTTAGGATTTTAAAAAGATAGGATTTTGAAAAAGGAAACCTTTGGAATACCGTTATATCGTAAACGTAGCCTTATCAAATTATGCGCATTACCAATGGATTTGGTGAACTAAAAATGATCCACTGTACGATAGAACGACCGTACTGCGTCACTTTTCCTTTGAAGAAACCAAGTTAGAAATAATGCAGAAAACTGTTCGACTTCCCTGACATAACTGATTTTTCATATACGGTGCAGTTAAAATGGCGAGCCGAAGAATAGGCTAATAATTAATGGCGTCTTTAAATGGGGACTCTATAATTTATGTACCTGAGAGCTGGTACAGGAAATGCCTGTGCTGGACAAAACAGTGTCAATGGCTCATCAAATTTTACGGTGTAGGCGCGCATTGTTTCCGTCATCGTAAACTTTGGTTTGACGCTTGCGACTGGTTCTGTAGGGTAATTAAACATGAATACTCATTACGATACCGCGACATTGTTCAATGACTCAGCCGCTTAAAACTTTGCTGTTATAACCGACGTCATCCCTTATCAACGTAATTGCGTCGATTTGCAACTCGTCAGTTTTTCATAGGTCACGGGTAAATGAACGTTTAATGCAGTTTGATGTACCTGAAGGCTGGTACAGGAAACGCTTGCGCTGGGCAGAACAATGTCTGTGCTCCGTCCTCTTGGACCATATAAGCGCGCAACGTATCCGTCATCGGAATTTTGGGCTTTGCACTGTTTACGGGTTCTATATAGGAACGTTGACATCAATGAACGGTTTGGTATCGCATTAACAAAGTATATTGAAACGAAGCAAGACGGGGAGCAGATGTTATTATATAATTAGATACCTGAAAGCTGGTACAGGGAAACCCTGGGCGGGACAAAACACTGTCTGCGTTTGGCCGTATTCGATCTCGAAAGCTCGCATGACGTCAGTCATCGGGAATTTCGGTTTGGTGCTTGCAACCGGCTCTGCATATCACAATATTCAATTATGCAGCAAATGTAAAGGGAAGATTGCAGGGGCGCGAATTGTGGGTAAACACCTTAATGAAAAGCGTCGGTGTAACGGAATTTGTTCTTATACTTTTTATACAGTCAGCAGGAAATTTATGAAAACAGAAAATACTGGTTCTCGCTGAAGCATCTTTGACAATATTATAAATTTCACGGGATTTTCTTACTCTGGTATAGAAATGGTTAGGCAAGAACAGAACTACATAAATATAAAGGGTGGAAAAACTAGTATGGAAAGTCAAACTATGTTTTTAGTTAACAAGATATGAAGACTTTGCGAACGAAGGTTCCTAGCAATATCCAAGATGAACTAATTGTCAAACTACACCAAACAATCAACAACAATTTGAAAAAAAATATCGTTAGTAGCTGTACCTGAAGGCTGGTACGGGAAAAGCCTGTGCTGGACAGAAGAGTGTCTGCGTCTGGTTTTGACGTATCGTGTATGTTCGCGAGGTATCCGTCATCGGAAATTTGGGCCTCGCACTGCCAACGGGTTCTAATATACGAAACGCCGACGAAAATCGAATGAACTACATTTTCAGGTATCGCGTTTACGCATTCACGACTACAGCGCTGTGCAGTCGAGACAGTTACAAACATTAGCCATTGCCACACTATGGTGGATCTAGTAATTGATTGTCAACGTGAAATTTAATCATTAAAAATTAGAAATAATCTGGTATGTACCATTATTGAATATATTGGATATTTTAATAATATTCTGCAAAGCTCTTGAGAGTGCATGCCTGGGACCATTGAATCGTTAGACACCTGAACAATTCTTTTGTCGGTTTCGTATTTAAGGGGGGAAATACATGTAGCGGCATTAAAAAATGCATGCATCCATGGGGAAGCTGAAGTACTATTGTACAGCCCTGAAATCGCTGATTACCCGGTTAGTCATTGAAATTCTTGAGTTTTCATAGTTCGAAAATTTAAACACGTTTTTCTCAAAACTACATTTTTTAAGTTTGTCGGAAACATAACTCTAAAACGAGTTAGTCGATCTGGCTAAAATTGTACACAAAATTCTATAACAATATTACTTTGAACCCACTTCTTTTCTTATTGCAAAAAGTATTTTCTTATTGCAAAAAAACGAACATTTTGTGTAGAATATCAATTTTTTTTTCTGAAGTGTCACAATTTTTTAAATTTCAATTTTTAAAAATGTTCCTTAGGTATAAGTTAAGCATTTGCATGTTAAAATACTAACAATTCTTTGCTGATATTTGTCATATCAATATTGGCGTCGTTGGATTTCCATCAAACGGATAACTGCCGCCAAAACCTTCTTTAAAGGCCACGCCATAACGTCGACATTTTGGAATATTTTTTATGAAAAAATTATTTAAACGGTTTAGTTATGTAATGAATTATACATAATGTTTCATAAATGTAAAACGATTTGTTCCTTACCTAAAAAAATAATTAAAATTGGATATTTTTTCGTCGTCTACATGTATTTCCCTCTTTAAGATGAAGCGAGCTAGAATGAACTTCAAGGATGCAAGAACAGCTTAATATGATGAAGAAAAAGCAAAGTAAAAATGTCATATGTTTAAAGTCCTTATTGTCAGTTTACGTATAATTGTTGATATAAATCACTTTCTTCCTGAGACAACTCGTTTTAATGAAAAATCGATTTTGTTTGAGATTATAAGGAAAATATCAGAAGCAACTTATATTTATATGTTTCAAGACAAGTGATTTTAAAACCTAAATTTACATTATCCATAGGTTTCCAATTTCGTTCAACTTATAACATCTCCTGAAATTACTTGGGTCATATTTTTCCACAAAAAGAACACGTACACTTATTTCTTTTCTCCAATTTAGATATAAAAAGCAAACAATTACATAACTGACGTAAGTCTTAGTGAGTTGTTGTACAAATACAAAAATAGGAGTGTTTCTGTTCATTTAACTATATAGATCATTACTGAAGATTTAAAAAAAAACATTTTTGCCATTTTTCCAAGTAAATCTGGATTCTTCAAAGCGGCTTGCAACACAGTAAGTGTTTTTGACATATAGAAAATGTTTAGTAACATATTAATAAGAAATATGTTCACCACGGTGTTAATTTTTTTTAGAGGTACGTATAGTTTAATTTTGAATAACCAATAATACTTGTTTGCATATAAAACTCTTCTGTTTAGCACAATTATTTCAGAGCGGTACTACATAACGGACATCTGCGAATGAAGAAATTAAATTTTCAAGCTCTTCCGGCTGCATACTGCTACATCTTTTAACAAAAAAATTGCAGAATATTAAGAATGCAACAACACTGTAGAGATTATAAAAAAAAGTCTACTTCCTTCGTATTCAGAAGTTTTTGAAAAACGCAATTAACTTCAATTGATAGGCTTCGAAAGCCAAAAACATTCTTCATAGCGGGTGTAATTAGCATTATTGTAAATTTACTCACAAAAGAGTGTAAAAATGCCTTTTTCAAATGCAACTCTATAAACAAATAAAATCTATAACAACTTTCTTTGTTCACAATAATAAAGGTTTTTCCTTCTGTTAGTAACCCTCCCAACCGCAATAGAGGTACGTGGGTCCAGCGAAAAAAAGTTGCTCGTTGAAAATGGTAAATTGTAAAAACAATTACGCGAAACAAAAATCGTCCTTGCACAGCGGTGTAGAAATTTGTCCAAGCATAGATGAGAATTCATACGTGACATGAGCGATCTGTGGCTTGTGGTATTTACGAATCAATCAAGCAATATTCATAGTTACACAAAATGTTTCATATACCTCACGATTGATAGTGTCTCGGGGTAAAAAACCCCGTTTTTTTTCATATTTCATGTACCTGAAAGCTGGAACGGGAAACGCCTGTGCGGGACAGAAGAGCGTCAGTAGCGCGTCGTTATTGACCGTGTAAGTGCGCGAGTTCTCGGCCATGGTAAATTTTGGTCTCGTACTTGCAACGGGTTCTATAATGTTCAAGCAGAGAGATGAAAGACCCTCAATAATTATAAACATTAAGAGATCTTTATATTCGCGGACCTAGCGCTTTTCCGTTCGGTTAACTTTCAACAAAATTTCGACGGCGGCTTCCATAAAACAAATTAAGTTTCTATACACGTTGATTAGATATCCTGTATGTTAACCGTTAACGACTTTGCCGTAATTCGACAACACGAATATGGAATATGGTTAACTAATGCCAGCCTCACCGGAGAACAACTCGTACCGTTGTCAATGAAGAGGTCCAAGCGCACTGATCGAAGGAAACGGTAAATTCAGCCCTAATACTAATCGGCTTACCAGTTAATGGTGTACATCTAGCTGAAGATCACGCTGAGCGATATGGAAACATCGAAGCAGCAATTAATTGACATAATTATGTGCTAAGAAAATGTCGTGAAGGAACGCAAAAATCAATGCAAAAAAATGTATATGTGCAAATATAGTTTTTTAATTGGGATGGAGAATATCGATGAGAAATATCAAAAACGTACCCGAGTAGAAATCGTGCTAGCTTGTCTGAGTTACGTGATAGTAACTAGCTCGCCCAATTGAACTCATACGAGCTGACTAATGGCTGCCTCGCTATGAGCTAGTAATATTCTAAATATTCTGTTATCCAGTCTTTGTCTATTCACTGCCCAATCGATTTTCACTATACATGTCGCTGCGCTATAATAAAAATGCCACCTAGTAACTAGGCGGTACTGGACTAGCCAACCATGGTTACGAATAACAAAGAGAGGTTATGTGACTACACGTATATCTAACGAGTGACTCATGGCTGGCTAGCCAACTTGAGTTTCAGATGGCATTGCGAAAGAACAAGACACTCAAGTGGGTGTCTCGCCATGACCTTTCCAACTCTAGCCAACTGCGGCTCTTTGATTAGCCACTACCCAGTCGATCGTGATTAGTTTATATAATGTTTACATCCTCAGTAATAGTTGATATAATGGATGACATTGGTTGTAGTAATATCGTGCTCATTAATTCGTCCCTAGCCAGAATAAATGTTTCAGTAAATACAATTTGTGGTTATTTGATTTTATGCGAATATAGCTCTTAATGCAAAAAAAAAGAATTAATCCGATAATGTTATTTAAATTTGCTAATCGACCCATTTCTTAATAACGCACATTTTTGCATGCGATTCAAAATTAATAAATTAACTAAGTAGAACTGGCTCAGTGGACAACGCCGTGGATTTATCACCCAGAGATACCGGATTCGAAACCACTTCACACATAAGCGTTTTTTCTGATATAATTTCTTATTAATCAATATATTTGCAGCGCAAATATCATAACCAACATTGGCAGTTGAGGAAGAAAATCGTAAAATTACCCCATGATATAAATAATATGAAAAAAGATGTTTGCACATTATCTGGAGAAGAAATATTACGCAGCTGCGGGATTTTCTTTTGGTCTAGTCACCGCCTAGTTTTCTGTTCCCAGTCACTAGGCGACGAGAGCGTTACATGGCTAGGCAGTTAATAGCTAAAATGGCGATTTGAAATATAATTTTACTAGCTCAGGGCTAGACGGTGATGAGTTGTATTTTCCACTCGGGTACATACAGTGGCGTGTAAAAGTTTCGGTCCACCCAATTTTTTAGAGTAAAGTGATAAAATATTTAATTCCTGAACTCGTTAATCATTTCAAATTTTTGAGAGAGCTCTTTTGAAATATATGAATAATAGCGTGGTATATTATTTTTTTGTATGGCGTATTATTTGTGTAAAGCGTCGAACGAGTTTCGTCGGTGTGCAAAAGTATAGGGCCGCTATCGCGTCCGGCTTCGTGAGCACAGTTTGTTTGCATTTTCTTTCGTACTAGTTTCAAAATATGCATAACAATGAAAAATCAGTATTATATCTGCCGCGATAGCGGAACACACGAATATCGAGGTCCGTAAAATCGTGTTAAAACTTTCTTCAGAAGGGAAGAGTTCTCGCGATATTGTGATTACTTTATCCATTGGAAAAAGTACGGTCAATTGTATCATTCGTAAATATAAATTAACAAATTCGTTGTGTGACAAAAGTCGAAGTGGTAAGCCGTGAAAATACTACGGAATACATTGACAAAATTATAAAAAGGAAGTGCTTTATAGATCCACGCAAAACTGCAGCAGGCATTTCGAGAAAATAACGTAGTGAAAATCGTGCCGACATTAGTCGGAGTACAAAAACCCGATGTCTGAAGGTTATAGGACTGGTTGGCCATTAGTGTAAAAAAACCACTCATAGGTAAAAAGAATCAAAAGGCCAGATTGAATTTTGCAAAAATAAAATCAGATTGGCGGAAAGTGCTTTTTTCCGATGAATAAAAATTTCAATTATTCGGAAGTGACGGTCGAAAGTACGTGAGGAGTTCAACAGGTACCAGATTCAATGCAAGGTAAAACCTAGTGGCGGGAACATAAAAATTTGGGGAGCATTTTCTGACGAGGGCGTTGGCCCGCTTGTAGAAACTCGAAGCAATATGGGCGCTACAATGTATAGAAATATATTGCAAGGCCATATGCTGCCATTTGCAATGAAAACAATGTCGCATGGTGGCTTTTTCAACACGATAACAACCCCAACCAAACATGCTTCACGTCTTGTAAAAGACTGACTATCGCAATCACCGGACGTAAATCCGATTGAGCATATGTGGCAAGACCTAAATGATCATGTTGGAACAAAAAATCACTCTAACAAGATGGAATTGTGGAGTCCTTTGCGACTTGCGTCGGAAAACTTGCCACAAGAACGGATCTCACAATTAATAGCGTCCATGCCTCGTCGACGTGCCACAGTTATCGCTGCTACGGGCATGGCAACAAAGTACTGACGATGAGTCAATTGAAGAAGGTCGAATCTCGTTCTGTCATTTTCAAAAAATTTGTTATGATTTTGAAAGTATTGCCCAATACTTTTGCATACTCGTTGAATAAAAAGCGATTGACAGTCAAATATTTAAGAACAATATCTATATATATAATTAATTGTTTTCAAATATAAGTGAATACATGTTGTCATGACTTGTTTATTCATTCCTCACCGTCGTATTTCAACGCAATATATCTGAAAAATAGGATGGCCCAAAACTTTTGCAACTGTATATTTGTATATATATATATGTGTGTATATTTTCGATATTTCCTATTGATATTCTACATTCCAATTAAAAAACGTTACAGCTTATACATATTTTTATATTTTTCACAATAAAAGATGGATTCTGAACTTCTCAACCAAACTATTTTTTACATATTGTTCGGAATTTTATATTATAAGCTACAAGATTTTATTCTCCGATATTTTTAAGAATTAGGAATGCCATTTATTTATAATCGTTAAGAAATTAAAGTGAAATATATATCGATTTTCATCAAGTAAAATAAGCCGTATTTCACAAAATTGCATCACAGTCTCACAATTCTATCTCTACTTGTCGTAAGCTTCGTTGAAATTAATCATATTTTTTGGAACTTGTTCCAATATTTATTTATTCCAAATAAGATTAATCTTATGATTAGGAAATAAAATAGGTACGTAATTACCCGATCCGAACTATATACGAATTTACTACGTGGCTCCATTAAAAATGTATATCGAAACATACAATTTTGCAATCAGCATATGTGTATTTTTCACATCTAAATATCTTTTTGCAAGGGATACATATATTTATGAATATATTTCCACGAAAACTGCCTTATGATTAATTCGTGATAGAGGTTTTATGAACTTACTTGTGAACGGGAACAGGGAATCCCTGTGCGGGACATAATAACGTGACAGAACCGTCCTTAGTCGTGCGGAAGCTTCTCGAATCATCGATTGTCGGGAATTTCGGCCTTGCGCTTCCGATCGGCTCTAAACCGTAATATTACGAGGACTATTCTTACCCCTAAACACTGCTGGCCTATTATCCCTGAACTTGCTTACTTTTTTATGGCTGAACGGGGAACCCCTGTGCCGGGCACTCGAGACATCATTGAAGTGCCTTTTTAAAATGATACGACAAATCCAAAGCCAATTATAGCTTGTAACCCGCGAAACTAAGATGGAATACTTCGATTGTCTCGAATCTAATAATCTATACATATAAAATACTTCCGCGACTGACTGACTGACTGAAGCATAAATAACGAACAGCCTAAACCGCTGAAGATAGAAACATGAAAGTTGGAAGATATGTTCCTTAGAAGGTGCAAGGGTGTACTGAGAAAGGATTATTCGAAAATCAACTCCTGAGGGGGTGAAATGGGGTGTAAAAGTTTCTATGGACAATTGTTATCCGCGTATAAATGGAAACTTGGTATAAATATTTTTCAAAACAAATAATAAAATGCATGTTTTAGGATTTTTTTCACAACCCTTAATTAGGGGTGCAATGGGGTGTTGAAGTTTGTATAGGATAATCGAATTGCCGGCTTTTATCTCAATGGAATTCGGAAGATATGTTCCTTGAGGAGGTTGCTCAGGGACTTTACGGGGCAGGCAACTGTAATGGCTGCCAACTCCGAATAATCAAATTTTCGGTTACGTAAAATAAACAAATTTCAGCTAATAAATATGTGGAATGCATATAATTGACTGTTTAGTAATGTTATTATCCGTTTTTTGTTTTTTTTTTACATCGCAAATACGTTATTAATCAAGTTGAAATGTGGTAAACTTGAATTTTCACAAATAAAATAAAATTGAAAATGGCTATTTCAATGTGTTCCTTTCGAGGTACAATTATGAAACTCTCACAAAATACTGGTTTTCTAGGTACCTTCACTTTTATTCTTTTTTTCAATTTTATTAATTTGGTGCAACATTGTGAAAAAAATAAAAAAACGTTTTTTTAATTTTGTTTTCACTATTTTCACTTTTGTTCCATGTTTAAATATTTAAGTTTATAGTTTAAATGATGGTATTGACTTTTAATTATATCAAGTAATACTATTCTTTTCGATTTCTTTTGTAATAAGACAGATCATTCATTTTCATGAAAAAAGAAAATCAAAGATATTAGAGAAAAAATAGGAAATCAATAATTTTTTTGCTAAATATAATGTGATGATAATAATCTAATAATAATAATTGAAAATATAGTTAATTAGTCATCATCGTTGTCTTCTTCAATTACTACGATGTTATGATTTGCATTAAAACGGCGACTCAAAATTTCTGCTGATCTAACAATTTTGTCCAAGTATCTAGCATATGATGAATAATAAATTACTGCCGTTAGATGAGAACAACAACCTACAGTTCGTCTTCCATTTACGCAATCACATGAATATCGAGAGGTTACTTTTACACTATTTCTATTCGGTTGATATTGAATGAAGCACCGGTCAGTTTTGGAATTAATATGGCGAGACTTAACTTGAATTTTAAGAATGGTTTCATGATTTTTCTCATATTGAATTTTGATGTTATTATCATCATTTCAGCTAAATATGATATTGCTTGTGGAAGTTGATATGACCCAGTGAACAATATTTTAAGATCTCTCTCAGGCATTTTGGAAAAGTCTAGCAGATCATTAGATTTAATTTCATGGAAAGGAACTTTTCACTGAGCCCATCGATTGGTTTCTACTTCAGTAGCTAAAGTGTTATCTAGATTTTTCCGAGCCTTCATAACTGATAGAACTTCTTCGGAAAGATTTCGGTTAGAATCCAAACGCTTTCCAAACTCATTATGTAAGAAACAAACAGTTCGGCAGTATGTTTATACTTTTCGTAACAACTTATTATCAAGCTTGTGGTCTAATATTTTGAACTTTTGTTTAATCATCCCATGTACAGCTTCTACTGGCCAACGAACTTTTGTGCCACACCGAGATTCATTTGACTCGGTAATTGTTAACCGACTGCGTTTTCCTTTGAGAACTGGCACGAGTACATCAAATTCAAGATCTTCCAAATCATTCTTCACATCACAGAAACATCGACCAAGAAGAAACTTATCGCCTGTTTTAAGCAGTTTAATTAAGCCATTTGGATTTATCATGACAGTTTTCCCTATTGTAGCATGGTTCAAATTAGTCTCGTATGGTCCCAGCATATCTATTACGTATCCATTCGTCGTGCAAATTGTGAATGGCTTATATAATGGAACTTTTTTCTGAACGGAATATGATTTACGTTGATATTCATTATTAGTTCTTTTAGTACGTGTAAAAAAGTGAAAATAGTGAAAAAAAACGATTTTTTTTTCACAATGTTACACCAAATCAATACAATTGAAAAAAAATTGAGAGTAAAGGCAGCTAGAAAACCAGTATTTTGCGAGAGTTTTATAATTGTACCTCGAAAGGAACACATTGAAATGGCGATTCTCAATTTTTTCTTTGTAAAAATTCAAGTTTAACTTTGAAATATTTGAAAATCTATTTGATTGATGTGTTGTGTCAATAAGTAATTTCTAAAAAATCACGCAGAGTCCATCATAAATATCTAAGTTGAAAAAAAAATACAAAACTGGTAATCACATTTTTTTTCGATTGATAATAAAATAATTGGGTTAGAGAGCTGAAATTTTCAGCAAAACTGTTTTTTTTAGTAAGGATACTATAGGCTGAGTGTCATTCAACAATTCTATGAGAAGGAAGGGGGCAGTTTCTGTATCCTTATTCCGCAATGCTCTGTCAGCAAACGCTTAACATTACGCGATAGCTGAGCAATCTCCGTAAAAGTCGTAGAGGTGCACTAAGAAAAGATTAGCTTCTCGCATGGTTAAATATATGTAGCCTGTTCAAGAGTATCGAGTGCCCAAAACTTGAAAGTACTTGCCGAAGACCATAAATCATAAAGTGTTATCTGCAGAACTATATTGCAAAGCGATATAGTTCCATAAACAACAATGATATTTTATGATGCTGAAGTTGAAGGTTTACACTTGTATACTACTATTTCATTTAATGACCAATCCTTACCTCAGTCAGTCAGTCTACCAGCGTACCTGAGAAATATGACACTCTACCTTCTTTCTTAATTTCTTACTTTTTTTTCTCTCTTCGTTTATCTCTCCTGTGGATCAAATCCTAAAGTTCACGCGGACGAAGTCGCAGGCAAAAGCTAGTGTTCGATACAAATAAATACATAATGTACGCATTTACCCGTTCCTCAGGTAAACTTTTCTATACTAAAGGAAAAAGGGTCGGGTTTCTCGGGCGGATGAATTTTTCTCAAAAGTAATCGATGTCTTTCGGACTATGGGGAGAAAAATAAGAGCCTGCGCCTGCCAATTTCAAGGTAAACGATAACAATCTCTTTCGTATTTATCGGGAAATACAATTTGGTCCCGGAGGACTCTCATCGATTTCCATTGGTATAGCGATCGCGAGAAGTCGCAAGTTTGGTCGTTCGTATGATACGAGGCTCTCTGGCGCACGTTCGGAGAACTTACCTGCGCGATTTTCACCTGGGGCTTGCGGACGCGAGTAGAACCGATATCAAGTGCGAGAGGCAAAGCTGAGGGTTTCTGCTTCTTGTTTTTTACAAGCTCGTGTCTTTTTAGTGTAAGACAGGGAACAAACGTGAGTGAGAGACAGAGAGAAAGAGAGAAAGAGAGAGAGAGAGAGAGAGAGAGTGACATACGCGGCGGTTGAATACTGAATTCAATGTTCGAGGCGGGCGCGGTGGCACGTGCCCGCAGGGGTACCCTGTCCCAGCATTCAGGTGATAGTAAACGAGCTTGGTTCAACGTTTCCATATGGCATGCGGAATCGACTCGGCACTCGAGCCGTCTCGTCGTCTCTTCACAAAGCCCCTAACCCCAACCCTGCATTTTTTTTATCTCCCGTAACCCTTACAACCCATCCGACTATCCGGCGCGACACGAGACACGCGTGCAACCCTTCCGGCCATGCGCATAGTATGCCCTCGGCGTTATAACTTCTGAAATCGCCCACTGGAAACCTCGAATGAGAGTTGAGGACTCTACGATCGATCTTGAGAGTATACGCGTAATCTTTGAGTTCACGTGGCCTCTCATACTACATTTGAGTACCTAGATTTAATTGACTTCCGGCCAATTATTCCAAGTCCTTAGACGCTACACGCTAAAAAAAAATATTTAATTTAAATAGGATCTACTCAAATCATATAGGTTTTTTCCTTGTCTCGCGGCCTACTACGACCCTATTTATTTCAATTTTTTTTTTTCTTCTTTGATCAAGCTATTCTTTTTAAATATTAAATTAATTCAAATTAAATGAATATAGATTGGATTTAAATTAAATAAATAAAGATCAAACACGATATATCGCACGAATACGAGAAAGGAATATTGGTTCATGTCATAAAAGTGTGGTGAAAAACGTTAAATTATTATTTTTTTCACTAACAATGCTGTTATTTGAAGAAAAAAGAAAGGTGTCATCGTGCCTTTTATCAACAGGCGCGACTATTTATGTATAGAAAGACTAACCATTTTCCTCAACTGCAGAATGGTACAACAGTCTTCCAATGAAAACAAAGCCATAAGGTTTTTGAGAGACTAAATCGTGTACCATTTTTCCGTCAGTCTCTTTTGACTTATACTACCAGATGGGATCAAATCACAGATTTATTAGGGATAAATAAAATATTTAGTTATTAGACGATATTGAATAGATCTTGATTTGAATAAATAAATATATTCAGAATAAGTAATTTTAATAATGGAATGCAATAGGAAGAATTTGATTTCACGAAAAGTCTAGTTAATTAAATAAAAAAAAAAATGAAATAGAAGCATCTAGTTAATATCAAAAGAATTTTTCTGTCAGTGTAATACTGCAAAAGGCCCCTGCTTGTGCACCCACACAATACGGCCCTCCACGAAAGGAATACCTTAATGCCCAGAAACGTGAAACCTTTATTCTCTAATTGAATCGCAATAATTTCATAATATTCGTACGATTTTTATATATCACCTGGAATCATACTTCGAATTATTGATTACAATTATTGAGCTTGAATTTAAATTCTAGAAATATATATTTTTTTTATTCGTGCGGTCAAAATTTAAAAGAGGTAAGATAATTATGATTTCGCGTATAAAGTTTAATCGAAATCATTTGCGAACGAGAGGCAGCCCGACTCTATTTCTTTTTCCATTGGACCAATCTATATGGTTGAATTCCAAAATGACTGTCCGCACATACTACAAGGTATTAGATTATCGTTTATTGATATTTTCAAACCACCTAAACCTTTTTTTCTATCAGGTTTCGGAAACTGATGAAAAATATTCTACTTTACCCTCAAGAGTTCATCATCTGATATCATTTGCAAAAGGGGTCAACGTATGGAAACTTTATTAAACTGTACGAAGAATAAATAAGCCCTGAGCAATTATTTTATTATCTAAATAAAATTATATAATCCTGTAGTTATTTATTCAAAGCTCTTTCGGACTAATTGTGATATATAAAAAAAAGTTTCAGGCCAAAAAGTATATATCGTTTTTATTTCTTATTTGAAGTTTACGCTACCCCAAAAAACTCTCTTCTATAAAGTTAACGAAGTTACTCTACTCGATCACGGGATAAAAATCTTGCGCCCTTTAGTCGAATTATAGAAGTAGTATTTCGATTCCTCTTGGTCTTAATTTTTTTTTCATGTTTAATAAAAGAAGTGCTATAGTTCATTATATTACTACTAATACTAGTTTTAATTTTGTTATTTTTCGTCAACAAAAGACTGCAGGTTTTCCTAATTAAATTTGGTTTGTCCGATTCGATTTATAGACACTAATATTTTTGTCCTATATCGTTCGCGACAATTATTGGCTTGATTCGGGAGGGATAGAGCCAATTTTAGAATTGATTGCACGTGGAATGCAGATCGTTTCAGTAACCTCGATATATCGATTTGACAGTTTTTGACGAGACGGCGTTTCTACCAGCATATGTTCCTCGGTTTTACGAAATTTGCAATCAATACACGCGCGATACATAAACGGAGAATCGCGGACCAAGCTCGTTTACTAATTTACAGACACGAATTGAACATTCACAATAAAATAAACCCGTCAACGATAAATCGATGTCGATTCATCAATCTTTTTTCTCTCAGTTTTAATTCTATTAATAAAAAAAAGTGTTTAATCGCGAAAGAAGATTCCTCCATATCTGGCTTGAGACGTAAATTACTGGAACATATCATATTCTAGAGGAATCGGACACTCGTGTGGTGTATCAAAGATGAATCATCATCGTTTTATCGTTGTCTGGCGAACGTAGGAACCGCATACCCAAGCACCATCATTTTAAAAACTCATTGTCCGGTTTCCATTCACAATTTTACGTAAGTTTCAAACCGGACCAGAAAACTTCAGCAATTGACTTTATTTTAAAATAGCGCTGCTCTACGATTGAAAATAAAGAGAAAGAGATTTTTATTTATTTTCTGAATAAATCGTACAAAATCGAACGCGTAAAAAAACACTTAAAACATTTTCCCCTCGTAAATAAATATATTTGCCTCGATGAACAAGCAGTTGACAGAATTCTGGAATGTTTTCGCTACGTTGAACTTTTCGTTTCTCCTCAAAATTTGTTTGCAATCTAAAACGTTTGATAATTCGACCAAGCCCATATTTTCAATATTTAATATTTTCAAGCCCATATTTTCAATAAATGGCTTCTTGCAAACTTATTTTCTCAGCTATAGTAGGATTCAATTTAAAATGCGAATAATGAATTTCGCAGAGGGCACTTGTAAAGGTTTTTTAAAACTGCGAAAATGACACGGCCCTCGTGGCGATAGATTGCAGGAAATTCACAACAAATTGAGTTCGTGATTTCTCAACTCGGGTCTTAATGAGAAATACTCTCATTGAGAAGGTTCGAGGGAAATCGATTAATGCGCGATACGGGCACTCGGTAGTCGATGGTGTATGCTCTAGGGTGCGGTACCTAGGCTCGAATTCGAAACGACGATTCTGGCTACGACGGAGCAAATAAGTTGATAGACACCCACTGATTTTCTACTAGCCATGATTGGAGACAATCACGTAAATTATCACCGCCCTTCTGACTAATCGTGTCATTTTCTAACGAATTTTGTCGCATCGAGAAAATTTCATCTCACTGCAATATGAATTTTATCGTTACTTATGTTTGTTAATAAAATACGAGCTTCATTTTGATCTCTAAAATGTAATGAATTTATTAGCTATTCAAATTACAATTTTTTTGCAGTAATTTTTATCGATGTATCTAGGTAAACAATTTATTTGCAATTTTTATAAAAATTAAGATTAGTCAGAGTCCAATGTTATTTCCCGGACGGGAAAAATAATAATTTAATATGAAATCTATTTTACGAGAAGCTTAAACTCAACTTTTCAGGCGAGCTCGTGATGATAGTTATTACTATAAATTTTCAATGAGTTTTAACATAAAACGGTTATTATATCAAGGCCCAAAATTCATTTCCGAATTTATATCGCCGGATGAACATGTTAAATTATTCAAAATATTATCATGTTTGTTTATCCACCCTTGATTTTCGGTTGTTCGTTGTCTTTGGCCAACCCTCGTTTTTTTTAATTCATTGCAAAAATAATAATAAATTTTATAACATAAAACACTTTTTTTTCTATTTCATACAAACAAATCGAACGGCAGACCATACAAAAAATTATATATACGAAACTTTATGACAACGAAGCAAATATTAAAAGAATAATGAACCAATTATGTTAAAAATAATTTAACGCACCCATCCGTGTCCTTGCATTGGCAAGCCTAGAGTGCATTCCCTAGTGTGCATTAACAATGTCAAATAATTTAAGTTTTTCGAAAAATATTGGCAAATTGTGACAAGATTCGTCGGATGAAATTTTATGATAAGCTTCAGCTCCGAAATGAAATAATTTTTCGTAACCAGAATCGTGATTCGCGATCATCATAATATATAAATAAAATTGTCGAGTGACAGAGATCGACGAGACTCTGACTTACCGGTGATGACAAGTCGTCCCTTCGTAGCTGACAATCGTGTTTCTCCGGTGAGTCTATGTTTGGTGCGGCATTGATAAGTCTTGTATCCGTCTTCGGGTCCAACGTCTCTGATGTGCAGTTCACCGGAAGGTAGCACCAGATATTTTCCATCTGTATTCCACATCACGAAACTTCGCGTTAGCAAATGCACATTTTCTTCCGCGATATTTTCCATGCACCATACTTAACGCACAGGTATGTCAAAACTTTCATACCCGTGCGCGCGTAAAAGATTTTCGTACAAATCCCGATTAAATTTTTTCCGTTTTTTTTTGTTATCAATCCGAAAATAAATTAGCCAAGATGACATTAAATAATATTGGTTTTAAAACATGTCGATGAAAAATTTACAAAAAAATTGACCACTAATACAAATGCGAGTATTAATTATTTATTGAATATTCATATTATTTTAATATAGAGCTTGCGTTTTTAGATTTGTACGAAAAAAATGTTATTTTGTTATTATTTTTCACATACCCAAAACGTGCAATGTGTAGCGTGCAATACAATTAAGCAACACGTGGATATAGTCGGACCCAGAATTTTGTTCATGTGCTTCTCGACTATGTGACGACTTACAATGAACTGCGCGAGGTGCAATTCATTATCGTTTTCATGCAGCAAAGCAATCGTTGATGGCGTGCCGTTGAGAAAAAAAGGAAATATTATCTCGTAATATCGAACTTAGGGAATGAGAAGTATGGCGGAAAGCTCGCAAAGACTTCACGACGTGGTATGCGAATTATTCATAAATGGGTTTCTGGAACGAGCGAAGATCGTCAGCAATTTTCTTAAGTGATCGTTGACGAGTCGACCGATCCAATGGAAACGAGTCTAATGTACTTACACTATTGATCCAATCACGAAATATAGCGTCAAAAAATCCACCGTTTGATCTACTTTTATTTTCTGTTTGACGTTTCATTTAAATAAATACTCAAACCACTCAACTTTATTTAAGGGCAGGTTACCGTTTAGACGATGAAAAATTCGATCTTTTTAAACATAATTTACATCCTTAAAGTGTTTAAAACACAAGGGTAAAAGGATATTTTCACATCTAAAGTATTTTAGAATTTACAGCCTGAACTTTGACAAAAATCAGAAAGCGATTTATGTCAAAAATTAATTTAGAAATATTTTTTTCGTCCGTTAAAGCAAAAAAAATGGGTTTTTTTTTCAAACGGCTGCCATTGTATTATCTCGGGGTTTTTCAGAAAACAAAAAACGATAAGACCTCTCAAATTTAGTCTAGTTTAATCATTTCCAATCCATTTTTTTTAGATAAAATGGCAAGGCTGTGAAGCGCCCCGCGCAGACCAAAAATCCCGTGCATGACTTTATTTTACGGGAGCTGGAGCCGCCATTTTGTTTTCTTTGTTAAAAATAAAATTGGAATTTACTCTTCATTGATAGAATAATAATATACGTTGAAACCCGTTTCCAAAAGTATTTACTTTATATAAAAAATGCATGCCTCTCGACGGTAACCTTCCCTTAAGTTACTTTGTATGAAGAACTTTGAAAATGACAACGCTGGTTTTTAAATATAGTTTATTATCCAACGACAAATGGTTAAAAAAAGAAAAATCTCTTGCCTAATTCAGATTGAAGCATGTTTTCTCAATACTTCTCAGACTAAATTTAAAAAAAATGATTGGCATAAATCATTGGACGAAATAATGTACAGATAGGATAATGCAAAGCAAATAGCGAGCTACGTAACTTTATTTTTTTCAGTTCAGTATGTACTTAAAGAACATTTCAGAGCTATCCTTTGGAGTGATTTGGAATTGTCATGAAATTTATTGAGGGCGTTTCTTACGAAACGAACCTGATTTAGACAACATTCGTGATCAAAAAGAGTTTTTTTTTATCACGAACTTTTTTTTTATCGTAGAAATTATAAAATCCTGTTACAACGATTTTTTATGAAACGTGTAATTCGACGCCTTAATATTCCGAATTTTAAGATGACGCTTCCATTTTTAATGAACAACTCAAAAGCTTACAGAATACCTCTACAGTACCAAAGAACGTCTGGGGTCTGAGAGCATTTATGATTGTGAATATTTTATAATTGCTTCATTGTTCATTCGACAGTCAATTAAACACCAAAGTGATAATTATACCACTTCAAGATTTTACCAACAGAGAATTAATTAAGAGAAGTGCATTCGAATAAGTGCAGTTCAATGTGACGACTAACAAATGACCAAAGGAAACAAGACTTTTGTTATCCCAGTAACAGATTTGCTACTTGAGATTGTAAAAGTCTTGCGAGAGTAATTACACTCAGGATGACAATGAAGTAGAGCTAATATTTCCTTTGCCGGCACGCCCCATGTCAAACATGTACCCAAGTAACACTTGTTAAAAAAAAAGTACCGCAGTGCAATATTTACTAACGTGTATAGAAATTCCATAGGATTCAATTGGATTACCCGGGTAAGTGTTTGTCCAACGATCTTTGTTTTTTCTAAATCTAGCAATACAGACACCACCCAGAGTGAAATAATTGATTACAGACACCGAATTGCCCAACAAAATAAAAATGTCACGAGATATTTTCCTGCGTTATTTGTCCTTTTAATAATTTTACAATTTTTATATACATTTTAATGAACTCGATAAACTTTTTTCAATCAACCTTATTTTTTATTCGAATTAATAGTTAATCTGGAATTTCCAAATACCAGTTGAATTAATTAGTTGCACACTTGAATAAATCATGCATCATGTTGTGAAAACCGGTTGGTATTCCATTCATTTTTGACCGAAACCATCCATGTTTATTTTATATCTTCGTAACATTTTTTTTATGCACGTTACAACCAACAACATAGGTACAATTAGGATTTTGAGGATTGACGGAAGTTAGACTGTTGGATCAGGAAGTAGGAGTCCGGGCAGCGCGAGCAGCGGCAGTCAACGTCTTACGAATTGCAACGATGTTTAATTTGAATAATATTAATAACGCGAATGTTGATCTAGCGGCGGACAGACGGGCGGACGGATGGATTTGCCCCGTTCGGGACAAATGTGAGCCTGAGTATTATGTTCAATACTCCTAATCGCAGACTTCCGATAAGCGTATTCCGACAAGGAATTGCCTGTGCCATGTTTTTATTTTTCGCAACGAGCAGCAGGCCGAGATTCTCGAGAAAGTTCATGAAATTCACCTGTTTGTATTAGGATAAAGTAGAAGCGTGATGAATAAAATTATCATGGCTAACCCTCCCCCCCTGCCATTCTGCGTCCCTCGACTAATGCCGCCGTTGTTTACTTTCCTCTTACTTTCCCTCTCGTTTATGTATTCCCTGCTATATATGACCTGCTCCCGATTAATCGATATTCACCCACTATAAAACTATAGGCTGTACTCGTAACTCACCACAGACCCGCCACTCTTCGGCTAACGTACTTTCGGTCGATATTAACCGCACGAATTTACCATGACTCTGATAAAACCTGACTCTACATCAATAGAAAAGGTTCTCGTACACGAAACATATCAATGAGGAACTTGTAGTTCTCGAACGTTATTTGGATCGCGGGTTTTTCTTTCCCCTGCAATTTTGGATCCAATTGCTACTATTATCGCACATCTTGACGTTTGACGTCACAGGCAATGTGTCACGTACGACGATGCAAGAGTAACGTATAAATGCAACACGGAGGCGTGTAATCCCAAAATTTAAGATCCACGACGAGACACAAAATCGATGACGATCAGTCTCATCTATGGTATTCAAGCAAATAATTGAGAGGAAAGAAAAATCGTCAAACCGAGTCGCTTCAGACAGCAAAAATGAGACTTTGCCGGAAAACGATCAACTTTTTTCTGTAATATTCCCGGCAAAAAATAAAGATTTTTCGGTAGTTTGTAATGCTCAGGCATATTCGTCGACCTTTATTCAAGCGATATCGAAGTTATTTACGAAATAAAATTATCTGGTTTAATGATTTCGCAACTCGGTTGACCTCTACAAAATTCCCAGCTTAATTCAATAATAAAAATAAAGTTTAAACAATGTTGGGTTAATCTTTTAACATAATTGGCTTCGTCAACGATAACTCCTGTCGAACTTATTCCTCAGGGTATCTTCTTACACCAGTTAACTTGAGATGATCCTCAAATTAAGGGACGATTCCAGTGTAATTTTTTTTTCAAAATCGTTTTTTTTGCATTATCCAAGAATATGGACTTTCATAAAAATGCTGTTAAATTTTGTTCGTGAAATTCGAATTATTCCGATCGCTACAGCCTTTCTTAGAAAAAGGGATTCGACCAGCTGCGTGAGACCTGGCGCTGGTGAACGACCTTTTTCTCGAAACGTCGTTTTTGAAAACGGTGGAAGATTTTAAACGAAGAGTTTCCAAGCTATCCTTCTCAAATTTCGCCACATCATTCTTCACGCCATTCCTTAATGTCGTACAGAAGCGTTTTTATTTATTTGAAAATTCCACTTTTTTTTTTTAACGAAAAACTGTCGTAAAAAAGTAAAAATTGGCACTTCGTGTTGAAACGGCCACCATTTTGTTAATTTTTATCGAAAACAAATCCCCCGCACCCCTCTATAGTTTTTCATACTGATTAATAATCTTTTTGGTTTTATTTCTTTCAGACAATTTTTGGAGGTGTAGGACTTTTCACCGTCAGGTGTATTTGTTTAGGCACCATTTTGCAGTAGGCAAAGAAAATATATACAAAATAAAAGTAAAACATTTAAAAATATTTTTATGTACAACATGAGTCATTCGAATAAATTTTTAAAAAATCGGACTGATTATCGAATTTATAAATAAAAGAAATCATGAAAATCAGCAATTTTCAAGCTAGTCACGCTGGAATGTTCCCTTAACTGGATCCTCGTCACCTTGTGATACCCTAGCACATTGTCAACACTGTAAAATCCGAATAACAAAAGCACCGAAAGAACGAAAAAAAAAAAAAATCCAGGTTTCGTTCTGAAAACCCATATTGATGAGTATGATCCACGAGTAAAGATGAGTAACGATCTATACTAATCGACTCATTCTCAAATTTTCTGGCTCTCACGAGGTTAAGATATGAATCAAAATGCACTAGTGTGCGGTTCAATACGACATTAACACTAAAAACTTCAAATTTTGTAGATATTTTACTTCGAATTGACACTCAAAATCGAAGTTCCATTTTATTTCGCGTTTTTATTTTAAAATCTAGTCCTGCTTCTAATGTACGTTAAACCCAATTGACGGGCTTGGGCTTTAACATTCAAGAAAGTTATCACCCAAGTCCAGACCTACGTTTGAATGAAACTCTCGGCGTAAGTTCAACTTTAAGCTTCGAAACAGCGGTCGAAGTTCAATGTGCAGATAACCCTTCGTGATATATCCGTTACTAATATTAAGTTTTAATTCCACTTTTTATATTGAAGTAGCAGCAAAGAATAAATGTGAGTGTTAACACGAGACTTGAGTCAGATTTAACCCTAGTCACTTACATGGGGTCCAGTTGACCCTAACACCAACTTCAATTCAAAATTTCAAAGGGAAGGCGCTCGAATCTGAACCTGTGGCGCCATCTCTTACTAGTTCGAAGTATTAACTGTACGTTGGATACGTTAGAATTGTGATCAGAGCGTCAGTTTGGTTTGAGCAGCTGAAAAAAACGTTGTCTCTGAATTTTGGGGTCACCTTGACCAAAATAACAAGCTTAAAAATTGTATTTTTTCACGTAATCATGATCAGTATAAGAAGGTGAATTATGATGATCTACATTTTTTTCGTAACCTATTTTCACTTGTTCATAACTAGGGTATGTAATATTGCTGGGTTTGCAATATCGGAATTAAAAAATGTGAATAAAAAGTTGAATTTCATAGAAAAAAAAGCATTTTTAATTGATAAAAATAATTAACAAAACAAATTTCAGCTCGCTATGCTACAACAAGAAAATATTCTTCATCAAATTTTCCAATGACATATTTTGATTATTAAAATAATTCAAAAATAAAAGCAACACCCCTTAACAACTCGTAACAACAGTTAGAAGATCAGTCGTTATTAATGTATAATTTCTCAATTAGTCAGTCAGTGTCCCACCGTTCTCAATCACAGATCTTTCCTTAGCCCTATTCCTGAAAGCAAAATAAAACTATAAAAAAACTTTAAGAAACTTTAAAATCGAATAAAATGAAAAGTTGGTAACAAGGAAATAACACTTAAAAAAAACTACTTCTTAGCAAGAGAACGCTTGTCTTGGCAGTGACTACGTAAAAATAATAATGCATCTTACATTCTGTCTGAAAGAGCAAAACGAATGTTACAATACAAGTAATCTGCTGAAGAAAATATAGATGGCGTTAGTACAGTGCATTACGCGCAGTAAGTGCGCTACAGTGCACGACCTTTTTAACTTTTTTTTCACTAATTCCGATATTACGATATTGAACTATTCAATATCGAAATAAAAATATCGGAAAAATCCTTCCGAGATGCCGATATTACGAGATTCCGATATTCATACCCTCTTTATAACGTTTTCAGTCATAGTATCATTTACGGGGTAGATTGAGAAAAGATTCGCTCGAGCAAAGAAGTTGAAGAAACTTATGTTTTTGGTAGAAGTAATTCGGAGCAATAAAACGATAATGTATTAAAACAATCTAAAGAAGATTATGAAGTAACAACTGAGAAAAAGTAATTTTCTGTAGTAATTTTCGAAAAAAGGTCAAAATGTGCTCTTTGTACTCGCGACTGAATAATTTTTATCTTTTAAACATTTTTTACACAAAGTATTTTTGTATTTTCAAAGAAACAATAATTTGTAGTGAGTATAACTACTTTTGGATTGATAAAGATTTATTGAGAGACTCATATCAACCTACAACGTGTATTTCGTGAATCAAGAAAATTCTTACTAACGATCTACAAAATAATTATATTTTTTGGAATGCCATAAACTGAAGTATTCTTTTTTCTTATAGTACGGTAACTCAAAAATATCGAAATAAAATTTCAGCTAAAAACACCAAATATTATAAAAGCTATGAATTTTTCAGTGAAACAACTGACTTTTACTTAGTTCTTTGCTTTGAATTTTTTTTTCCTAGGCTTGAATTGAATTTTTTCTCAAGTAAACAATTAGAATCCATATTTAAGATGTTAAATTGCGTCGCAGAATTTTTTTCATATCGAAACTTTGAACAGAGGGAAGTTTTTGTAGGTTTAATGACTAGGATTTAACTAAATTTCGAACACCATCATAATTACTGCAGGATTTCTTTGACGACATGGCTAAATTTACAATTCATACCTAAATATAGTGGCTATTTGAATTAATCAAAGATAATACAGGATGTCTCAAAATGACCTGACATTGTAATTTATTAATAAAACATATTAATTATTTGAAAAGGACGAATAGTTTTATTTTAACATAGGGTAGAGCCACCAAAGAGTATGCAGTGCTTTCAATTGTTTTATTTTTTCTTGTGTTGGCAACACTACCTAACCTTTCAGTGGTATACGTCGTGTCAAAGTGTTGGAGAAAAACTCGCTCCATTAAAGTATTTATTTCCAATTTTATGACTAATAATAGATTTTCGATGTGGTTGATTTTATTTTTTTAACAATTTTCAACACTTTCTGTGAGGTTTGCGATTAATTTACACCCAACGAATGTTATTATACTTGAAAATTATGATCCAAATTTTGTTTTTATTGAGAGGTTACGTCACGATTTTGCTTGCTTACGAAAATTATAGTGGTCATAGACTAAAAACACGTATTTGGTAAGAGTACGCAGCCAAAGAGTGCGCATGCGTACTCTTAGCTTGTATTCACTTGTCATATGTGCCAGGGCTGATGATCCCACTCCGCTCTCATGCAGACTCTTAGCTTCTATAAAAGGTTCTCACTGCATACTCTTTGCAACACAGCATCCTAAAAGTGCCCACGACACGAGTTCTAAGTTTAACCCTTTTTTAAATATTTTTCGAGATTGTTACTTAAGATTTATATTTAAAATAATGTTCTTAAATGACCAACGCTTAATTTAAATAAGAAGGACAAAGTTTATTATCAAAATTGATTTTTATAGAAATAAAAGTTTATCGCGTGCGTACTCTTTGCTGGATTTACCCTAAGGTTCAAACATGGAGGTTATGCGTGAAATACAATATCCGATAAATGGCCACCTCGTTCCTGGTTGCAAACGATCACTCCTTTGAGGAAATTTTCAATAACATTTTGTCATAATTGCGGGCTAATTTCATTAATAGTGTGGCCAATTGCTTTCTTGAACTCCTGAATGGTTGGTGGATCATTGTCATACACTTTTTCTTTCAGCAAACCCCAAAGAAAGAAGTCTAATGGCGTCAAATCTTACGATCTTGGTGGCCAATTCACATCGCCGTGGCGCGAGATAACACGACCATGAAACTTCGTCTGCAATAACTGCATTGTTTTTGTAGTGAATTTTCACAATTTCTATGCGTTGCTTGATCGTGTAATTCGCTATGACTAAGCCTCAATACTTCCTGATGCCAGTTGTCAAAGATTAGTACTCTATGTTCGCCGCAAAAAAAAATGGCGCGCAATTTAAAATGTCAGGTCATTTAGAGACACGCTGTACACTCAGTGTGAATAAGAATCCAGCCTAAAGTTCAAACCTCAGCCCGAACGACAAAAATATATATATATATCTGTCGATTTACGGCCAATGTCAAGATTGCGCGGTGACTCAAGATTAATCTTAAGTTTCGGTAGTGTCCCAGCGAACGCAGTTAACCCAGATGAAGTGACGCTAAGAGAGGACCGAGATTACAAATAATTGACCAATATTGTGAAATATATATCCGAAAAACCTAAATTCTCCACGAGGGGAAATCATAAGCTGAAGCGAGTACCGTGCGAGTGAACATGACGAAAACGACATCGGGACAAAGGGAGTCGAATGAACGAAGAAACGATTTATTTGTGGATGAGAAAACGATACCGTAATCGGGTTTGGGATATATGACGGTTGTCTCGTCCTCGACCCAAGAGTCGACCTCGACGAATTCGGCGACGAAGCTTGGAATGTGACACTTGATTATAGCAGCGTTCCCTCGCAAGATATGTTCGTCCATCACGTTCACCGCGTACCGCTGCCCAACCACTGCAACCAGACCACGGGAATTTCTTTTTCTTACTTCTTCTGAACACGTGGTCGAGGCGAATTATACCCAAATTAGCACGAGTTAACAAAGTTATGGGACAATCAGACGGGGCAAACTTGGATTTAAGCTCCAGTCTTAATATGCCGTGATTCCAAACTTTGAACTCGAATATGACGTTCAATTTGAACCTAAATGCACGTTTGAAACTAAGTCTGCTAAGTCTGAAACGCTAAGGCATGCTAAGTCTGAAACGAGAGTGATTTCTATTTCCTGCTCACTGTCATACCTAAATTAAACCTTGGGACGCGAATATAACACTAAAATTTCATTCAACCGTGAACGAGTAATAAAGTGTGAAAGTGAATTGGAACTTTGATTCAATCAATCGTGTATCAAACTCCTCAGGTATAGTGCGAACACCTTGCAGAAGGCCTTTCAATAAGAAATCCAAACACGTCGAGAAGCTGCTTGTATAACTGATCGTTAAATAAGGGTCAAAGTATTTCAACGCGGGTTTAAGGGGTCAGTATCAGTCTATTTTCGGAAATTTTCGATTTTCTAAAAACAGCAGTTTCGTATACTACATACCTGTAGAAATACGGTAAAGCACGTTATTTAGGTTGTAATTACCGATAAGGGGCTAAAAAAGAGTGATACAATAGAAGCGCCTCTGCGCGTTCAGTGCGCAACCGCCGTGTTGAGCGTCCAAAGCTCGCAGAACAGAGAACCGAAACCAAAAATGCCAAGAAAGTCAAGCTTTTGAAGAAGCTGAAGGAATAATATATGGAGCAGGCATCGCTGATTGAGGGCAAGAGGCTTTTTTTGTTTTATATCCATTTTTACAAGAGAAAGTTTAAACGAGTTTTTCTCAAAACAACGTTTTTCGACCTTGTCGACATGATTTTGGAAAAACTATTGCACCTATTAGGCTTAAATTTACAGAGATTATTCTACGCATGTATCTCTTCGATCCCTACTAACGGTATTAATATTCATTAATATTTAATTCTATTTTTAAAAAATTAAAGTTGCAAAAAAACACTCGAAAAATTAAAAAATGCGCCATTTTGTTTACTTTTTATCGGGGGTAAAAGTTTTTAGTAGGAGTCATAACTAGAACTCCACTTTATAATAAAATGCTCGACTTTTTGTTTTCAGATGCTCCAGAGTTAAGATTTCTTGTCGACAAGGTGAAAGCAGGGGCAACTTCAAGCAGCCAGATCACCAAGATAGTTTAAAATTTTTTTTTAATGTTCCCTTGTAGTTTGAAATTTCTATTTTATGTATAAAAAGACTCAAATATGGAGATACATTTTATTATGATATAAAAATTCTTGAAAATATGTACAATAGATAGAGACTGATGCCTTAAACGATTGTAAAGATCTGAATTCTAATCAACGTGGGAGCTCAAGTGAAAACTTGAATTCGTGTGTAAGCTGTTCCTCACATTTCGACTGGAAAACCTCGCTAATAATGTAAAAGCTTGATTTTCGAATTTTATTTAATCGCTCAACCAAATTAGTATTCGATTTTCGCGCTTATTCAAAATTCAACTCCACCTAAAGTTGCCCAAACGAAACGAGTACCTGAATTGCCTAAACAAATGTTAATGTTAATGCAGCCCGAGTTCAATATATAGTAAAACTATAAGTTCAACCCAGGCACGCAAAAATCACTAGAGAAACTTCTCTAATTCACTCCACACAAACCCAATACCTCGTGGTCGAAAAATGTCCTTATTTTTGGTGAGTAACGTAATAGCAAAAGAAAATAGTATAGTTTCGTCGGAGACGGGGGGGGGGGGGGGGGGGTGGGGGGGTTGGTAAGCAACTTCCGACATGTGTCATAGAAAGGAAAAAAAAAGGATTGCGTAAGCGATTCTTTCGATTTATAGGAAAAAAAAAACAATAACAACGTGCAATTCTGAAACGTCATCGAATGGTGAACCGGATGCACGTATCTACGTTACTCGTGTACCATAAGATGCGTGTTCGTCTTCAGCCCGATAATTTCCGCCGTCTGAATCGATCCAACCTGCCACATCAACGTGGTCGGCTACGAAAGAGGGTACCTGACACTTAAATATCGCGGCATTACCACGAATCGCGAAGACGTCGTAAACCTGCACCTCGAAGTACTGAGACACGACTGCAAAAAATTTAACGATACCGCAAATCTATCAATTGTTTGGTTTTCGGCCTTTTCTATTTGTTTACTTATATACCTCGAATAGATATCGTGTCACTATATGAAGTAATGGTACTATATTATTTTACAATCCGATATAATTGAGCTATACTTATATGTATTGTTGTGTCACTAATGAGTGCAATAATGAAACAGGTAAATCAATGGATTTTTCTAAAATCCCTCGAATTTCATAATGTATGGACGCTGCAATCGCCAAACGGCTTCCGCACTAAATAACTGAAAAAAACAGGGTTCTTCGTGCATTTTAAGGACAGGTTACCGTCCATGACGATGAAAAATTCGATATTTTCTTTTACATAATTCGCATTAAAGTTTAGAGTACGTTGGTAAAAGTATATTTTCATATCTAAAGTATTTTAAAATTTACAGCCGAAACGTAAAACTTTAAATGAATCGATTCACACGAATCTCTGCGCAATTGAAAGGAAATTCAATTTGCGGGGCTATCAGGAAGCGGTTTTTGTCAAAAATTGATTTTGAAATGTTTTTTTCGTCCGTTGAAGAAAAAAAAGGGGGAAAAAATTGGGTTTTTTTTTTCAAACGGCTGCCATTTTATTATCCAGGGGTTATTCAGAAAACAAAAAAACGATAAGGCCTCCCAAATATAGTCTAGTTTAATAATTCTTAACCCGTTTTTGTTTAAGATGAACTGACTAGGCTGTGGAGCGCCCCGCGCAGACCAAAATACGCCGTGCATGGCTTTATTTGACGGAAGCTGGCGGCGCTATTTTGAATTTTTTAAGATAAACAAATTGGAATATACTCTCCATTGATAGAATAATATAATACGTTGAAATCCATTTCCAAAAGTATTTATTTTATGGAAAAAAAAAATTGCCAAAGTTCATGCATTTTTCATGCCTCTCGACGGTAACCTTCCCTTAATTGGTCCGTTAAAGTTCATTGCTAGAGATTACTACGGAATAATTATAAAAATATCTCGGATCTCCCTTTGCCACGTAGGCTTCTGAACAATCTAGAAAACAATGCTGTCCTTTTTATATCCCTGTTTAATTCTTTTTTTCAATCATTTGGTGTAAATAAATATCGTGAGCTGACTCGAATTCCGTTTTTGTTACTTACACCTTAAACGGAGATCAACTCAAAGCTCAGTTCTAAAAGACTTTGTGAAAATAAAAAGTTGCGACAGTTCGTATACTGTAATGTAGTCTTTTTTACAAATAGCATTTACGAATAATTAAAAATAAACGAAAAGTACATTCGTTAGATAATTTTTCACCGAACATACGATTTTGGATAATTCTCATAAGTTGCTGCACATATTTCTTCATACTTTTTAAGCTATAATTATCTATAAACCTTTCGAAAAGTGAGAAAAACATGGCCAACACTGCGATGATTTGTCCACGCTTCATTTTTATTTGTGTTAACAAAATGATATTGTCCTTTCACCTGGCTGAGTACGCAAGTATTCATTCAAAAAGAGTTGGCCAGACAAATATTATAACGACTTTATCTCCATGTCAACGATATACGTCTTTTTGAGATCTGAATATGTTTCTAAACTCTAATTTTTTCCCCCTTCAAAACCTATGAAACATTTTCTCACTGATAGTTCGTGGAATTTCGAAAACCGAATAACTGCGTATTTAAAAAAAACACGAAATACTCCAGAGCTTTTTTTTTTGGTGAAAAATAAACATCAAACGAGTTTTTGTATAAAAAAAAGTGAAATCCTTGAAGTTGAAACATCGTGAAACTGATGACTGGTTCTGTGGTGAATGACGCCAATTATGAGTAGGCAGCACACTTTACAGATTCGCCTATTCACACGTTTGTAGTTTTCCATTTCATTTTGCATAATGCATAAGGCTTGATACAAAACTCAGATCTTGTTATGACCGATCACATGCCAAGTTCTCACAGCGTCATTAATCTTCGTTCAATTAAAAATAATCGTTGACCACTGCTAGTCGCGCTTAGAATCCCTCATTTTTTTTCTCCACAGATATCCTTTACTAATCCATTCCACGTAAGCTTCCATTGTGGATAACATTTTTTTCAAGTACCCTTTTCCTCGTGACCATTCGCATTAAAACTGGTACCATCTTCGGGGGACACCCACTCGATAACTTCCACAAAATCTGCCACGAAACTTGGCAGGAGACATTTGAGGGTGGCTGCGTTACCCCTCAACACGAATTCGTCGATAACTCTCGACTCGTAAAACTGTTGGACGACTGAAAAATCACGTTACCTCCATTTTTTACGATGAAAAGACAGGAAAAAAAAGATAGTCAAAAAATGTATGGCAGAAATTGTAAGAAAAATGCTGCCTATGTAAGACGTTGACATTCACTGTCTTCCCTGCTTTTATCCATGTGAATAGCTGTATCTTCGTTTTCTCTTTTGTCAAATCATTTTTCGACGACGTCACAATCATTGTGTCAGAACGTCAGAATCATAAACTCTCAATAGTGGAAGGGTTTAATGTTCACAGGGTACCCCCATAACTGCCGGGAGGGTCCAGACAGGACGTCGTGTGCGGAGAGCGAAACGGTTAAATTACCGTGCACGTATCATAACGAAACTAATAAATCGTATTTAAGACCACGCAATTCACTTGTCAATGCGACCGCTTTATTTGATCTATGGTGACCATTGCATTGTTCCTATTCTTAAAGAGCTCAATGAATTCAAGTACACGAAACATTTTATACGAAAGAAAAATAATTATATTCGAAAGACCATTGATAACATGTTCGTACCTATGTACAAAATAAAGAAAAATGGGTATAATAGAAGTTTCAAACGAATACGAATAACTTGAATTACCAGGCTGGTATAAAAATTCGGATAAGCTTTCGAAAAGCGGAAATGGAGTTTCGATCTGAAATTTGGCATACACCTTCATTTCAATGTTATAAGACTTGCTTTGAAAGGATTTTTGGCGACTTGCAATATTTTCCGAAAAATCGAAATTTTGAAAGTTGTTACTTCCGCCCGCTGAGTATATCTATCTTCATTTGAAATAAATATTTGCGCGGGGGGGGGGGGTTCATTTGCTAGTTTTTTCCCCTTAGACCATATGTCCTAAGTGTGACGGTAATTGAGATATGATTATTTTTTCGTTTATTTTTAATTACCTCGTTCGTTTACTTTTAATTACACCTCGTAAAATAATTTCGGACAACACTCGACGAAAAAACTTTTTCTAATCTCGTGTGATTGCAACACTCGCCTTCGGCTTGTACTCCAAACTCATACTCGTTAGAAAAAGTTTTTTCGTCCTCATATCATAATGTACTATTATTGCATGCATATGGAGTAAAAGAGGTCAATTTGAGCAAAATGTGTAACTCAAGTTTAATAAAAACATCAGAAACACAAAAAGTCTTTTCTTGACCCTGACCCTGACAAACCAGTATCTCTTATTTTGACAACACAAAAAATATTTTCTATGATGTGTAGCATACCGTTGGAAAGGGTATAAACTAGAGAACTTTGTAAAACAAAGCTAAGATCAAACTAGCTTTTAGTTTTTTTTTATAATGAATTTAGAAGTCGACATTTTTCATACATTTACACACTTTTAAGACTTAGGAAGTTCGTGAGTCATTTTCTTGAAACCAATTGTATCAAATAATCATTTATTTACGATTATCATACATAAATATTTTGTGCTATTACAGCAACAAATTAAAAAGTTATGATCATTTAAAGATGAAATTTCGAGTAATTAAAAAAAAACAAAAAAATATATCTCAATTACCGAGACACTTAGGACATAGGGTCGAAGGGTAAAGCAATTAGCAAACGACCCCCCCCCCCCTCTCCCCCCACCCAATGGTCCAAAATATTTTGTCGCTCCATGTGCCAAGCACCCTGTATAGGTATAGCCAGAGCTGAGCTTGTCAGCTATAGATATAATAGAAGCACGGTAAAAAAATAACTTTCCAAAATCGATATCTCGCAAACTATGGCGCGTCACCAACAATCCTATTCAGGGAAATCTTATAGCATTAAAATGAAGGTGAATGACAAATTTCAAATCGAAATTCGATTACCGCTTTTCCGAAGTATACGTAAAAATTTGTTTCGTTCTTAGCACTGAGAGTTTTATTTGTCATTTATTTTTAGTTCAATATAATCAAATATAACGGTGCACTTCGGGTCATGCTTTACGAGGATATTTCCCTACGACGTGAATTTTACCGTAATCCCTGTTTTCCGGGGTATAAATCGTTCCATCATCGGCCACCCATCGGTCCACGTAGATGAACTCTGACACGAAACTCGGTATTTTGCATTTCATGATCGCACTGTTGGCACGTATAACGTACTCATTCTCCGCCTCCGTGACATAAAACTGCGAGACGACTGCTCACGCATCAGCAGACATGCAATAGAGTATTTTTTGTTTTGTTTCCGGTTAGTCACACAGATGAGACACAAAGGAGGAACGTTTTCTTAACATCACGACAGGATGACATTAGCCATAAGGAACTTGCCCTTTGAAGCACTGTCTTATTGTTTCTACACGTATACCAATCCTTTTAGAAAGCAGGAAAGTTATCATATTGTCCATCGTACTGAATTTCCTTTCTAGACACTTTCACGAACAAAGAGACTTCAAGGAAGATTACGTAACTTTTATGAAAATGCCAATGGCTGGAAAATTCAAATTAATACTGGCCATTGATTGTTGCAAAAAATTATTCTAATGAATGTTCTGACGTTCACCGAAAGGCTTCCTTAGCAAAATAATTTTATAACTCGTCCCAAATAATTCTTTTTTTTTTTTCTTGAAAATCTAACTTGAGTATTATTACTTCCGGAAATATCAAGAAAAAATGAATAATAATTTTGATCAGTTCATTACTTTCTACCAGAGATGGGCAAACAGTAATTAAATTAACAATTAACAATTACAATTACTACTGTAATTGATCATTTAATTACTTTGTAACAGATTACTTAAGTACTTAGTTGTCACAAGTGCCTAGTGTAATTAATTACTATGTAATTTAATTATAAGTTAATCTAATTACAAATTAATCGATTATATATTAATTCGAAAACCGGTTCGTTAACTAATAGCTAAACGATATTTTGATTCTGTAAATCAAACGAGACATAATCACTTTTGTTTGTCCAACTTTAGAGGATAAAATGATATTTTCTCCTATATTACACCATAAATAGTAACAAAGTAATTAAATTACAAAGTATCTGAATACACTTCAATCAGATTACTATGTAATTAAATACATTATAACAGATTTCATAATATGTCCTGAATAATTACAATTAAACTGTAACGAAATACAGTTCGATGCGATTATTTCTCAATTGAATTAGTTTGTAACCAGATTAATAATTGAATTGCATTGTAATTTAGGTATGCCCATCTCTGCTTTTTACCTTGTAAAATAACAAATTCGAGTTCATAAAGTTTTTTTTTCGATTTGTCCAAAATTAAAACGATATTTTTAATTGAATGTAAATAATATAAACAAAGAAGCTCCGGACAGAACGATGCGCATAAAATATTCTTTATGAAAACGTATGTTGCAAGAATATTCAAACAATTATTTGGTATGATGTTTCATTGATAATAAAGAAATAAAAACGATATTTTCATTCAGACTCGAGACGTATACTCCAAAGGGCTAATCGTCCGTAATTAAAAACGTATTTTTTACATTGTCGACAGCCGTGAAACCATCAATCACCCAACGGTGCGAAACAATGTTTTCTTGGGCACACACTTTTTTTAAGGATGACAAAAAAAATACATGAAATACTGGGGGCCATAAGAAATCAATGATTTTTTCATGACCGGAAATATTATTCATACATAGGCGTAGACCAAATTGTTTCTTTTTTTTTATTGTACCCTGGCCTACACCGGTTCCAGAATGTTGGTGCTCGGGTAGATAGACTTCACCATCCTCCCTTGTCCAAGCCTCTACCGTAACGAATTCGGCTATGTAACTTGGTATGCTGCACTTCAAAATAGCGCTGTTGCCTCTTATGACGTACTCGGTCATTATCTCAGGCTGATAAGTCTGCGCGACAACTGCATGTCAAATTTTTTCTATCAATAAAACTCTTTTCCCTATAAACGGCATTTTTTAAAATGCAATCGAATACACCTTCAAAAAAAGATAAAAAATGTTCGTCCAGCTATTGGGAAGAAAATTATTGTAAAACGTGTGATAAACGACTCATTTACAATAACGATGAATTAACGATAAATTTTTAATGCTCATCTACGTCATATAGTTTTTACCTAAAAGATTAGAGGTTATTGTTTAACGGCTGCGGTAACAAAACGAGAAACTCAAGTATGTTAACAGGGGGCATATTTATATTGTGATTATTCAAACATTTTAATACTGGTTGTATATGTAATAGGCTGCAACTTGGCGTTTTTTAGGTTACCAATTTCGTTGTATAGTCAAAGTTCTTGAATTGCATTAATTGATGTATAATTCTTTAATTGCGTGACTTCTGAATGATCGATCAGGGCTGAAAAAATCGGCATGATTAAGGAGGTTGAATCGGTCCAGTTGCATCGAATTACAGTTTATGAGGTTTTTTTTTCAATAAACATCAAAAAAATCATACGGCATGCATTTATTCTGCAGATACTAAGTTTTCATAAAATATATAATTAAAGGGTAAAATTATGCATTTTTATACTTTTCTTACGTGAAAAAGAAAAACGGTTGGGTTACTAACAACTTCAAAGAGTAATATGTAACATTATCATCTATAACATTATTGATAATTATTATAAAAGAGTCGTAATCTTTTATTAGATTAAAATTATTTAAAAGATTAAAACGATTCATAATCTTTAATTAAATCTTGATGGTTCAATATTGAATATCTATGGTTTTCGACGGACAAGATGAATTTTTTTCGTTCTGAATACTTACAAAGGTTTAGTTTACGTTAATATGTTGTTAGAAATGGTTGGTGTTCAAAGGGCCAAAAAAATTACGCCACCCGTAGCGTGAACGTCTTGTCAATAACCGTCGTGCCCTAACAGCTCGAAAAACCAGATACATTAAACTATTTTCAAACTATGGTGTTTTGTGGTGAAAAAAATTCTAATAATTCGTAAAGGCTCAGTATAGTCTAGACAATAACATATATATATATAGTGGGTAAAAAAAGTATTTGCACACCACGTGTTTTTCAAATTATCCTGCGAAATAAAATCAAATACTATAGCATTTTTTTCGAAGATAAATAAAATGCTCGAAAAAAATGTTCAAAAAAAAATGTTAAAGCATTTTTTTTGTAGGATAATTTGAAAACCAGGCGATGCGCAAATACTTTTTTTTAACCACTGTTTATATATATATTTTTATCTTGCATTGTGGGCATCGCTCCAACCTCCTTAAGGGGTGCTCACACGGCGAACACAAGTTTGAGAGCGTTAACGTGAAATTCGAAATAATAGCGCGCATATTTCTCGGTAAAAATTGAAAAATTATTTTATTCTAACAAAAATTCCTATCATATATAAACAAATATATAATATGTAATATATAAAAAGAATATATACATAATGCTATAACGATACACATAATAGTACAGAAAAGATAATAAAAATATATAATACCTGAAAAAAATGGTATAAAGAATACGTAATATAGAAAATGTTATGCCTCACGTTTTTCTTACATGCAGTAATAATCGTATAGTTCGAACAAACGAGATATACAAATATTTGCTCGTACTTTCATAGATTTTTAATATGAGAATTTCAAAATCTTGATATCAGATTCAAAGTCAGGCCTTTCCAAGCCCAACTCTACATTACCCCTAATTTAACTCCTTTCAAATCTCAGAATTTTCATTGCAAGTTTAGTGTCAGAAAAGTGTCTACGACCCCACTTTCCTGACTGTTCAAGTTTCGTGACATAATTTGAATAATTTCCTTAAAAAGGAGGAAAAATATTAATAATTTGAAAATCGCCAAATTTCCTTAAAATAAAATGTTGACTAACTGTCAATTGTAATGTGCAATGTACGAATGGTCTAGATAAGTAGATAAGAATATTAGGTCGTCGTGTAGTTAAATTACCCCTAATTTAACTCCTTTCAAATCTCAGAATTTCCATTGCAAGTTTAGTGTCAGAAAAGTGTCTACGACCCCACTTTCGTGACTGTTCAAGTTTCGTGACATAATTTGAATAACTTCCTTAAAAAGGAGGAAAAATATTAATAATTTGAAAATCGCCATAAATGCCTGGGAATTGGATCGTCCAAGATAAAATGTTGACTAACTGTCAATTGTAATGTGCAATGTACGAATGGTCTAGATAAGTAGATCAGAATATTAGGTCGTCGTGTATCATCGAGCAAATTGAGCAATTGGGTAATCACATCCGCCGCCACCGCCATATCGTTCAACTGCCACTGTCGCGGTACCAAATCGTTTATTGCATATACGTAAAACTAACAAACCAAGCCCAAAACAACGAGGGATTGTACAATCTTCCGACAGATGCTCTGGTTGCCTCGCATTGTATACGTCCCTATTATATTTCAAAAATACCAATACTGCCTAATATTGCGAAAGCGTCCTTTGCCTACAGTACTGGACAAAAAAAAAGTATGCACCAGTCGAAATTTCTTACCGCACTAAAATTTACATAGCGGACTCAAAAATAAAGGTAATTGAATTTCCCATTTCAAATACCGCGTTTTAAAGAGGACAAGTTGAACTTTATTTTGCTTTCTAGAAAATTCTCTACGATTTTTTTTCGCCCTGATGCAACTTTTTAACGTAGCCATTTTTCGGCTATTTTTTGGCCGTCGAAAATTAACTGCAAAGTTTGTAGAAAGTTTTTTCCTCGGTTTTTTCCATAGTAAACTTGAAAAGAATATTAAAACCTACATTTTTGTTTTTTAGAAAGTCTCGTACGATTTTTTTTCGCCCCAGTATTGCATTTTTAGCTAAAACAGAGATGTTTCAGAAAAAAAGGCGTCATCGAAAAACTATAGGGTTTCAGAGGAAATGTCAAGAGTGTAAAAAGTTGCATAGGTTCACAATGGAGTGGCTAGAATTTTTTCAGAATTTTTTTAGAATTTTTTTTTACCATTTTTGGTTGGAACTTTGATGAGTGGAGAGGCTCCACTTGTGAATTATGGAGTCTAGGATAATTAAGAAAGGAAATTTGTTAACATATTTCTTTTTAATTAACAACAATTTTTTTAAAATTTTTTTAGAATTTTTTCATTTTAATTTTTTTATTTTAATTTTCACAAATAAAAAAAACATCTAGAAAAATTGTAGTTAATTAAAAATGAAAATGTAAACAAATTTCCTTTCTTAATTGTCCTAGACTCCATAATTCACAAGTGGAGCCTCTCCACTCATCAAAGTTCCAACCACAAATGGTAAAAAAAAATGTCCAAGAAACATTCTGAAACAATTCTAGCCACTCCAGTGTGAATCCATGCAACTTTTTACCCTTTTGACATTTCCCCTGAAACCCTATAGTTCTGCGATGATGCCTTTTTTTTCTAAAACATGTATTTTTTAGCCAAAAATGCAATACTAAGGCGAAAAAAAATCGTACGAGACTTTCTAAAATATAAAACCGTCGGGTTTGATATTCTTTTTAAGTATCCCATAGAAAAAACCAAAGAAAAAATGTTCCACAAACTTTGCAGTTAATTTTCGACGGCCAAAAAATAGCTGAAAAATGGCCACGTTCAAAACTGCCCACCGGGGCGAAGAAAAATCGTAGAGAATTTTCTAAAAACAGCAAAATAAAGGTAAACTTGTCCTCTTTAAAACGCCACTTGGGAAATTCAATTACCTTTATTTTTGAGTCCGCTATGTAAATTTTAGTGCGGTAAGAAATTTCGACTAGTGCGTACTTTTTTTTTGTCCAGTGCTGTATATATGAATATGTATATATATATATATACACATATGGATATAGCGGTAGCAATATATGTATACGTAATACCATAGTCGGTAGACGGTTTGTAGCTTGCTCCATCACTTCCCTCCCAAGAATCTACCGACACGAATTCCGCGACGAAACTCGGTATGGTGCATTTAAGTATAGCCGCATTTCCGCGTATGACGTATTCGGATACGACCTCAGCTTCGTAATACTGTACGACGACTGCAAAGCAAGAATATATAGTGACTATAAATAATCCGGAGAGATGCGATAAGATAATAAAGGAAATATGATCTTCCGCGTACGACCGAGAAAAAGAGAACAAATCCTAAATTCCTTATACGCGAAGAGAAATAGGTGGGTGATTTCCTAACACCTGTATTTTTGGTCAGTGTTAACATTTTGGAAAACGATCTTTTACCATATTGCATAAATAAAAGGAAAAAAGGACATATAGTACTTTCGTTTTTTGTTCTCTTCTTCATGTTCCAATGGAAATGAATTGGTTGAAAGAGAAAGAAAGGTAGATAAATTTCATGTTCACGTTCACGGTTGAGATACACTTTCACGAACCCGAATATTTAACGATTAACTGATTTTGTCTACAATTAAGTAAAAAGGCATCGCAGTCTACTAGTAAAATTTCAAGCAAAGTTGCCGAACTTTTAACAAAAAAAAAAGACGACTTTAATAATCGTCTAATCCCTGCAGGACTTTATGGAGATGACCGGCTGGCCTCATTTCTATCTGATAATTTGAATACTGAATAACTCTAGATGCATGGTATAAACTGCTCTAAGAATGTAATATATTCTGAAGATTCTGCAACGATAGCAAAAACGGAGGTTCACCGAATGTTTAAAGAATATACCAATGATAAAACCCAGAAAAATGTAACTAGCAGAAGAATTTTCGTAACCGCGACTTATCAGAGAAAATGTAAAAATGTCTAACTCTACAAAATGTATGTAAAATTTTTCATTACAGTTCATCGTTGGGTTTAATAATTCATTGTACCTTATTTTTATTAAGTGCCTCTATAATGTATTGGCTCTATGCATAATTCCGTAGCGAATCGAGTAATTCTCAAACGCGAAATACTTACCAAAAGAGAAATTTTAATCAACTAAATATGTTCGATTCTGTTCAATGACTTTTTTCCATATCTCCATGAGCTTTATTATCTCTCTTTCATAAAAATTCTGAGATCTTTGGGCAAAGAAGCCATCCGAGTGGTTTTTGAGGACGTCCAGGGAACTGAAGATTTCATTCTTCAAACTGTTCTGTAGCACCCGAAACAAGTGATAGCCCGAAGGTGCAAGGCCGAGACTATATGGTGGGTGCACCAAAACACATCCCACCCAAGCCGCAATAACGTTTGCTGGATCATCAGAGAAACGTGTGGTCCAGTGTTGTCCTGGTGGAGCACTACGCCCTTTCTGTTCGCCAATTCAGGCCGCTTCTGATCGATCGCTCGCTTTAATTTGGCCAGATATGTGCAGTGACTTGGTCGAATAAATCGTTTTATTGGGTGGTAGCAGTTCATAATAGATGATTCATTTTTAATTCCATCAGATACAAAGGATGACCTTCTTCGGGTGTAATCCACTCTTTGCGGCCGTCTTAACAGCCTCCATGAACTTCGATTATGATCTTTTTCGACTGACATTGATGTAGACAATCCACTCTTCGTCGCCAGTAATCATTCGATTTCAAAATGTATCATTTTGATGGCTATTGAGCAGCAAATCGCAAGCTGAAAGTCGGTCCATTAAATTCTTTTCGCTCATTTCGTGCGACACCCAAACATCAAGCTTGTTGACCATCCAAAGCGTCCGTAAATGTCCCGAAACAGTTGATTGGTCAATGTTGAGCTTATGTCCAATCTCTGTAGTCGTCAAATGCCGGTCGGAGTCGATTAAAGCTCTGATTTTATCGACATCAGTAGTGACGAGCCGACCGGAACGAGGATCATCGTGGAAATTCAAAATCTCCACAACGCAATTTCGCAAACCACATCCGACATACACTTTCTCTTACGGCAGTCTTTCCGTAGACGGCGTATGTCTTTTTGTGACTTTGCGACGGGTTTTTGCCTTTTCGGAAATAAAAAAAAACGAAATGCATCGAAAATACACGTTGTTTTTCCTTCCATGTTCAAAATATTATTAAACTTTCTATTCGTCACGGATCTCGATGGATACTTTTTTTTAAATGTGGCACAAGTTTTAGCTTTCACTTAATATACGACACTTCATATGGTTGAGGCATGTGCGAGCGGAGAAATAACTACGAACGACATCTGTCGGAATTTCGCTACGGAATTATGCATAGGCCCAATACTAATGATTCAAGAGTCTAAAAATATTAGACTATTTAGCAACCAAATAATTATTTCGCAAATGTATCAATAACATCGATTACATCGAAAATGAATGTTCTTAAAATGTTAACGACGTTTGGTTACTTTTAGATTTTGGTCGTATTATGAAGCGTCTAAATAGTGATCGAATAAAATGTTTGACTACCATTGTATTTACAATACATCCTTAAGAGGTTGTCAATAAGTTTATACACGAAGTACTCTTATGTAGCTAATTATAGATAGCCCTATCCGTGACAATAGTGCTCAGGTCATACAAGAGAAAAAGCGTTGCCCAACGGAGCGGCAGACGTAGACTACGGGCGTTGGAGGTGGCATAACCCTTTCACATCACACAATACAGTCTTATCTTTATCTATACTGTATAAGGATATATCTATACGCCATCTAACTATACACGGGGGGGGGGGGGGACTCGTAGATGACCCTCCGTGTTGCTGGAATATCGAAGTACACTTCAACTTTCTTATCTGTCATGGGACTCGAGGACGTTGACTGCCCTGCTTGCTCCAGGTATCGGTTTCCTTTCTTTTTCTCCGATTCTTGCTCTTCGCTTTTGTGCTTCGCTATTTTAGTTTCATACGCATTGGACGGGTGAAGGTTTATCGCGGGGCGGAGCTTGAATGTTTTTTTTTGTATTTTTAGCAACATGCAGAGTCCTTCAATGCAGAAGTGGTCATTGCAGATGTACCGTTTCGTTCATCAGGATTAAAAATGCCACCCTGGTCATCCTGCCAGCCTATCACCTGAACGAATTCAGCAACGAAACTCGGTATGCTGCATTTCAGAATCGCCGAGTTACCCCGTATCACGTACTCGTTGTTTACTTCCGATTGGTAGTACTGATGAACCACTGAAATTATTAGTGCATGATATTCTCTCATCTAGTTTAATTCCCTGTGATTTGATACAAAAAGACAGTCTCAACTGATCTCCAAGCATCAGAAATTAGTATGTAATGCCATTATCCAGTCCGAACACAGGATGTTCGAGACCACAAAGTATTTCACGGATATCTCAAGGACACTCCGAGGAACACATAGGGCAAGGGCATCCAAAAACGTCCCACCACAACCTCTCCGCTGGTATTCAAGCACCTTTACAGTATTCCAATCTTTGGCCGAACTTACCGTTGTTTGCTGAGTTAAAATCTAAGTGCTTGATAATTGAATTCTTAAGGGATCAGTATCAGTCTATTTTCAAAAATGTTCGATCTGCTAAAAACATTAGTTTTGTATACTACACACCTGTAGAAATGCGGTAAAAAACGTTATTTAGGTCGGAGTGACCGATAAGAGGCTAAAAAGAGTGATACAATAGAAGCGTCTCTGCGCGCTCAGCGCGCAACCGCCGTGTCAAGTGTCCGAAGCTCTCAGAACAGTGATCCGAAACCAAAAATCCCAAGAAAGTGAAGCTTTTGACAAAGCTGAAGGAATACTGTATGGACCAGGCATCGCTGATTGAGGGTAAGATGCTTTTTTTTAAGTTTTCCGTACATTTTTACAAGAGAAACATTAAAGGCGTTTTTCTCAAAACAACGTTTTTCGAACTTGTTGACATGATTTTGGAAAAACTATTGCACCGAATAGGCTGAAATTTACATAGATTATTCTATGCATGTATCTCTTCGACCCCTATTAACGGTATAAATATTCATTAATATTTAAACCTATTTTTAAACAATATAAGTTGTAAAAAAGAGTCCAAAAATTCAAAAGTGCGCCATTTTCATAAAATGGCGCACTTTATAACTACAATTCCACTTTATAATAAAATACTCGACTTTTCGTTTTCAGATGCCCCAAAGCTAAGATTTCGTGTCGACAAGGCGAAAGCAGGGGTAACTTCAGGCAGCCAGATCACCAAGATAAATGAAAAAAAAATTCTTGTACTTTGATACTTCTATTTTTATATATAAAAAGATTAAAATACGGAGATACATTTTATTATGAAAATATGAGCATTATATGGAGACTGATGCCTTAATGATACTATATAAATACAGGCTACCCTTCGCTGTCCGATCATTATCTCAAATACCATTCGCGGAGGTACGGGAATTGAATCACTGGAATAATGACAAAAGTATTCTAATATAATCCTATCAAACAAAGAGAGGATCCATGTGACGATTCGCGCTGTACAGAAATTCGCCTTGTTCGATTCGTTTACCACGCATTTTTTTCGGCACTCCCATCTTTTGAATTATGTACTGACTATGGAATTCCCAAGGAAGCCATTCAAAGTTGGCTATTGCCCAACAGCTCTATCAGTGAACCGATGTTCTTGTAAAGTTGAATGTAGGTTCTTTTTTCATGGCTCGTGTGTATGTATCTGTGTGCGTGTGTCTATATGTGTGAATAATCACTCAATGCTTGTATCGTCCTTCATTCGTCATAATTAGTCTTCGGAGTTCTCACTGTAAAATATACATCAAGTCGACGCGTCGAAGTTCCAAGATGCGATAAGTCTGCTCAATCAAAGCGAATTTTATCAATAACTTATCATTTGAAACAGGACATTCCAAAATAAATCCGAAAACTTTTACAGTGATCTCGAAAAGGAACATTCTATGCGAAAAATCGAAAAACCAAGTGAACTTCTGATAATCCCAATTCCATCAAACTGGAATTAACAACAACTTAAATCTTTTGAGGCATCCACATTACTAAAACATTAAAACGGCCCAGCTTCTTCGTCGCCTCTATTACAACAACAACCTCAAATTGCTAACAATTTCGTAGGAAACTTAAAAATGGAATATCCCTAGCCACCATGATCGCAGACTCAACATTGTGTACATCATCATACTGATCCTCTTATCACATTAACCCATGTTCCAGTTCAACGACATCGTACGAGAATGTTCATTCTAACCGACATCGCGGCTGCATAATAAACAGCCTGCTGCAGCATCAAGACCGACTTCCCGCTAACTACAATCTGCTTACCCACTAATAAATCGAGTGCATCGTGCAGATAAGTGCTATCCGCTTCTTGGCACAAGTCCTAAGCCTCCAGCTTGCGGTTGGGCGGTGAAGGGAGATTTATCTTCTAAATCTTTTAGTTGTACACTGCGTATACTCTTCTCTCAAAAACCATACAAATTCTATGCTACGGAAAAATCGAGTGAGCAATTCCTCGTAGACGCTAATGGGAAAGAACGTATCGTTCGGAAAATTAGCGTTATTGGCAGAATTACGAAGCTAATGGTACCTGCAGATCACTTTGTATGTCTACTACTCGTGAGCAGGGTACGTTAACGATTGCCTGCACCGGATATGTCGATGATCGCTTCGAGCATAGCTCGTAATGGGAAGACTCTGTATGGATAAAAAAGTTGGTGACTCTCACAGTATGAGCGATAGAAGTTGATCGACGAATGGAGGACTGCTATCTGTACGCAATATTATATCTTGACTAGAATATTTACTACCGGGCAGATTGAGGCTGGATCCGGCATACTACGACACTATCCTGGCTACCGAATCAGGACTTTATTACGCGTGAAATGCTTTTTGGCATTCACCGTTAAAGCAGATACCGGTTACCAACCTGATCAGTATATTCTGTCAGGGCCTGATCCACCTATCGTATCAATGCTTTCAATGAAAAATAAAAAATTTGACAAATGATGAACAAAAAAAGTATCGTTTTATCTTTTCTTGCCATATGCGTTATTTATGTCGCTGCATATATGATAATTGAATTACATGGTGACCTGCCTCTTTGAAGTATTTGTCTAACCACGGGATTTGAACCTACGCCCTCAAATTCTAAAGCTAGCGCGCTACCTATTTAGCCATGCCAACACTTGTGTAAACCTGCTGCTAGAATTCAATCTCTTTGTTCAATTCTTTACGCGATAATGATTTATCGTTCACTTCGTACTTTTTAACGAGAATTACGAAATTAATTTTAAAAAATAGAAGGTTATTGATTGTTAATGTGGTCAATGAGGCAGGCATATATATACATATATACACACACACACATATATATATATATATATATATATATATATATATATCGATATAAATCTACACAACAGCTAACCTTAAATAATCGTCTGGACACGAATTTTTTTTTTAAACACGCCGTGAGGTTACAACGAGGGGCCGAGACATAAATGTTTTGCCATATAAACAATTTCTCTAGGGTGTCTCAAAATGACCTGATATTTAAATTAATTAACAAAACGTATTATTTATTTGAAAAGTACGAATATTTTTATTTTAATATAAGGTAGAAACACGGAAGATGTGTGTGGAACACAATATCCGATACATGGCCGCCTCGTCCCTGTTTGCAAAAGTTCACTCTTATGACGACATTTTCTATGAATTTTTCCATAATTGCGGACTAATTTCATTAATGGTGCATCCAATTGCTTCCTTGAGCTCCGGAATGGTCTGTGGATCATTAGCATACATTTTTCCATTCAGAAAACCCCAAAGAAAGAAGTCCAATGGCGTCAAATCGCACGATCTTGGTGGCTAATTCGTGCCAATTCGTTAAGGCGTGCGGATTTTTCGAAAAGTCTCTGCAAATATTTCACAATTTTTGTGGTGAATTTTCACAATTTCTATGCGTTGCTCGATCGTGTAATTCTCCATGACTAAACCTCCATACTTCCTGATGCCAGTTGTCAAACATTAGTATTCTATGTTCGCCACAAAAAAATAGCACGCAATTTCAAATGTCAGATCACTTTAAGACACCCTTCAGAAAAAATTTCAAGCTAATATTGATATAAAAAAATTCCGCAGTCGACTTTGTGACAGGCTGTCAACTTTTGATCCGGCAGTCTGAACACTGATCAGGCTGCTATCAAGCTGCGGTCCGGAATACCGTAGTAAGGCACGTCTGATCTTTCCCGGATATCCACCAGATCAGTGAAACCGTAGAAAGAGAGTAAGAACCTTACTTCGGCCTGATCAGAGTGCCTTAATACTCCCATACTACGGTTCCAATGACCCGGTAGCCATCCGGCACAGATCAGACGTGCCTTACTATCGTATTCCGGATCACAGCTTAATAGCAGCTTCATCAGTGTTCAGGCTGCTGGATCAAAATTTCTAGTCTTGATGGCAATATCCATATGCTACATCTCGGAATATATATAAAAAAATAAATAAGAAGTTTTTACATCGCAATGAGATGCTCCTATTGAGCGAAGCCTTATTCACGATTTGTCCTTTTTAACTTATTCGTCCCATCTGTGGGGTAATCATGCTTTAAGCGGGTGTAGATCGTGGGCGGATCGAATACCCAGTTAAAGAAGTGTTTCATCGCGAGCTTGGACACGCGCGCGCACCCCGTTGAGCCGTTACATCCGTTAAAAGTGTCCGTTGAAACATGCCCGACATGGGTATGCATCCGGTCCAGGGACCAGTGAACCGATCCGACAAGCAGAATTGTGCAAATTGATGCTGCTCGACGAGTCAACCCTAATACGTGTATATACATATCTGTATGTGTATGCGGGTGCGCGCGAACGAGTGTTGCGTGTGTGTGGGTGTGTGCAAAGCGTCCGATCTCCTATAATGAGTGTGCTAACTTCGTCTGAAGACTCGTTTAATGAAAGAAGTCTGTATCAATATTAAAAGGGACTCGTCTCAATTGCTATCGTGTCATGTTTAACAATTTTCTATTTTTTTATTTACTCAAAAATCTAGGTTATCGATCAATCATCAAAAAACGATAAATTATCTCCTACAAGCTGAGTATCAAGTTTTTCATGAGCTAAGAATGAGTTGACCGCTTTTTCAGCTGGAACTTAAACCTTCGTGGTCACACTTCCAAATTCAATCGCGGTGGTCACACTTGGGTCGATTCTACCCAGTCAGTTTTCAAAAAAGTATTATGACCAAAGTATCCGTCCGAAGTAGTTCAAAAAATGACCGAACTTGCTTTGAACTTTCTAGCTTATGTACGAAAAAATTTTTTATACGAAATAAAATGGCGACATGTTAAAAAAAAATCATAAAGAGGTGAAAACGCAAAAAAAGACACTTTTTCACTAAAACAATCATAGTTCCGTGAATTTTCAACATTTTTATCTAAAATTTGGACGTAATACTCCTTAAATATGCTAGTTTTGGGAAAAAATAGTAGCATAGTGCGCGTTCCAAAAAAGGTATTTATTCCGATATGTGAAGAGGGTAAATTTAATGATATGAGGATACTTCAAACTCCAGGTAAGATGGTGAACACAGTCCCATTCGAAGCCGGGAACTATTATATACTTACGCCACAAATTGATCGACGGGTCGATTCTATCCAGGGTGACCACCAAGGGTTAAGGGTATGTCGTCAAAAGGAAATTCAAAAGTCCCAATATTTACAAAGTTATAGCGATTTAAATACGGCCGGATTTACAGACCGCACCGGCTTCAAAAACTTCTAAAGAAGCTAGAACTGCTCGCAGAGAAAAACGAGCTTTAGAAAACCATCATTTCAAAGTCGAGGAAGGCACACTTTACGAGGCAGGAATGGCCGATTAATATAACGCAAGTATTACATGCCATTATACCACTTAGTTGCGGTTGTCTAACAACTAAAAAACTTTAAGGAGATTTAAGCGGTCCAGTTGAGTTGGATTACAGTTTATGAGTTTTTTATTTCAATATACCTCAAAAAAATGCATTCGAGGTATAGATCTATTTTGGAGATCTTCGTTTCGTAAAATTTATCAATGAAGGGCAAAATTATGCATTGTTATACTTTTATTACGTGAAAATGAAAAACTGTTGTGTTACTAGCAACTTGAAAAATGATAATATTATTAATGACTATTATGAAAGAGTCGTAATCTTTTATTAGATTAAAAGGATAAAAAATATTAAACGATTAAAAAGATTTGTAATCTTTTATCAAACCTTGATTGCTCAATATTAAATCTTTTTAATTTTTTCAAATTCTAAATGTTTACAATGGTTTAGTTGACCTTAATCCGTTGTTAGAAAAGGTTTATCTCGGTGCTAAATAGTAAAAAAAAAAAAATTACGTCACCCATAGCGTGAACGTCTTGCCCATCTAACCGCACGTAAAGCTACATACATTAAACTATTTTATATCCCTGGCGTTTTGTGGTGAATTTTTTTTTTATTCTTAAAACTCAGTATATCTTGGATTCTGTGTATCACTCCAACCTCCTTAAACGTGTTTTTCTCGAACCTACTTTTTTCAACCTGGTTGCCATAAAATCTCAACTGATTGAATTTAAATTTGGAATGGACCTTTAGTATATATCTTTCCATCGTCCCTACCACGGGCATTGGCGCAATTATGATTATTATTACTATTAAAATTTTAACTTCGAATAAATAGGGCGAAAAGTTAACTTTTTTCAGACATTTGCCAATAAGTTTTTTTTTTCGTTGGCACCTAAACGTTGCGTTGCCGCCATAATGAAATCCTTATTGATCAGTAAAATTGGTTTTATTTCTGTTTCAGATCAATGGAAGTTTTGGAATCATGTCGACCGCTTTAACATTTTTTATTACGGCCATATTTAGAGGTGCAAAACTTTTTTAATTTTTATTTTTTTGAACATCATTTTTTTGTATGTTCTCGAAACATCAATAAAAAGACAGTAAAAATGGATACTAAATATATATATATAGATTTTTTTTTATCAGGCCTGAAAGAACGCCCGAAATTTAGGCCTCTGGACTAGAAAATTTCCCTAATGCGTAAAAACGTTTTTCCCGTAATGTACAAACTTATAATGTTTTCTACCGGTAATGTTTACTACCGGTGAAAGACGTTTACATAAAACTTTATGTCAATAGAAGGAATTGAAAAATAATTTATCTTACAAGCCTCTGGAAAGGCAATATCTTTTCCAAGTAGGTGAAACGTTTTTTTTTATCTGCCCTAGAGTGCCCTATGTATACACAAACTAATCATTACAGTCATATAGTGTCTGGTGTCGTACACACTCACTGAAAGTGGTCCCTTTCGTATATATATAATGTGATGCAATACATTGCACTATATACAAACGTGCTGAAGAGATAACGAGCTGGGAGCGAAATAAACGAGAGTCGACTGACACGCGTATTAACGTTTGGAAGAGCACTGAGTGAACGTGGGACACACGACGAGACAGCAAGAGCATACGCGACGAGGTTCATCATCACATATGTACGCGTCATAGAGAAGCGAGAGCAAAGACCAAAGATTAAAGTAAGGGGTACCAGTTGTTTGTATCCCACCAGTGATTCCACACATGATCCCATAAAAACATGTTGCGGCTACACGAAGAGACCGAAGTTAATGTGTCAACGTCGGGATTAGAGATGCATAAAATCTCAGGCCCTTACGGCTACCATAAATATTTCTAGTTATCCAGGCGATCGCTCTTGGTCTTTTGACCTTTCAACCTTCAGAGCGTTCAGCTCTGTTTACCTTCCCTATTCTTTGGCCATCTCTACCATGAAATCTTTCGCAGATCTATCCTTCTTATTCTTGGGCGTACTCTGTCTTCGCATGTCCTGCCTTTTGATTTTCATAGAATTTTGTTTTTTATAGCCTCTTCCTTGACTTTTCCTGCCACGATCTTCAATCTACATTTGAAGGCCCAAACTATTGGGAGTACAAATTAATTCGGTCCGTTTTTTTGTGGTAAAAATCCATTTATTTCAAAATAAAAGGTATGAATAGATTAATCAAAGTATTGTCCATCGCTGGCTACTACTTTTTCCCACCTCTCAGGCAATTTTCGAATTCCATCTCGAAAAAAAGTCTCGTCTTTTGAGGCGATCCAAGTTTTGAGCCAATTTTCGATTTCTGCGAAAGAAGTGAACCGGTGACCTGCTAAATCCTGTTGCATCCGTCGGAACAACCAGTAATCAGAAGGAGCAATGTCCGGGGAATACGGCGGGTGCGGTAAAATATCCCATTTGAGCGTTTCCAAATATTTTTTACGACTTTTGCGACATGAGGCCGAGCGTTGTCATGCAGAAGAATAATTTTGTCATGTCTTTGCTCGTATTCCGGCCGTTTTTTCTCGTAATGCACGGCTTAAACGAATCAATTGTAGTCTATACCGATCGCCCGTAATGGAATGCCCGGTTGTAGCAGCTCATTGGCTCATTTGGCTGTCCAGGGCGAGGCTTGTCTTCAACGCTGAAATCACCGTTCTTAAAGCGTCGAATCCATTCCCTATATGATTTATCAGTTGGAGCATTATCACCATAAACTTCAACAAGCATTTTATGCGCTTCAGCTGCACTTTTCTTCCAATTAAAGCAGAAAAGTAAAACTTCCCGCAAATGCTGCTTAGTTAACATAAAATTTGACATATTCAACACAGTAAAAAACAAGGTTTTTAATGGAACTCAAAGCGATATAAACTAAATGTTATTGACAGGTGTCTAACCTCTCTGAAACCACCGAAATCAGCTGTCACTATGAAACATTCAGAACAGCCAGAGCCATCTCTTGAAAACGGACCGAATTAATTTGTACGCCCAATATATTTGGGAGCTTTTCAACCTGGAATGTTCGTAATTATCTTGATTTTCCGTTAGTTTGAAATGGCAGTGTAGAACATAAAGACTTTTCCATTTGATACTGACGGACCAAACAGTTCCAACGTAACAAATTATCATCTTGATTTTTTATGACTTTGTTTGGGTGGATTAAAAAACCATTCCGTTATAGCTGCACAGAGATACGCGCATCCTACAGGGAATAAAATAAAGTCCGAAGAATACTGGAACCTTCGATATATGTAATGTACAATGTGTGGCATGTATTTCCGAAACAACCAAATTCAGAACCTAAATAAATGATAGTGACATAACGTTGATAGCGAAAGCCTGATTATATTAAAATACTTTATCTTCGCATATAAACAATTGGCTACTTTTTATTCATTTATGAACACTGTCACCATTCCAGTTGAGAGAGTCGAGTCAATTAAGTATGAAGAAAATAACAAGCAATATAATAATCTTTCAATTCAATTTATAGGCATTCCTACAAACCATTGAAATCGAACAAAAAGAAAAAGAAAATGACTAACTACTTATCAGTAGGTCTCACGCTCTCTACCCGTTTCATCTTCAAAACCCCTTCCTTGGGTGGCTGCTGCCGACTTAAGGGGTTACGCGACCTTGGTGCTCGGAAAAATATGTATAAAAATAATTTTAAAAATTTCACGTGACTATTGAACATATAAAATGATTTTTATTCTTTATAAATACATTATAGTTTGATAAAATTTATACCACATATTCTGTATAATATTATCTCGGATATAGCATATAATTTGCTTGATTGGTTGCCGTATTATTTTTTTATTAATTTTTAAAACTCAAAACTTTGGTAAAAATCACAGTTTTTCTCAAAAAGCTGTAATTTCTACAATAAAATAAAAATTCTAAATGTTTCTCCTATGGTACACTTTAGCTACAAGAATTTTTTTTCAGAATTTGTAATGAGGGTTCTAGTAGACGACCTATATGGAGCCATTTTTTATTTTTTTAATTAATTTTTTTTGAAATTTGTTCATACAATTATAATGTAGTTGTGAAAAATAAAAATTATTTTATATACTTAATAGTCGCCTCCAATTTTTAAAATTATTTTTATGCCTGTTTTACCGACCGCCAGGTGGTGTAACGCCTTAAGGGCTCTCACCATTGATGGTCAGGGGACCATTGGACCATTCGGCCATTGGATTGGACCATTGACCAATCACCAGTTTCGAGACATTTACGGAATGTAAATTGATGTTTGGGTGCAGCACGAACTGAGCAAAAATAATTTAACGGACCGAAGTCCAGCTTGCGATTTGGTGCTCAAACGCTATCAAAACGAACCATTTTTAAAGCGAATAATTACTGGCGATGAAAATTGGATTGCCTGAAACAATTTTAGTCGAAAAAGATCATGGTTGAAGCTCGAGGCGGCTGCTCAGACAGTCGCAAACGCTGGATTACACCCGAAGAAAGAAAGAAATAGTCTATTATGAGCTGCTGCCACCCAACAAAACGATTGATTTGACCAAGTACTGCCCCAACTAGCCAAGTTAAAGCGAGCGATCGTTCATAAGCGGTCCGAATTAGCAGACAGTAAGAGCACCGTGTTCCACTAGGATAATACTAGACCACACGCTTCTCTGATGACTAGGCAAAAGTTATTGCAGCTTGGATGGGATGTTTTGGTGCACCCATCTTATATTTCGGACCTTGCGCGTCCAGACTATCACTTGTTCCGAACGTTACAGAACAGTATGAATAATAAAATCTTCAGTTCCCTGGACGTCCTTAAAAACCACTTGGTTGACTTATTTGCCCCAAGATCTTAGGACTTTTATGAACGAGGGATATTGAAACTCGTGGAGAGACGGCAGAAAGTCATTGAAACAATGGAACATATGTTAATTGACATCGCTTTTTTTTATAAATATTTTTCGTTTGAAATTTACTCGATTTTCGCTACGGAATTATGCACAGACCCAATATCATTTGATCACAAATGAATAAATTCCATTTCATGCTTTCGAGTTTAAAGATTTTTTCAGAATAAGTATATTTTTCGAACGATCTCGGTGGTCAGATCCCTTAACCTCAACGTATAACATTGACCAACGATGGAAGAAACGTGCAGAAAAACTATCACCGATGCAGTCGATGCCGACCCAAGTGCTCCGGTAATAATGCGAGTGAACTCTAGCACAAGCACCAACGGCGTTTAGGTCAGGCACCTTCTCGGCTGTGATTCAATGAACCAGCCAGTGCCCGGCTTCGCGGTCAACATTTGCGTGACGAGAATGGCGTGGGTGAGATCTTAAAGCAGACCACAGACTGCTCACCTATCAGAGTAGGGTTTTTGGATGTATATTTATGAATATGCAGTGCAAACTGCCAAGATTACGATGGGAATATTTTCTAAAAAATACTGATTAACTTCTCTCCCATCGGGGCTACTTAAAGTTTTTCTGCAATTCCGTAAAGGCGATGCGTGAACTCGAGCAGGGGGACTGGGGCACAATGTGTCATGGAGCACTGTGAACCACATGCGATTTCTCGGAGGTTTGTAGCTCGTAACTTCCGAATTTTTTTGTGTTAGACCGTGACTTATGTTAAGTTCAGGCAGGCCTAAAAGAAAGTCAATAGCAGTAGCAACACAAAGAATTATTGAAAATAAAAAAAATTAATTTGAGCCTTGAAAAAAAAAATCGCTTGCCGGGCAAACGTCAAATATAACCTTACTGTCTGTAACGGCTCGGGTTTTCGGTCCTAATCGATAGTGTTATTATTTATAATGCATTCGGTGACTTGTATTTTTCCATTCGTAGTTTAATTCATCATTATTTTTATCAATAATCAAATATTCTACTGGTGGGGTACAATGTGTCATCGAGTTGTGGAGCACAATGAGTCGACTCCCAATGTTATTGGCAAATAATATGACCACAATGTTGTACCCCAACCCGTGAGGTACAATGAGCCAATCTGCAAATTTTTTCCATCCAATTGTTTGGCATGTTTTATCTTTTTGCAAAAAACATGGTAGCTTTATTGGACGCCCAAAGGTTCGTAAAATCGGTTATGGCCTTTTTTTCTAATCAAACTACTTTGGTAAGAGTAAAAATTCGTTAGAAAAAAAGTGACACACTGTGCCCTACGTTCCCCTATACTGCTCGATAATTTGATTGCACAAAGGCCACAATACAACAAAGAACTCACTGTAACGGTTCGCAATTATTCATTACCTCCGAACTATAAGGATTATTTTGAGAGAAACTTAAAAATAAGGAAAACATTTTGGGGCTCAATGAAAGTTGTGGATTAGTTTAGATGAGACAACAGAAACAATGGACTGGTTTCCATGCGGTGTCTTATTTTCTGTTTCGATCCTAGCAGATGATGACCAATGGATCAAAGAATATAGCTCACATTTTTTTAAGCTACATTCGAATAGCGGCGAAATCTGACGAAAATTATATTCTCTAAATAAGTAAACAAAACAAAAAAATGTTTAGCTATATTCTTTGATCCATTGGTCATCATCTGCTAGGGTCGAAACAGAAAATAAGACACCGCATGGAAACCAGTCCATTGTCTCTGTTGTCTCATCTAAACTAATCCACAACTTTCATTGAGCCCCAAAATACCTCAAGCTTTTTGAACGCGAGATTTTTACCAGATAAAATGGAATAGTACACGTACGTACACATGAAGTTTGCCTCATTGTGTCAATATTTATTAGTTAGTTGACAGTATTGAGGACATCTTGATACTTCGCATTCAATTATTGGGTATATGTCTAATTCCGTAATGAAAATCGAATAAATGTTTACCAAACGCAAAATATTTACCAAAGAAAGTGATTTTAATCAACTAAATATGCTCTATTCTGTTCAATGACTTTCTGCCATCTCTCCACGAGCTTCATTATCCCTCTTTCATAGAAGTCCTGAAATGTTTGGGCAAAGAAGTAATCCAAGTATTTTTTGAGTACGTCAAGGGACCTGAAGGTTTTATTATCCGAACTACTTCGCAGCGCTTGGAACATGTGATAGTCTGAAGGCGCAAGGTTCGGACTAGATGCCGGATGCACCAAAACATTCCACCTAAGCCGCAATAACTTTTGCCGGGTCATCAGAGAAACGTGTGGCCTAGCGTGTACAGGTGGAATACTACACCCGTTCTGTTTGCCAATTCAGGCCGCTTCTGATTGATTGCTCGCTTCAATTTGGCCAGTTGTGAGCAGTACTTAGTCGAATCAACCGTTTTGTTGGGTGGCAGCAGCTCATAATAGACGATTCCTTTCCAATCCCACTAGATACAGAGCATTACCTTCTTCGGGTGTAATCTAGCCTTTGCGACCGTCTGAGCAGTCTCTCCGACCTTCGACCATGATCTTTTCTGACTGACATTGTCGTAGACAATCCACTTTTTATCACCCGCCACCATTCGCTTCAAGAGCGGTCCGTTTTGATGGCGTTTGAACAGCAAATCGCAAGCTGAAATTTGGTAAATTGAATTCTTTTCGCTCGGCTCGTGCAGCACCCAAACATCAAGCTTGTTTACCATCCCAAGCTTCCGTAAATATCTCGAAACAGTTGATTGATCATTGTTGAGGTTATGTCCGATCTCTGTAGTCAAATTCTAGTTGAGGTTATGTCCGATCTCTGTAGTCAAATTCTAGTTGGAGTCGATTAAAGCCTTCATTTTATCAACATCTACATACGTCACGGATCTCGGTGGATACTTTTTTTTTATGTAGGCATAAATTTCAGCTTCTACTTAATATACGGCACTTCATATGGTCGACGCATGTGGGAGCAGAAAAACAACTGCGAACGACATCTGTCAGAATTTTGTTACGGAATTATGCATAGACCCCATACATTATTGATGGATTGGTTACCCCTTGTATCTATCAACTAGAATTAAATCAGGAAGACTGTGACAACATTTTAACATTCAAACTACTTGTACTATCTTCTAAAAATTCAGAATTCTTTTCGTGTTGTTTTCTTTCACTTTTTTAATGTTTTCAATTATAACCACAAATTGATTCTTAGATTTAAAAAAACTTAATCAATATATATATTATGACGGAGAAAATCTTTTTCTATCGGATCTTTCGATCCTCGGGAAAATCCTCACGCGTCACCTTTGGCCGTCCCCTCTTGCCGATGCACCCGCAATGCTCCGGTCGGCGCCAGCTAATTTTTTATCACCGTTTTAGCAACCGGTATGACCCGGGGGATGGGTGGAACCACGCCCATCCCCACCAAACGGCACAAACACGAAATCCGAAAAGATAAAATAAACAAAAACGCGGGTTAAAAATGGAACGTTCTAGTTTTTGGGGGTCGCGGAACTGGAAAAAACCGTACCTGGGTGCATCCGCGTGAGCAAACGGTCGCGGCAATGCACGGCCGCTCAGGCTGCAAAGTTTGGTAGAGAGGGTCGGGATCTACTTTTGGCAAAAAGGGGAATCTCAACAAAATCTGCGAGAACACAAACGAATTGTTTGTTATTTTGTTTCGAGGGCTACACGGGAGCGACATCGTGAAACGGAAATGCAAGAACTCACCAAAAGCGCACTGATAATCCTCAGGCTCGGTGGAGGAATCTCGTGCGAGAATTCCTCAATCACGTTAACACACACACGTCACGAAACGTAGACGGAATTCATTCGGAAACTCACGCTTAACTAGCGTGATTGGGAACGAAACCGAGTCGGTCGACAGAAAAACTGTCAACACGGGAGCGTGAGACCAAAGCCGAGTTGCTGGGACGGCGACTCGGTGCAGACTATTGCTTCGAGACCTTTTCACAAAATCGCAATCAAAACGTCAAATCCCTTGACCGATAACATCTGCCCTCTGACGCGAATCGTCTCGTTACACTATCGGTAACTTATCGGGGAGATATTCCCGCGGTAGCCTATGGAGATCGCCCAAGATCGCATCCCCTGGTGCACAGCGAAAACAGGGCGCCTACCTCAACCCAAAATCGGCACAAAGGGGTTCCATCACCCTTCGCCCGTAATCTTAACCACCGCCCGTGCTCCAGCGTACATGCACCTTATCCGTGGGGCGCCGGTATTCGCCCGGATTTCCGCCGATTCTTGGCGACCTCCGTCGAGCGCTCCTCCCCGTCGGGCAGCTCGATACCTTGAGCCATACTCCCCTCGACGGTTCGGGACGCCCGAAACCCCAACAAACCTCAACGAAATCGAAATCTCGATATCGGTAGCGCGTAAACTCAATGTGTACCCGAGGCGAATCGGAGGGGTCAGACTATACGGGAACAAACTGATCGATACCTATTCGGGAAATTCTTTGTGACCGTGAGTTACAAAAAAATCACGTCACAATATATATATATATTTATATATCTAATATATATTAGGCATTAAAAAACGCACAACCTAATGTTATGACAAAAAAATTATATTTCTTATGGTCGCGATTGATTTTTAATGAACGGATTTGGCGCACTGTTTAATACTCCGATAATAAAACAGCTACTGTGATATTTTTTTTAACAGTCAGGGCAGATTACCGTTCATGACGATGAAAAATTCGTCTTCCTTTTCCCTAATTTGCATCCTTGAAGTATTTAGAACACGTGGGTAAAAGAATATTCTCATATTTAAAGTATTTTCGAATTTAAAGCCTAAACGTTAAACTTTAAATGCGTTTTCTTGGGAACACCATTTTTGGCACCCGGGGCGGCGGGGGGCACCATTTTTTGGCGCTCTACAGCTTTAATGGATGAACCGATTCACATGAATCTCTGCGCAATTGAAAGAAAATTTAATTTGCGGGACAATCAGAAAGCGATTTACATAAAAAATTGAATAAGACATTTTTCTTCGTCCGGTGAATCAAAATAAAACCGGGCAAAAACTTGGGTTTTTTTCGAACGGCTGGGATTTTGTTATCCAAAGGTTTTTCCGAAAACAAAAAATGATAAGGCCCCCCAAATTTAGTTTAGTTTAATCATTTTTAACCCGTTTTTGTTTAACATTAACTTGCAAGGCTGTAGAGCGCCCCGCGCAGACCGAAACACCCCGTGCATAGTTTTATTTTATGGAAACTGGAGCCTCCATTTAAAAATGTTTTCTTATAAATAAAATTGGAATTTACTCTCCATTGATAGAAGAATAAAATAAGTTGAAACCCATTTCCAAAAGTATTTATTTTATATTAAAAAAAATGCTCAATTTTCCAAAATTCCCAAAGTGCATTTTTATGCCCCTTGACGGTAATCTTCCCTTAACGAAAACACGTATTAAAATTTTCGAAATAAAAAATGTCTAAAATGAAAGACGTTATGAAGATGTATGTTATTATAAAATGATCGCGCGGGCACGTTGTGAAGACGATGTTGTTTTTCTTCGTATACTTCGCATATGAGATTTGTATGTATTTGCCGTATCAAGCAGAAATATGCACCTGCGATGGATAAAATGGGACTGCAGATATGGAAGTTGGGTTTGAGCTAATGGCTGTAAACCTACTTTTAATATAATGCTCGTAAGTGAGGTGGGTCGAGTATAGCCTTGAATCCCCGATCACTTTCACGTTTGCTTTTCACGACGATTTCGCACTACATCTGAGACGATTGCTCAGATTGTATTGCTATGGACTGGCGTGCCAGTTGTAAATTACAGTAACGACATAAAATATTCGATGGGACAAACTTTTGTCTCATTTTTTTTTAAATTATTTTTAAATAAATCTATGTTCTTCTTTATAAATTATAATAAAAGTATCGCTATAACGCAAATACGCATTCCGATTCTACGACACTCACTGAAATTATTCCTGTAGCAATTTGTAATCCTTTGGTCAACATCATTTTTACACTGAGAATAATATTCGCATTTCTGGATCTGTCTAAAGTTTCTCAATGCTGAACATTCGAACGGGAAGTGAAAAAAAAATACACACATGGAGATTCGCAACTTTTATATACGTTGTGTGTTTAAAAAAAACATCGAATGTTTTCGCAAAAATTCATATATTTATTGAGGAAAAAAACATTCGCATGCGATCTCCGAGATTTTGGATACTGCAAGGGAAAACATGTGTTCTTTTCTTACTTTTAAACCAGACGCCGCTTAGTATTTAGTTTGAAAGCAGTTCGACTTTTTTCTAAAGGTCGACGTTGTCGAGCCTGCTTCATGCGAAAATTAATTCCCGGTAAAATATGTCAAGACTTCATTAAAAATGTAGGTATATGAATGTCCAACGTCATCATTGTATGATAATTATTTGTCGGCTGTGCCTAATAAAAAAAAGTGATTAATGAAAACTTCACGCATAATTGAAATCGTTCACCTGACTTCCTCCGTAGGAAATCTCGAAAACATAAAAATGCATGGCTTGCTTATACATATATATATATATTGGGTCTATGCATAATTTGGTGACGAAATTCCGACAAACGTCGTTCGCAGTTGTTTCTCCGCTCGCACATACCTCAACCATATGAAGTGTCGCATATTAAGGCGGTTGGAGTGGTCTAGTTGGGTCAAACGTCGGTTCATGCATTTTTTTTTCAATAAACTTAAAAAAAATACATCGATGGTCCCGAGCGGGTCTATCTTATCTCGATCAGACCTTTACGCAGTAGCGTAATTGAAAGGGTCCCAGATGTACTAGCGTAACTCTCGCGTCCTCCGCGAAGTATCGTATCTCGGCAGACCCTGTTCATCCTAACGCATCTCCGGCCGCGCGTGAGATCCATCGTATCTCCCGCAGCCTTAGAACGGAGTATCGTAACTCGCCGACTGCGATATGCTCTATCGTCTCTCAGATGCACCAAAACGTTTCATCGTATCTACGAATCGCAAGTTTTCAGTAAACGCGGTTTGAAAGTTTCGCGTTCTCAAAAATAAAATGTCACTGAATCATCACAGCATTTATGTCTAAATATTGCGCATTATATGCAGAATATTTTTTAGACATGAAAAGGGTTGTGAAAATAGAAACATAATATACTATTATCATAATATTCATCATATATTTCGGTCGAAAGGTCTTTGGTAGGCTTTCCCCCTGACAGCCGTCATGCTTCGACGAAAGGTCTTTCATTCAAATTATTAGCACATGTATGTGTGCTAAGAATTTGTATGGAACTGTATGAAAAATAGCTGCTTGTAGAGATATACCTAATGCATATTTTTTTTCTAATGAAATTGTTTCATACTATGTAAAGTTTTCGGAATAAAATTTAAAAATAAAATATCTTGTAACTGGTAATCAATTTTTGTTTCAAATAAAATCGCGAAATCTCAGTCAATTTTCAAACGAATAGATATAGTGATAACCGTAATACAATTCTTGTGTCGCCCAATCTCAAAAGGTGTTAATAATATCATTACGATTATTATTTTTCTATATTTCATGATTAATTAATTATCTGTTTAAATCAATGATTTATTATATTATTTCCATTCACGTCATAATAATAACATACTTATAACTGTTATCGTTACATAACTTATTCTTTCATTGTAAGTCGTCGAGATTTTCGACGACTTACGATAGAGTAGAAACTAGAATGGAACTTTCAGAGCGCGGGGGGATACGATATCTTGTTTTACTTTAATTAATTACAGCACAAAAAATTATCAAAATGATTTAAAATTTTGTCTGGGCATTCTTCAAGCTCGAACGAACTTAGTAGTGATGTTTTTCAAAAATCACCAAATTTCGACTTACGATGAAACGTTTTGGTGCATCTGAGATACGATAGAGCATATCGCAGTCGGCGAGTTACGATACTCCGTTCTAAGGCTGCGGGAGATACGATGGATCTCACGCGCGGCCGGAGATGCGTTAGAATGAACAGGGTCTGCCGAGATACGATACTTCGCGAAGGACGCGAGAGTTACGCTAGTACATCTGGGACCCTTTCAATTACGCTACTGCGTAAAGTTCTGAGCGAGATAAGATAGACCCGCTCGGGACCATCGACATACGAGGTATAGATTTATTTTATAGATGCTAAGTGTTCATAAAATTTATAATTAAGGGGGAAAATAATGCATTTTCATACTTTTATTACGTAAAAAAGAAAAAATGTTGTGTTTCTACCAACTTGAAAAAGTATAACATTATTGATTATTATAAAAGAGTCATAATCTTTTAATAGATTAAAAATGGCCACGTTCAAAAGTGAGCACCGGGACAAAAAAAATCGTAGAGAATTTTCTAAAAAAGCAAAATAAAGGGAAACTTGTACTCTATAAAACGCCACTTGGGAAATTCAATTACCTTTATTTTTGAGTCCGCTATGTAAATTTTAGTACGGTAAGAAATTTCGACTAGTGCGTCCTTTTTTTGTCCAGTACTGTATATATATAACGAAAGGATTTGGTTCCCCCCACTTTTAGCATGATAACCCATCCAGTTGTGTGTGAGTCAGGCTCGTATCGTCGTTATGTAGATATAGAAGCGTTTCACGGAAAGATGTCATACAACATAGGCTACAAAAAGGTTTTCCACATCAAGGCGACACGTACTCTGCATGAAATTAAAAACGCCTGAAGGTATATGAAGTGGATATTGATTTTTCTATGCCCTCATTTCACGGTGCCCTTTTTAACTGATACTTGATACACGTACAAGAGAAGAGCATATTCGTCTATTTTCGAGTTTCGAATTTTTTTTTACTATTTGGGTACTCAAGGCTAAATTTTCAATCGAAATTTCTTCCTCAAAAATACTTTTCAACTCCAAATTCGGATGAAACATTGAAAAGATATAATTTTTACTAATACTGAATAATCGCCCAACCATATTATTTTATATTTCTGTCAATGGAAGTACTTTGAAACTTTACGGGGGGAACACCATTTACTAGCTTCAAAAAATCAAAAGCAGAAAATTCAGTATTATGAAGGAGCTGAAGGACTCATGTACGGTGCTGGAATCGCTAATTAGCCGGCGAAGACGTCCAAAATCATTCAGTTTCCACTTGTTAAAACTTTAAACGAGTTTTTCTCGAAAGTTCATTTTTCCAAATTCTCAGCATGATTTCTTAAAAACTAATCAACCGATTTTTATAAAATTTGGTACACATCTTTCTTATACTATCAGTTTATCGTTGAAGCAAAAAACGTGTGAAATTCGAATAAGAAAACAGAATTTTTTTCGCAAAATGTAGCGGAAATTTTATTAAAAATTATAACATTGACTTTCTCAAGTTGCCATCTTACAAATTCTTCATATATTTCGTTTCTTTTGGTTCACCGACAGCATATAGATGTAAACTTTGAAAAAATGTTTGGTTCATCTGTTTCAGACAATTACAGCCGATGCTAGAATGCCAATAATTTTGCAACTCACGATGTAACCTTTCGAGAAGATCGAGCCAATTTGAATTTAAAAAAATATTTTTAAATAGTCAAAATGTGAAATAAGTATACAAGGCTGTAATAAAGTCAGACAATTCTTTTTATTAAAAAAAAACAGCTAATTTTTGGCCTTGTAAATGGTGTTCCCCCCTCGAAGATTTCTGTAGTCCCCTAAATTATTTTTTTCTTTTCCAAAATAACATAGCGAAGGTTGGTCGATAAGGTTTAAAGTGTTTTTCAATATTATGAATGATCAATAAATATTAAAAGCACCGACACATCGTTCTTAAAATATCGATAAGTCCATCCAAATCATAAAATTCAAATATCTCAAAACTTTTCCCGCGTCTACATCCTTCGTCTCGAGAAAATCGTTTCCGGTCGGGGGTGAAACTGCAACTAAGCTTGCTTTTCGTGTAAATTAATCTCATGTAAATTATAGGACCTCCATTGCCAAGATTATCTTACGAAAATATTCAAATATCACGATTACTAAAAAAAGAAAATGGGCGAGGAATGCCTGCGGAAGCCCTGCGGAATTTAGGGTGCTTAGGTTAAACCTGAGCACCCTAAATTAATAAAAAGAGAAGTTTAAACTTCATAGAAAATCACTGATATCTTTTTCGATCGTCTACTTCTCTCACCGAACCGTTCTGTTCGCCATAGATATGGAAAAAAAAACCAATTTTTGAAATGACGATCCCACCCATTTTATACAATACAGTCGTCTGCTCGCGTCTAAAGGATTCGTCGAACTCTGTCTCGGGAGTTGGTATTTTGTGTTATTTGTGTTTCACTAAAGACACGATGCTTTGTACGATTTTGTAAATCCCGTTCGTGGAATCGAATTGAATACCGTAATCGTCACCGGGAATGAATTCTTCGCCCTGATCGGTGTGCCACGATAGAACCTTGACGAAGTCAGCCACGAATGAAGGCACGACGCACTTCAATATAGCGCTATTGCCACGAATCGCATATTCCTTGTTAACATCGGTGTCATAATATTGAGCGACAACTGTGGGTAATAAACATATTTCCATATGACTCTTAAAAGAAAGAATTATATTATATGCAAATAACGTTATTATTATGATTGTTAATAATTGAAAAGTTGAAGAAAAAAACATCCAAATTCCTTGGACTCAACGAAAGCATCCGAGCCTTTCCGGTAAGATCGATGACGTCATTATTGCCGCAACACGTGTCTCGCGCATGTACGCGAGGCACGTGTTCCGGCACGATCGATGTTAACCTGACTTTATGCGGATTTTCATTATGTAAAAGGTAGTTTTCGTATAAGATTACAAGAATTCTGATCTCCTCATTGAATGGTCGAGATCACGGAAACGATTAGGACGAAAGAATGAAATCGCGATCTTACGTAAAGTAAAAAAACTCGATTTTGAAGTAGTTTTTCTTTTTGCGTCGTTAACACACACATATATATATATATATATATATATATATATATATATATATATATATATATATATTTATATATATATATATATATATATATATATTTATATATATATATATATATGAGGCATTCCACAGGTTTTCAGCAAGGTCAAAACCCTCACTATTTTTCAGAGTCCTGCAATTTTTTTATTATCATAAGGTACTTACTAGGAGTGTCTGTGATTTTTTGCAGATTTTTTTTATGAGTCCTGCTCTACATATCTCAATTTTTGAAAAATGAGAATTAGTTTTCAACTAGATGTACCTTAAAAACTATGGCCCAGGCAAAAAAAATTATCGGACAAAATATTTTTGATTTTGAATGAACTTTAGACTTTAACAATAAAAAAAAAAAATTTCGTACAAAAATTATATAATAAATGAAAAAAATCGATTTTCAAAAAGTATGTCACGTTTGATTTTGCTCTAAATTTTTCTGAATTTTCTGTTGTTAGTGTGGACATACAGAAAAAATTGGCATCATGGGCCGCGAACTGGTTTAGAAGATACGGGCCGATTTGCATTTTTTTTTTGTTGTTATTCATCTTATCCTTAGTTGTATCAGTCTGATTTGAATTAGTAGTGGACATAACTGAAAAATAACACGATAAGATGAAACTTCAAGCAGCTTCGGATAATGTAATTGACGATTTCGAAATTTATCGCATTTCTAACTTTTAAATACGTTATAAAGGTTATGTAATTTCACATACAATCATAATATTTCCAAGAACCGTTCGCTATCATCAAAAATATTCAAGGTACTGTCTACAGTAGTAGTTCAATAGTAGTTTAGAGTGTACCGAACCTCACCAGGCATCTTACGCTTATTGTTAGTGCAATTCGCATCATTTCCAAATTCCTAATTAGGGTTTTTGTCAACCATGATAAAAAAAAATTCGAAAATTACAAAATACACTTTAGAAAAATCGGAGAAATTTTTTTTTAAATCTGGTACTATGCATACAAAGTGTCGAGCAACAGTCTACAGTAAATTGACCTCTGCTTCTTATTTTTTTCATTTTTTTGCGCAAAAAGCTAAAAAAACGGGTTGAAGCAAAAGCCCAAACATTATGAATTTTACACCAACATTTTTTATATCTGACACTGTATTTTTGGGAATTTTTTCAGATTTTTCGATTACGGCCATCGAGGTGTTCAAAAAAAAAATTCAAAAATTCATGACGCGCTCAAATTTATTTTGAAAAATCTGAAAAAAATTGTAATTGCTTGATAGAGTGAGAGTAATGATAGGAAAAATCGGGAACCAGATTTGAAGGGTCGAGGGTCAGACCCAGGTCGAATTGGTATGGAATGCCCCATATATATATATATATATATATATTCTTTATTTTACCGGCAAAAGTATACTAAACTCTTTTTTGGAAGATAATAACAGGTAAGATTGAACCAGCGGCGATTTTTTCACAGCGACAAATGTCATATAAAGAGGTTACACCACCTTGGCGCTCGGAAAAATAGGTATAGATTTTTGTTTTTTGACGCGACTATCAAATATATAAAATAATTTTATTTTTTACAAATTTATTTTGATTTTATGAAGGAATTTAAAAAATACGAATAAAAAAAAAAGTTTAAATAGCGGCGATATAAATCGTCTCGTAGGATCCTCTCTTCAAACTTGTGGACAAAATATCTCGACACCTACTCAATCGATTTTGATTAAATTTATACCGCGTTCTGTATAATCTAGGATGTAGCATAGGATTTTTAATGTTATTTTTTGTTAATTAGTAAGATATCTTGATTTAATTTAGTTAATTAAAAGGATATTTAGTTAATTTATACTCAATTCATTTAATTTAGTTCATTAATAGGATATCTAGGATGTAGCATAGGAGTGATTTTTATTGGACGACACCTTTATTTTTTATTTATTTTCGAAACTCAACATTTTGGCGAACATCAGAGTATTTAAAACAGCTGTCATTTTAACAAACAAAAAAATTCATGTTTACCCTATGCTACACTTTAGATATTACCTTTCTTCACAAGAAAAAAATTTATTTAAATTTTTCAGACGATGTCCGACGAAGAAAAAAATTCCGCCATCGGCAAGGATTTTGAAAAGAGGATCTTACCAGACGATTCATATCAATGCGATTTTTAAATTGTTTTTTATTCCTTTTTTTAAATTCGTTCATAAAACTATAATCTATTTGTGAAAAATACAAATTATTTTATATATTCAATAGTCGCGTAAAAATTTGTTAAAATTCTTATACCTATTTTTCCGAGCACCAAGATGGTGTAACTTCTCAATTCGGATAAGGTATCTATAGGGCCGTAATGGTGAGGTTATATTTTCAGACGCGTAAAGAAAACGACTTTTTACGCGAAATATTGAACGAAAAATCCAAAGTTCCAGTTGTCCTTATATTTTGAATTTTTCGTAGAATTCAAACTGTGCACGTGATGCACGATCTTTTAGACCGTAATAAATTCAATGAACACTTAAACAATGAACCACGTAACACGGGGAATAAATGCATTCATTTGTGCTGAAAATTCTGTACTGTAGCTCAATGGGGAGAACAACCCATGCGTGCAAGACAAACGCGTACTGTAATAATTCTATTAGGAAACTCTCTGAGTTGATTGTTAACTTTAGTATGGCGGTGGTGGAGGCAATTAGCCGAGCCCGTCACTAAAAATAATCTAATTAAAAAGCATCGCAAATGTAAGCTGCGACACGACCCATATAGGACACTGGTATTCACCCATTTTCTGATATTCCAACCTTTCGTATAATGCAACAAAACTTATAGACAAAGCACCTTCTTAATGTCACTTGTCATGTTAAATTTTCGCTGCGATCGAGTCTAAAATGCGACGGGGTTTTTTTTTATTATTACTTTTATACAATCGTCTGTTGCTAGATAATTGCACCGAGGTCACATTCGGCTGAATTGATCCGACCGATTTTGAAATGGCTGTCAAACGAAAAATATTGGTTCAATAGAGTTCGAAAAATTATAGAATATATTTTGAATATTGTAGAATATGGTAGAACCAAAGGAATTCCAGATATCGAACTATGACATATTTGAAAAAATCGTGAGCGGATAAGTTCAAAGAAATACAATTTTTCGTGCAAACAATAATGCTTTTTTTTACTTTTTAAGCTAGTATTTATTGATCTTATTTGCGAGATGTGATAACCTGAGGGGAAAAATGGTCTCTAAACCGAATATAAAAAAATTAGTCATTTGATGATTGTTATTATTTTTGCAGTCGTCACTATTATTATTTTTATCGTTTGGAAAAAACGATTGAATCGTGGGAAAAAATGCATTCGTGTATGTAGTCCTGTAATCATGTTCATGCCTGGTAATTTAAGGAAGTTGGAGCGGTCCAGTTAAGTTAAATGACGGCTTATGAGGTTTTTTTTTCAACAAACCTCAAGAAAAATGCATACGAGGTATAGATTTATTTTACAAATCCTAAGTTTTCATAAAATATATAGTTAAAGGGCAAAATTATGCATTTTTATACTTTTATTACGTGAAAGAGAAAAACTGTTGAGTTATTACCAATTTGAAAAAGTATAACATTGATGATTATTATGAAAGAGTCTTAATCGATTATTAGATTTAAAAGATTTGAAGATTTAATAGGTTTGAAGATTTAAAAGATTCAAAGATTCAAAATTTAAAAAAAATCGTAATCTTTTATCAAACCTTGATGGTTCAATATTGAATATACAGGGTGAGGCACATAAAGTATTACAGAGCAATAGCACTCAAACTATTGATCATATCCAAAAATGTTTCAGACAAATGTTTCAGTGTTCGCGAAGGCCGTCATATTGGACCATCCTATTTTTTTATCGGTGGAGGCGCTGAAGCTACGTCAAGGTCAAATCCACTTTTTTAAATGGAAGCATGTATTTTTTTTCGATGACATTATTACCGATTTTAAGACGAATTCGGCGACCTCAACACAAGGTCATTCTAGTCACGCAAAGTACGAAAATAGTCGAAAAATCGAACAATATCGGAATAATCACTTTCAAAGGATCCACTAACCTTGGTTTGGGTCTACCTACAGAAGATGCTCGAAGTGATGACCCTCGACTTGTAAGCACTTGTTTGATCGCTGTTTTCATTTCTTACGATACCAATGTTTCTTTTCGGCAGCAAGTACGCATTTTCTGTTGACATATTAGTTAGTCACGCATTACCTTTTAATGTGAGTACATCGGATCGCGAGAATGAACGATTGTCAAAGAACGCGTAATGGCGGTAGCACCTACCACGCCTGACGACATAAAAGAAAGAATACGCCGAGCATGTACCGAAATTACACCACAAATGTTGGCTGAAGTTAGACGGTCTTTTCATCAGCGAATTAACAAGTGCTTACAAGTCGAGGGCCATCACTTCGAGCATCTTCTGTAGGTAGACCCAAACCAAGATTAGTGGATCCTTTAAAAGTGATTATTCCGATATTTTTCGATTTTTCGACTATTTTCATACTTTGCGTGACTAGAATGACCTTGTGTTGTAGATCGCTGAATTCGTCTTAAAATCGGTAATAATGTCATCGAAAAAAAATACATGGTTCCATTTAAAAAAGTGGAGTTGACCTTGGCGTAGCTTCAGCGCCTCCACCGATAAAAAAAATAGGGTGATCCAGTATGACGGCCTTCTCGAACACTAAAACTTTTGTTTGAAACATTTTTGGATATGATCAATAGTTTGAGTGCTATTGCTCTGAAGCACTTTATGTGCCTCACCCTGTATATGGTTTTCGGTGAGCAAGATGGGTTTTTTTTCTCTAAATTTTCACAAAGGTTTAGTTCACGTTAATTCGTTGTTATAAATGGTTTAACTTGGTGCTGAATAGCCAAAAAAAATTACGTCACACGTAGCGTGAACGGCTTGCCCATCTAGCTGCACGTCAAACTACATACATTGAACTGCTCTTTAGCCGTGGTGTTTTATGGTGAAAAAAATTAAGAAAATTCGCAAAAACAGTATAATCTGAAAAATAACACATATAGATATATATACAGGGTGGACCACGCAACGTGTGCACCTCTTTTACGACCAAAATATGCGTTGCACAAAAAAATGTTTTATACAAAAGTTACATGGTTTATAAGACTACACTATGTGGTGCATTTATTTTTTTTATAGGTGGAGGCGCTTCGAAGATTTGAAGGTCAACTTTATTTTTTCAGATGGAATGCTATATTTTTTATAGCGTAATATGATAGAGTATAGAATTCTGAGTAAAAAAGTGTAGACCTTTATTAGCCCTAGATTTAATAGCTAACGAGTAATTTCACTTTATTACTTTAAAATTTTCTTCACGTAATATCAAGTTGGAGATTCATTCATTCATTTTCACTTTTATCTTTCTGATAATAATCACGCACAATCACCGAAGGATACTTTAATACTCGATTACAATCATTGAGAAGATTGTGAATCATGATAAGTGTGTGTGATGTGGCAAATGTGTTCATATTGATAAACACTGTGATGTAAACACTGCCATTCAGAAATTTGTAGTAGATTTGAATCTCCAACTTGATATTACGTGAAGAAAATTTTAAAGTAATAAAGTGAAATTACTCGTTAGCTAGTAACTCTAGGGCAAATAAACGTCTATACTTTTTTACTCAGAATTCGATACTCTATCATATTACGCTATAAAAAATATAGCATTCCATCTGGAAAAATAAAGTTGACCTTCAAATCTTCGAAGCGCCTCCACCTATAAAAAAAATAAATGCACCACATAGTGTAGCCTTATAAACCATGTAACTTTTGTATAAAACATTTTTTTGTGCAACGCATATTTTGGTCGTAAAAGAGGTGCACACGTTGCGTGGTCCACCCTGTATCCATTAATCTTGGATTGTGGGTGACGCTCCAACCTCCTTAAAGAATTAATATAGAAGATTCTGCAACTTGTCTAATTCGGGTGCAGGTCGAATTGCAGTTTTTGCAATAGCGAAAGCAAGATGAATTGCAGCTGTAAGATTTTATTGACTCGATCGCCTTAAGAAATAACGAAAGCGATTACCACGTGGTTAATTGCTATAAAAAGAAGAATATTTGGGAATACATTTTTCGCAGAAGAAGTTAATATTCAGGGTGAAAAGAAAACATTGGGGTCTGCGCACTTAAGGTATTACTGGATAGATATTAAAAAGTCGCCAAAATTCTTGATAATTTGAGAAATGATAGTTCTTGATAGAGTAATAATACACGAATTATTTTCGAATTTTTCACCAACTAATTTACTAGTTATAAACATATGAATTTAACATAATCGCTTATGGGGAAACAGCTTCTGCAGACGTTAATGGCTGGAAAAAACGAATGGAACTAAATCGCCGTAAATTCTGTAAATATGATATCATCAAGATTTAGGATCAATGCTTGATTATGCTAAGTTTTAAATGAATCGACGGGGTAATTGTCGAGAAATTAATTAAAGTAATGAGGATTATCGCCTTTTTTAACGATGAATTAATAGCAATCATTGGAAAACTCAATATATATTGAGATTTTGTTAAATTAAAAAATTGAGATGTTTTTTGTTGGCTAGTTGAAACAGATGTACATGCAGTGACAAAACCTCAGTCGAGCACGCGCCGATATCATCGAATTTGGCTTCATTTTTTATTAAAACTGGAAAATTAACATTTGTAAATGTTAATTTATTATTAAATTAGCTATTTGCAAGGCTAAACATGTACGATATGATCTAGACTTGTATATCCACGATTCGCGCATCTTGGACTAACTTTTTGCCCGACGATCCATCCAGTAGTACTTTCACTCTGACACAGAACTTATCGCTCCCCTGTTCGCCGGAATTTTAGCCACTTTTGACAGCGATTTGTCCAAAAGTTTACATTCCGCTCTGCATCTACTTATAATTTTTTTCCGAAATTAATTATTACCGAGAAGCAACAAAATAACCTTTTATACGCAAGTATAAAAGGTTATGTTAAGTTATTTTCCCCCTGCAATTTGTTGAATTAAAAAAACAATGAAACATCTCAAATATCGACGGGATATTTTTCCTCCATCTCTCAATCGGTAATGTTTATATTAGAGACTGAAAAAAAAGAAAAAAATAGCATTTAATATACCACAGGGTAGCGCCGAGACCTTTTTCCCTTTCGGACCAAGGCGATTCTATAATTTTTCCTACAGAAATAAAAAAATGATGCATCCAATATATTAAAGTGCAGTGTTTCCTACATTTTTATCTGACAATGTTCATGATTTTTCCTGTAAAAACATTAAATTAAGCATCCAAAACATGAAAAGGCAGATTTACCTACATCTGGTAATTGAAAATATTGATAATTTGTACTGGAAAAAGTAAAAAAATTAACATATAATATATCAAAGACGACCATTCCCTATGTTTCTCAACAGGAAATGTATCAGGGACGACTATTCGACGCCATTACTATTACCAATTGTTTCAAAACGAAGACATAAAAAAAAGCATGACATTATTAAAATATACAGTTGCGAAAGTACAAAAAATGGCCTCCAATCTCAGCTTCCACTTCCGGTAGCCATATTCCAATATCCCTTCTTTGTAATCGTCGTGCGAACCCTCCGACAACGAAAGGCATTAGCGCTTCCGGTGTACGTATGCTCGCTAAAGTATGCGACGAGACGTGCTACGCAGGAACTATTCCGGTCGCATCGTCGGGACAAGGCCACACAACTTAGAATTCTTTTAGACCGTGTCGAAATTGTTTTCCAAGCTCCGCGTGCCAATGCTCTGTCAATAATGTCATAACCTAAGAGCTCTAAAAAGCTGCCATTTTGGATGACAATCCCTTAGAAATCGCAAGATCTAAACTGCCATACAAATTTATCGAGATCAATCAAATTTCTGTTACATGTCGCGCAATACAATTTTATTCGCAAGGAAGAAATGATCGAACTTCATCATTCTGTCAACTGGCAGGCGGTATTTGCCAGTGCGATTTTGAATTTGGATTTTTGATCGATATCGTACTCTAGAAATTAAGATCATAGTTAAAAGTTGAGGGTAACATCGTCGATGAAATAGCCGTAACAAAAATGTTTACCGATTCACAATTTAGTTTCAAAAACTTTATAATCATATGATATTCTTTTATAACCTCTCTTGTAATTTGTACAACAAAATTTTTACGTAATTATAGTTTAATTTTTAAGTAATTCATCTGCATACGATTTTTAGAAAAGATTTCCGCATTGAGAAGCCCCGAAAATACCACGAGTTTTTTTTTCGCAAGCGTTGCACACTCGGAAAAAGTCCCGGTTGAAAGAAAACATTACATTTGAAAACAAAATTTGAAAGAGTTACCATTTCAGGCTTATATTATGGGAGATAAATTGTAACAGACACTCACTAATGTGCAATGAATCGAAACGATATACTTCAATGATTCTACGGCTAATAGTTTTAGTTTTTTATTGATGACAGATATATTTTCTATATACTGTGTCTATAGAACAATAAATTTCTGTACAATAACGGTATGAAATGGAAAAATGCAATTTTTTTCTATGGCGATTGTTATTTGCAATTACATCCGAAAAATTACCGCTTTTTCTGCCTCGCGTGATCACTTTTCTGCCTCGCGTGATCACTTTACTAGGCTTATATTATGGGAGATAAATTGTAACAGATACTCACTAATGTGCAATGAATCGAAACGATATACTTCAATGATTCTACGGCTAATAGTTTTTTTTGTTGATGACAGATATATTTACTGTGTCTATAGAACAATAAATTTCTGTACAATAACGATATGAAATGGAAAAATGCAATTTTTTTCTATGGCGATTGTTATTTGCAATTACATCCGAAAAATTACCGCTTTTTCTGCCTCGCGTGATCACTTTACGAAATTGGGCGCGCCCTCGAAAAGCGTAATGTCCCTAAAACTGGTTTACTAAAATATTTCATAAAGACAAATGCATTGCAGTTTAAGGAGGTTGGAGCGGTCCAGTTAGGTCAAATGACGGTTTATGATTTTTTTTTTCATCAATAAACTTTGAAAAAATGCATGCGAGGTAGATTTATTCTGTAGATGCTAAATTTTCATAAAATATATAATTAAATGGCAAAATTATGCATTTTTATAATTTTGTTACGTGAACAAGAAAAAGTGTTGCGTTACTAACAATTTGAAAGAGTATAGCCTTATTGATGGTTATTATGAAAGAGTAGCGATCTTTTATTAGATTAAAAAGATTCAAAATATTAAAAAGAATCGTGATATTTTATCAAACCTTGATGGTTCAATATTGAATATGGTTTTCGATGGGCAAGATGGGTTTTTATTTTTTCTAAATGTTTACAAAGGTTGAGTTAACGTTAATCTATTGTTAGAAATGGTTTATCCCAATGCTAAATAGCCCAAAAAATTACCTCTACTCGTAGCATGAACGTCTTGCTCATCTAACCGCACGTAAAATTACATATATTGAACTATTTTTTAGCTCTGGTGCTTTGTGGTGGGAAAATAAAAGAAAATCGTAAAGATTCAGTATAGTCTGAACAATAACATTAATATTTGTTTATCTTAGATTGTGGGTAACAGTCCAACTTCCTTAAGCCCATCAGATTTTGACAGCGCTTAATATTTTCGAGACTAACGCAGATGATGAAAATTACTATCTATATAAGATATTAACTGAAGATACTAATTCAGATAGAATCTTAATTAGATACTAATTAAGATAGATAATTTAAGAATATAAGATACAGCGGCGACTACGGAATGCCAAAAAAAAAGGTTTCGATGTAAAAAGCATCTGAACCGTTTAATTCGACTATAGTTATTAAGAATGTATTGTAAGTACAATTGTCGCCGATAGTTTGATACAATCACAATTTTCGTGGATTGCGATTCTGCAGAAATTTATAAAAAATCACACTCACTTAAGATGTTAAGAACATCGATTTGCAATTTAAATAATGACAAGAAATTAATAATGATTTGTTTCTTTAATGAAGTACTTAACGAATAGCCAGAGAAAAAATTCTTTAAGTTTTTTTTCTCTAATAACTTTCCCGAATGCATGTGAATTTTTTTCTATGTCCACACCTAATCGAAATTTACTTTCCTAATGAGGATAGAAATTCATGAAAATCTATACATTTCATACCGATTTTCTCGGAAAGGTTTTACAAAATGATAGTTTTTACTGCCGCATAACTAAAAAATTGGAACTTCCAAATGTTCAGGCGATTCTAACAAAATCGATAAGTATTCAGAAAAAGGAACTGAATATTTTTATATGAAGAAAAACAAAGTTCTCTCAATATTTCACCAAAAACTGTCTTTCAATAATTCGTCAATAACTTTGTGACATTAATTCGACCACAAATTAATTTTCTTAGCATCATCTATGTAGTTTCCATTTTCCATTTTTTTTTTCATATTGAGAAGCACTTGAATCCCTGCTCTATCTCATTCTGTTCTACAATTTACGTACAAAACGTGCTTGATAGGAGCGACATGAATTTTGATGACCCGGTCAAGTTGCACGATCCATACGATATGATCCGCTGTTGAAATTAACACCTTTATAAATAGACACGTTATGAATCATCGACAGTTGTTATTTCCCATTGATATTTAATTACCGAATTTCTCTGTAAACAAAAAAGATTATTCGGATCTGATTCAGCTGATTCATTTGGGCTATTTCCTGCTGAAATAAACCTGGAAGAAATTTTCATGAGAATCTTAATCGCGTGATAGAATAACTCGCGCACTTACCAGCCCTAACGTTGACATCACGGCTGTGAACCGAACCGGCTGGAGATGTTGCGAGACAGCTGTAAACTTGCGCGTGTACTTCTTGACGATAATCTTCAGCCCGGAATGGAGGAAATACTAAGTTTCCATTCGGCAACACCTGCGACACGAAAGTCCCTGTATTATATCATATAGACGATGACACGAGAGCTTTCGTTAGCGACTATAGTGAAGCAAGAAGTATCAAAGCTCTCCTGCAGCTCATTACACACATACACACGTATACCTATACGTATGCTAATATATGTATATACACGTGTTAAATAAACATCTCAACTAGACGATTGAGGAGTTCGTACAGGCAAAGTGGTTTAATGTGAGCACAAGAATCCTCGGATACCACTTGAACTCTAGACCACGTGGCTATCGCTGACTCTCATCCGGGTTCACGAACTCAGATTACTTTATTGAGATTTCGCATCGTTAGGGGAGCAAGCTTACAATTGACTGACCTACATCAATAATTATGTGCACCCAGTATGTGTCAGTTGTTCTTATACCTTAAAATTGGAACACTTCGACTGGTTAAAGTACTGACCTACATCAATAAGTATGTGCACGCAGCGTACAGTACTGGACAAAAAAAAGTACGCACTACTCGAAATTTCTTACCGCACTCAAATTTACATAGACTCAAAAATAAAGGTAATTAAATTTCCCAAGTGCCGTTTTAAAGAGGACAAGTTTAACTTTATTTTGCTTTTTTAGAAAATTTTCTACGATTTTTTTTCGCCCCGGTGCGCATTTTTGAACGTGGCCATTTTTTTGGCAATTTTTTGGCCATTGAAAATTAACTGCAAAGTTTGCGGAAAATTTTTTTCTCGGTTTTTTCCATGACAAACTTAAAAAGAATATCAAAACCGACATTTTTATTTTTTAGAAAGTCTCGTACGATTCTTTTTCGCCCTAGTATTGCATTTCTGGCTAAAAAAGACATGTTTCAGAAAAAAAAGTCAAGAAGGTAAAAAGTTGCATGGGTTCACATTGGAGTGGCTAGAATTTTTTAAGAATTTTTCTTGGACATTTTTTTTACCATTTTTGGTTGGAACTTTAATGAGTGGAGAGGCTCTACTTGGGAATTATGGGGTCTAGGACAATTAAGAAAGGAAATTTGTTTACTTTTTCATTTTTAATTAACTACAATTTTTCTAGATGTTTTTTTTATTTTTGAAAATAAAAATAAAAAGATGAACATGAAAAAAATAAATAAAAAAATTCTAAAAAAATTGTTGTTAATTAAAAATGTATATGTAAACAAATTTCCTTTCTCAATATATTGTCCTAGACCCCATAATTCCCAAGTGAAACCTCTCCACTCATCAAAGTTCCAACCAAAAATGGTAAAAAAAAGTTAAAAAAAAATTCTGAAAAAATTCTAGCCATTTCAGTGTGAACCCATCCAACTTTTTACCCTCTTGACATTTCCTCTAAAACCCTATAGTTCTTCGATGACGCTTTTTTTTCTGAAACATGTCTTTTTTAGTTAAAAATGCAATACTGGGGCAAAAAAAATAGTACGAGACTTTCTAAAAAATAAAAGTGTAGGTTTTGATACCCTTTTTAAGTTTACCATGGAAAAAAACCGAGGAAAAAAAGTTTTCTACAAACTTTGCAGTTAATTTTCGACGGCCAAAAAATAGCCGAAAAATTGCCACGTTCAAAAGTGTGCACGGGGGCGAAAAAAAATTGTAGAGAATTTTCTAAAAAAGCAAAATAAAGGTAAACTTATCCTCTTTAAAACGCCACTTGAGAAATACAATTACCTTTATTTTTGAGTCCGCTATGTACATTTTAGTGCGGTAAGAAATTTCGACTAGTGCGTACTTTTTTTTGTCCTGTACTGTATGTCAATTGTTCTTATACGTTAAAATTGCAACACTTTGACATGTTAAGAAGTTTCGGGACAAAACGAAATGGGACAAACGTAACATTTGATTCAAATTTATACACACTGCCAAAAAAAAAGATTTGATTTAAATAGGATCTATTTAAATCAAATAGGTTTTTTTCCCTTGTCTCACGGCCTACTACGATCCTATTTGTTTCAAATATATATTTTTATTTGTTCCAGCTATTCTTGCTAAATATTAAATATATTTAAATTAAATAAATAGAGATTAGAATCCAGCACATTCTTTGTTTGCACTTATGGGAGATATTTTTGGATTAAAAATGGTTTTATTTGCATGAATAAAATAATAAATTAATTCAGTCAAATAGAAAAATGTTTCACTCTACGAAAATTCTATTTAATTTAAATTAAAAAAAAATTAAATAGATACATTTAGTGGATTCAACTAAATTGTTTTTTGAACAGATGAAAACAAATCACAGATTTATTAGGAATTGATAAAATATTTTTCAGGAATTGATAGAATTTACTGTATTATTTTGAATCAAATGGTAACACTTAACCAATTGTCCCAAAACTCCTTAAAGTTTACCCATTTTTTTTATACATAATCTGAATAAAAAATTATTTTTATTTTAATGTTTCTTCGGTGCCGAGAACTTTTTTGTCATCTGATTTTTGAGAATCGACGATTATCTGGCCGTTAATACAAAGTTTGCAATGTAATCTACAGTTTATTATTTTTGGTATCAAATTTTTTGCATTGACAGATATGAGGACTTTTATGTTGGCGTTATTTCGTGTTGCAACAATAGAGGAATTGGGAACATGCGCATTGCGCGTCATCCCATTTCACTCACAGTAGGTCCTCTATAGGTAAGACGGTTTTAAAAAATTAGGTTGTGTAGAAAGCTGCGTAAGCGAAAGAAAATGCTCAGAAACACTGTACAAATTTATAATTTTCACGATTTTTTTCCAAATCCGTATTTTAATAATCATAAGTTTATGTTTATAGAAATTTATGCAAACATCATACGTTTTGGGAAAGTTATGGCAAAAAACGATCGTGATCTGGAAATTCGAACTTCTTTACAATTCAAATTATTTCACTAATTTTTTCCAAATGCAATATAAATAGCCCCTATTTAATACTCCATTTCCATACAGAAATTCATCACCATATCTGAAATATTAAGGCAGTAGTCTGGTCTAGAAATTTGACAAAATCGATTTTTTTTTTATTCCTTAGACCTTTCTTAATACGCTCGTGAAAACCGTTTATTGATATTTCAAAAATTAGCAGAGTAATACAAATTATAAGCAAGCCTTTGACTGAGCCTATGAAGCATTGACTGATCGAGCTCAAATTTTGCACATACCTTCGGTAGCCTCTTTCTGAGGACTGGTAGCAGAATTGAGTCGAACAATAATTTTGCCCACATTTTATAACTCGTCGAATACCCGAAAATGTATGAAATATCGTTAATCAAAGTTTAACAGGCCGCCATTTTGTAACAAAATTTTTTTAAGTACTAATTTTGCTACCAGTGCTCAGAATACTCATACAGATTGAGAATATATTTTTTTTTTTTCAGATGCATACAACATCCCCCAGAGTGGGCGCCGATTGAGGCGGTTTTCGGCGGACCGTGTTGTAAAAAAATAAAAAATTACATGAAAATATTTAAAATAATTTTTTTTTTAATGTAGATACATTCTCAAAGGAACAATAAATACATATGTAAAATTTCATCAAGACAACTTCAACGGTTTAAAAGTTATTCCAACCCAAAAATGACGTCAAAAATCTCGCTCTAGACCAGACTACTGCCTTACGATAATTACAGGATGAAAACCAAATATATATATACATATTTTTGGAAATCTAAACTCCTTTGAAATTTGAAGCCTTTCACCGAGTTTTGCAAACTTAATCCGAAAATACCTTATATAATCTTCTATTTCCGTATAAAAATTTCACCAGATATCGTACAGATATTAAGCGTTCCATCGATTTTCGCTGAATTTATTTAAACATACTTCCCATGATACAATATTGGTGTGCAAATAGTCAGTCAGGTATTCAACAAATTCTAAATGTTTTCGTATGAACAAAAAAATTCGTTCCCATTCACCTACAGATATTTTTTTTAAATGTCATTTTTCGACGTTTTGGAACTTTTCAGCGTATTCCGATTGAAATCTCGATTAGAAAAAAAAGCGAATTGAAAAGTTAAGAATAATTAAAATCATTGCGTAGTGGAAATAAAATAATAAAGTATAAGGCTTTCTATATATTAGTTTTATTTATTAGTGAGTTTTTGAGAATATGAGGATTTGCGTGCACGTTCGAAATGACGCATATACAGCTTGCTCTGTTATCAGAGCGTTTTTTAATGTACTATTTTAGTAATTTTCGAATACTTTTTCGTTGAAAAAGTTGGATAGCCCCTTTATTTTACAATTTTATTTTAACGTAATTTCATTGCGTAAATATTGACAATCACCAAACTAAATTTTCGGACATATTATGCCTTGCTCTCGAAACTATATCAATGTTGAAATTACAAAATACATTAGTCAAAAAACGTGTATCTGAGGACACCCCAATAAGTACATTTATCCTATACATAACTAGACAAACTTTATGGGCCTGAAGTTTGCATCGTTACGACGCAATGGTTTTTCATTTTTATTTATTATATTTTCTTGTACATTTGGACTCTAGTTGGTGAAAAAATATCGCTAAATGGTTTTGGTATGTTTGCGACCACCGAAACCCACCCTTATCGGGGGGGGGGGGGTGAAGGGTCGAAAAATCTACCTCCCGCAGTTCAGAGATAATCATTTTTTTTATTAGCGTTATTTGTATAATGGCCCAAAAGAAGCTTCGAAAAAAAAAAGACAACGATTTGGATTCTCCGGAACCCACCCTCATCGGGGGGGGGGAATTGAAAAATCTATCCCCCGAGGTTTGAAGATAATCATTTTTATTCTTTCCCGTTTCCTGTTTCGAGTGCTCATAAGATAAATGTATCGCAAAAAGGAGTTATCTATAAAAAATTAATGACCGATAGACATTGAAAAAAATTTCGAAATCTTTAAAAAAAAACTGTCGTCAAGATCTGTTCTCACGTATAATAAATTTCAGCTATAAGAAGAGTTTATGTAAATTTCACAAAAAAATGAATGCAATAGAGGTACACTAATAATGATTCCATATAATGTATTTTTGAGCGTCTTCGAATCCAATTGTACATCGGAGTTTTAATCAAGATATGCATATATATTTTATAAAGTTTCTAACTTTCTGTATTTTTCAATTCAATCAAATATATTGGGATGTTGAATAAGTTCTCGCTGTATGTTTTTCCTAAAAATTAATACTTTATTTTAAAAAAAATAGTCAAACACATGTCACTGAAAGTATTGTCCATCGCTAGCCACTACTTTTTCCCATCTTTTTGACAGCATTTTCATTCCACAACGCAAAAACGACACGTCTTTTGAGACTATCCAAGAGTCGAACCATTTTTTGGCATCTTCATAAAAATGGAACTGCTGCTCAGCCATCGATCGGAACAAGTTAATCGGAAGGGGCAATGTCTGGCGAATACGGCGGGTGGGGTAGGACTTCCTATTTGAGCCTTTCTAATTAGGTTTTCACCGGTTTTGCAACATGTGGCCGAGCGTTGTCATGCTGCAAAGTCACTTTATCGTGTCCCTGCTCGTATAGCGGCCGCTTTTCCTTCAATGCTTGGCTCAAACGCATCAATTGTGGTCAATAGCGATCTCCCGTGATGGTTTCGTTCGGTTTAAGCAGCTCATAATAAACTACACCCAGTTGATCCCACCAAATGTAGAGCAGAAGCTTGGAACCATGGATATTCGGTTTTGCCGACGATGTTGATGCATGGCCGGGCTTACCCCGCGATTTTCTACGCTTAGAGTTATCGTATTGTATCCATTTTTCATCGCCAGTCATGATACAATCCAAAAAAACCTTTCCTTTTCTGCCGTTGAAGCAGCGGTTCACACGTGACAAGACGCCGTTCAACGTCTCTCAGCTTCAACTCGTACGGCACCCAATGACCTTGCTTTTAAATAATACCTAATGCTTTCAGACGATTTGAAACTGTTGTGTGATCAACTCCAAATGATTCCGCAAGTTTAGCTAGGGTCTGATATGAGTCTTCATTGAATAATGCCTCCAATTCTTTGTTTTTAAACTTTTTCGGTGCGCCAGAGCGTTCTTTATTTTCAACATCATTATTATTATTTTTGAAGAGTCTAACCCAATCTCTGCATGTTGTTTCCGACAAAGCATAGTCGCCGTAATTCTCAACTCAAATTTTGTGTGCTTCAGCCGCAGATTTTTTTTAAAATAAAGTATCGCAGTGAAGTTCCCCACAAATACTCTTTTTTGGCACGAAATTTGACACGTTTAACACTATGAAAAAAAAGTTGTTTACACTTCGGCAATATGACATACACTGAATTTCAAGCTTGCTTAAGGTACTTCTTTATAGATGCGTTACCATCTTAAACTACACGCACGCAGTTCTGGTAACGCCATCTGTTGGAAAACAGCGAGAACTTATTCAACGACCCAATTTATTTGACTGACAAATTAATCACGAAATCTCAGAAACCATAAAGCCTACAAACTTAAAATTTGGCAGATAAGTTTTTGATAAGGTGCGCCAGACATGCGCACCTTAGAAAAGCTTTCCTAGACATGCGCCAGGAAAGAATTTTACGAAAGGGACGAATTAAGGGGGTGAGTTTGTTTGGCTGAAAGTTTATATGGAAAATTGTATTCCTTGTGTGTATCAACCTGAAACTTGGACTTGGTTATATTCTTGGTTATAAACTTGGATATATTCCTTAGAAGATTTAGAGGTGCACTAAGGACGGAATTTTCGAAAATCAACTCTTAAGGAGGTGAAAAGGGGTGTAAAAGTTTGTATGGAAAATTGTATTCCTTGCGTGTATGAACTTTTGAAACTTGGTATATATATTCTTCAAAACAAATAATAAAACGCATATTTTAGGATTCTTTGAAACAACCTCTAATACGTGGTGCAACTTCTAATGAAGTTTCTATGGGTCAAATTCCACGCGGGCGAAGCTGCGGGTGGAAGCTAATACTACAATGAAACCATTATTATAACCGTAGATTGTTCAATCTTAGATTGAATGGATTAACAAAATGAAAATATATTGATGACTTTTGAGATGTTTCGCTGAAAAGGCAGTATTCTCGCTGGTACGAAGATTTAACTATTTTGCTGGTTCGTGTAATCAGCCAGTCTATATGAGGTATTTCTTGTCTGTTGGAGGATGCGCTTACGTTTTATAAGTTTTTGCACTCATAATTCTAAAATTTGAGGAAAATGAAATAAAATTTCATATTTTTGAATTACGGAAACAACCTCAATTTGTATGTTTTTTGTTTTGCAAGGTATATGCGCTGTTTTAGCGTTCATGTTTTATTTCGTGTGTGAAAAATTGATGTCATTACTAGTATGGTAAATTTCTCTCGTATGAACTAAAGCAATGATTCGCTGCGCTCATTATATGAAGTAGCTCACCTGTCTGAGCCCAGGAACGTCTCCGACTGCAGTACCATCAGCGCGAACCCAAATGATGTCCGGTTGGGGATTTCCTCGCGCTTGGCACTCGACTTCAGCACCGGTTCCATTAGAAAAATCAACTCGATTTGGTGGTTCCTTGACAAACACCGGCCCCATGGATTCGTCCTCGGCTATTGCCACTGTTCAAACACCAGGAAGCAATTCATCGATTAAAACGAGACGGATGAGTTTGCATGTCGGTTTAAATGAATTACTGTGGAAGGCAGAAGATTTTAGTGGACTCGTTTGTAGGTCGGCTGCCGCTTGAAACCACTAACGCCTCATAACCTCTCGTTGCAACGAGGATTTAGCGCCAATTGGGTCTTTAACACTTTTCGTACACTCTTCGAATCCAAGCACGGACTTTCATCCTCTGACTATAATTTAAGTACCATTTACTTTCTGCCGGGAACCACGGACATGTGTTCCGACCTGGGGTGCACTTTAAAGAACACGCTATAAAATCCCGAGCAAGTAGAGAGCTTAAGGCAGTCGTCTGGTGTAGAGGGTCAAAAAATCGATTTTTTCCCTTTATTTGATGGTTTAACTATTAGAGAACATGTTCCTAAAGCCCTAGAAGTAAACTCGAAGTATTTTCGAAGATACAGACCCGAGAACAGGTAAGTGTCGAGAAATTGGAATCTTTCACGCACCCTCCTCGTGTCATTCAACCGAATATAGAGAAACATATTCTTCCGATTTATGAATATCTCTCCAGCGATGACCTTTTATCGAGATGTTTGGGCGAACACACGCAAAACTCCAACGCGAGTTTTAATTCAAGGGTATGGCGTATGGCTCCAAAACACTTGAATTCGGGGCCTAAAATCGTACAAATTGCCGCCTATATAGCTGCAGGCATATTTAATGAAGGCTATACAGCAGTCTTGTTGATGATGGAGTTGCTGGGATTGAGTATTGGCCAGCAGTGCAAGATGTTCGCCGATCAGAACGACGCGCAACAAATCACGCGGGAAAACCAGCGTCAAAGTTACATCTCTAAGGAGGCTCGTACTGCTCGTAGACTCGAAAAAATGAATCAAAACGAGTTTTTTGAAGAAGCGGAAGGACTACTATACGGACCAGGCATAGCTGATTAGCACTAGATTCCTGTAAGTTATCAATAATTCATATTTTCCCGACCGAAAACTTTAAAGCGCGTTTTCTCGTAATTTCGTTTTCGTGATTCTTTCAAATCGGCGGGCGTGATAGCAAAAAAACTATTTGACCTATCGACCCAAACCAAAGTTCATTCTCTAGATGATTAAAAACCATCCTAAATGAACTAAAAAATATTCATAAAAAAGTCATTTTATACTATTTTTATTGCACGAAGAAAGAAAAAAAATTGTAAAAATCGTCACTTTTTTGTTCAAGCTCGAAAATTAATATGGTTTCACGGTTTTGTCTGGGTTTTTTTAGTTCATCGACAATAAAAATATATATCAATTAAAAATAATTGTGGCTTTTGCGTTCCAGACAAGAATTAAGCACACCATCTTTCCCGCCAGTTCGAGACTCCAGCGGCGTGGCGCTTCTATGGTCAATCTAATACTCCGCCATTTTGCGACAATTAGTTAATACATTTTTTTTATACTCTTCAAAATAAAATTTTCAAGAAGGTCTGTTGTTTCTTTCCTTATAAAAAAAATCACCAAAAATCACCTTTTTTAGGCCTCTACACCAGACGAATGCCTTAAAGGTCAATTGTTTTCATTTCATTGGTTCAAAGGATTAAGGCAATACTATAATTATGGCTTCTTGTAAATAATAATTGTTTTCTTCATCGTTTTGAGGACTAGAAAAAAGAAGTTTTTACGCTGGAAAATTACAGGAAAATGTTTATTACTGACATTCAACTACTTGAATTTTTTTTTTCGGGGCCTTCCAAAATACTATATGGTTAGACAATATTTCAAAGTATTTGGAATTGAAACATTTTACAAAGCAATAACCGTGCGGAAATTCGTTAGGGAGTCCCCAGATCCTACCACATCCCTTGGCATAGGCAGGAGGAGGCTGGGGCGGGCACGCCCCCATCCCACCTAAAAAGCCTGGTGCCCCCCCCTGCCCCGGAAAAAAGTCGATCTAAAATAATTAGAGTCAAGTAATCGATTAATTTGATTTAATTTTCACCCAAGCAGGCATAAAGAAATAATTTAATAAAACTTCAACTATTGCCTTCGTCGTGATTTCGTTATTTGTATAAAAAGTAACTATTTCATTATGTAAATTAAATAGATATACAATTTTTACAATTAAGTCAACTGTGGGCAAAAGCAAAACATTAGATTTGCCGGCTGGTGAACAACCAGAAAAATTATGGAAAATAATTTACTCCCAAGTAGTGAATCTAAAACGCTGATTGGGGAATCTATCGTTAGATCATGCAATGGATGCATTTTTGTAATTAAATATGAAAAACGGAGAGGTTTTCATAAATAATTATAGAAAAATCTTAATAATTAATACGTCAGCCTTAGAAGCTTTTATAAAATTTAAGAAAGCATATTAAAAAGGAGTACTGCCCTAACTAATATTAACTTTTCAAGCAACAATAGTACTCCCAGTGAGCTCCACTGGCTGTAAGAGAAGTTTTTCTGCCACGAGGCAGATAAAAATGTGGCTTAGAAGTATAATGCTTCAGGAACGATTTTCTCATATGTCACTGCTGGACATAGAGAATGACATTGTTAAAAAAAAGTCCAGCTGAAAAAGTTTTTCGCCGATTTGCTGAAAAAAATAGAAACTAAGTCTTATTCAATTGAGTACCTACTGAAAGTGAAGTTTAAAAATTGGCAAATGGACTAAAGGCCTGCTGCAGTTTCTTCGTGGATCTATAAAGCACTTTCTTTTTTATCATTTTGTTAACAGATTCCGTAGTTTTTCGCGGTCTACCACTTCGACTTTTGTCACACAATGAATTTGTTAATTTATATTTACGAATAATACGATTGACCGTACGTCTTCCAATCGATATAGTGGTCGCAATATCGCGAGAACTCTTTCCTTCTGAAGACAGTTTTAACACGATTTTATAGACCTCAATATTCGTGTGTTTCGCCATCGCGGCACAAATAATACTGATTTTTTATTGCCATGTATGTTTTTAAACTAATACGAAAGAAAATGCAAACAAACTGTACCTAGGAAACCAGACGACATAGCGGCCCGATACTTTTGCACACCAACGAAACTCGTTCGACGCTGTACACAATTAATACGCCATTCCAAAAAAAATATATATCACGCTATTATTCATGTCATAAATCTTTTAAAAATTAAAAATAATTAACGCGTTCAGGAATTAAATATTTTATCACTTTACTCAAAAAGATAGGGTGGCCCGAAACTTTTGCACGCAACTGTATATATTGATATTGATATAACAAGTCATGCTTCTCTTTTCTACTAACAAAAATCGATAAATAAAAAAGACTTGCGCCCAACCTCGATAGAATTAAAAGTTCAGAAATAAGCGATGATTAGGTTATGAACCAAGAACACTATGCATCAATCTTTCTGTTAAATAATTTTCTTTTCGTTTTCTCACTCTATCAGTCACAGCAGAAGGCATATGGAATATGAATTACCACTACGAGTATTTTATTATGTCATATAATGTATAGTACGATATTAATTTTTATGCGTCGATAGCCCTGCACGAAAAATTTCGAGAAAATAAAGTGTCCTTCATTGATTGCGATAAGAATGAATGAGGGTGCAAAATACAGTTAAGGGACCATACCAGTGTACAATTTTTTGAAAATCTTTTTTTTTTTGCATTATCCAAAAATGTGGGCTTTCTTAAACATGCTGTTAAATTTTGGTCGTGAAATTCGAATTGTTCCGGTCGTTACAGTCTTTCTTAGAAAAAGGGATTTGACCAGTTGCATGAGACCAGGCGTTGGTGAACGACGTTTTTCAAAATGCTGAAAGACTTTAAATGAAGAGTTTTCAAGCTATCCGTCTCAAATTTTGCCACATCATTCTTCACGCCATGTTTTTTTATTTGAAAATTTCACATTTTTTTAAACCAAAAACTTTCGAAAAAAGGCCCAATTTCACACTTAATTTTGAAATGGGCGCCATTTTTAATTTTTCATCGAACAATAAAGATCCTGCCTCTACAGTTTTTTATACTGATTAATAATATTTTTGGTTTTTTTTCTTTCAGACAATTTTTGGAGGCCTAGGACTTTCCACCGTCAAGTCATATGTTTTTAGCCATCATTTTGCAGTGGCCAAAAAAATTATTAAAAAATAAAACTAAAACATTGAAAAATATTTGTATGTATAACATAAGTCATTAGAATAAACGAAAAAAATATCGGACTGACTATTGAATTTGATTAAAGAAAGAAAAAAAATCATGAAAATCAGCAATTTTCAAGCCAGTCACACTGGAATGTTCCCTTAAATAAAATTTGCACGACAGGGATTAAACAGGCACCCGAAACATTGAGTCAGGCACACGTCGCGTGATCAATGATCTCCGACAGTTTGCAGTCATTGTTCGCGATCGGTCCGTTCAAACAAGCTAAAGAGTTATGGACTTAAGAGCATTATAGTGCAGAGGAGTGCAACCGCAACGTCAGACTAAGCAGTGTGAGTCGACAGTTTCCTAGGGGAAAGGGGAGGGTCTTTTGACACCCTTCATTGAGTGTGCCTCGTACAAAAACGCACTTAATATGCTGCACGCGTTAAAACACGAGGATCTCGCACCATTCATTCGTATAACCAACGCGTCCATTCTTATTCTTTCGAAAACTCTTCGGCAGTTCATTTGAAATTCATTCAGCTTCTTACTCAGCCTTTTTTCACATCGAACGAAAAAGTTCCCACCATCTTTGAGCTTTGTACGTACAAATTGGTAGTTACGTAAGAAAATTATACTTTCTTCATAATCAAGTCTCTTAAGGAAATTGTACAAAATCAGAGAAAATGGAAAACTGCCCTAGTCTGTTCATTATGGAAATAATTACTAGGAGGACGGTTTTATGTAAACCCCAATGTCTTTCGAATCACCGTCGGATGAACATAAGCGTTTTCACATAAAGGCCATACCAAGGTCCATCAGTTTGAAGGGTCCTAAAAGGATCTTCTTGGAAAAAGCCAGACCGTCCTGGAAAAAGACGGATCTGCTGACAGTCCACATTTGTCAAATCTAATGTCGCAGAAATCAACATTCAGCGTATATATGACATTTCATACTACCTCAACGAGCTCTTGAACGGACCGTTTTTTTATTTCGCTATGCATTTTTTATCTTTTTATAAATATCGAAAGAAAAGTTGATTTGTTCATTTTTTTTGTCGACTTTTATCTTCATCTGATTTCCAGATATAATTTTTTTGGAAATGTTAGCCCTTAAGGACGGAAAAAAAATTTCATCAATACGTAAGGCGGTCATTTCGTTTATTTTTATTTTACTTGGAAATTACACGAACAATATCTCTACAGCGATTTAATTGGTTTTTCCAATCAAACGATAAGATAATAATTTCGAATAGCTCCGATTTTTGTAGGTATTTAAAATTCTAGAGACAATTTAAAAAATCTAAACCATAACAAATCGTCGGAACCAATGTTCACTATTTGATAAAAATGGAAAAGATATCATGTTATTTTTATTCTGTAAGTTAATATGTACTAGTAAAAAAAAATCAAATTTATCTTCTTTCACTTCGACTTCTATACACAATTTCCAAACCCTTACTAATTCGATGATATTTAAATTCGTCTGATTGAGAAAACTCTTTTACATTTATAGTATCATCCATTTGTGGTAGAGCACAATGCATTTTTGAAGGTTTCTGCATGGGTTATGCATTTTCGAAGTAATTTTGTAGTTTCGTCATAATTTTTTTAGCCGGACATTTTTTTCCATATTATTACTAAATTGAACGAAGAAGCATATTCCTAGAGCCCCTGTGGTGTAGTTACCTGCTCATCTGGAAGCACTTGTAGACTAGCTCGAACAGCTCTTCATAATCAATGTCATCACAGGGCCCATTTGACACGGCTACGCTAGCGCCACCGCGGCTATTTTATTACTTATTTCTATCTAACACAGAATTCAACTTGATTTCTTAAGGTATTACTGGATGGATATAAAAAAATCGCCAAAATTCTTGCAAATTTGAGGAATGATAGTTCCCATGAAAAAATGTACAGCTGGTCCGACATTGGCCCAATACTGCGCCAACTCTCCTGTATAGTTGGCCATTCCCTGGCATAAATGTCGGTCCATTAATGGACCATTGTCGGACTGATATCCTCGGGCCAAGACTGGCTACCGACATCGGACCGACATTGGACTCAAAACCGGCCCGACACTCGTACCAAGGTTGGCCCAAGTTACAGCCAAGACTATGCCATCGTTGGTATTAAGAGCGACCCGACGCTTGTGCCAACGTTGGCCCAAATTCAAGCCAATATCATACCAACGTTGGTCCCGTCCGTAACCAACAGTGATACGATAATGCCCCGAGTGTCCAACGATATTAAGTATATTATGGCCGTTTCTTGTTTAATATATATGATAATGCGCAGCAATGAATACAATATTTTCTCAGAATAACAAAAATAGCATTTATTATTAATTCAAGTAAGTACAGATATTGTAATTTATTATATATTATCATTGTACTTATTATATCAGACTTATTTCGCATATAATATATTAATGAATAACGAAACATACTGGTTCGTGGCACTAGCTTGAAATTCACTATCATCGTCACTGGTATCTTCTTCACTTGTGTTAACATTTTTTAGTTGTTCATTTTCACCCTGTTCGTTTTCATCATTTTTATCGTCCCCATGTTCAATCAGTTCTTTCACACACTCAAGAGTATTTTCACATTCCGCTTTTTAAATTATTTTCGGGGTTTTTTTTCCTCGTCAAACTCTTTCCATTCGTCAAACTCTTTCGATTCATTCACACATTTTTCGTGCTTCACTGACAGTTTATTCCAACATCATTTTTTTATTTTCCGCGCTTTTTCAGTTTATCATATAGCTTTTGTTTATTCATATTGAGAATAGGTAGGAGTATAAGGGAAAAAATTAGTATTGCACGAAAAAGCGACGATGGACTCTACTGTTTGTTCGCGATCTGCATCGATACGACACTAAATGGCGACTCGCGAGCAGTTCATAAGATACATAACGGGGAGTGTTACCGCCTCGTGATCGGTTCGAGCTATCCATGCCAACAATCGGTTCTTCGTCGTTAGTTGATACTGCCCCGACATTGGCATATTGCGGTATGCCGAGATTAGATATGAACGTAGGACAATTATGGCAGACAGTATTGGCCCACGGTCGGCTCCAGTAGTTCACCTCAACAGTCAGCTCTCCGGGGGTAGCTCATACTGGCCCAACATTGATATAGTACCGGGTGCCGGGATTAGAAATGAACGCAGGACAATTAATGGCAGTCAGTATTGGCCCACGGTCGGCTCCATCAGTCTATGCCAACAGTCGGCCCTAGGTCGTTAACCAGTGCTGCCCCTACATTGGCGTAATGTTGGATGTCGAGCTTCGAAAAGAGAATCGGCTAAAAAATGGTAGAGCCGTTGTTTCAATGTTGGGCCAACATTGGTTGCCAACAATCGGTTAGCAAGTACTGGGCCAGATATCGGCCGTATTGTTCATGTAGGCAATTTTTTCATGGGTTCTTGATAGAGAAATAATACATGAATTATTTTAGGATTTTTTACTAAATAATTTAGTAGTTATAAACAGATTAATTTAACATGGTCGCTTATGGGAAAATAGCTTCTGCAGACGTTAATGGTTGCAAAACGAATGGAACGAAATTGTCGTAAATTCTGAGAATATTATATCATCAAGATTTAGAACCAAGCGATTGATTAGGCTAAGTGTCAAATAAATCGACTGCGTAATTGTCGAAAAATTAATTAAAGTAATGAGGAGTATCGCCTTTTTTAACGATGAATTAATAGCAATCATTGGAAAATTCAATATATATCGAGTTTTTGTGTAATTATTGATAATCATAAGATCATCTGAATATATTAATAAATTTAAGAATTGAGAAATGTTTTTGTTGTACAGTTGAAACAGATGTACATTCTCTGAGAAAACCTCAGTCAAGCACACGCCGATATCGTCGAATTTGACTTCAATTATTATTAAAAGTGGAAAACTAACATTTCAAAGTATTAATTTATTAGTAAATTAGCTATTTGTAAGGCTAAACATGTACGACATCATCTAGACTTGTAAATCCACGATTCGCCTATTTTGGACTAACTTTTTGCCCGTAGGTCCATCCAGCTATACACCTTAACATGAATTGAAATCCGAATAATTTTTAAATAGGACTAAAAAACGGGGATCTCTGATTAATGAAAATGACAAAATTATGAAAATAAAAGTAAAATTTCAAAGAATTGGAAGATATCAGCGAACTTGAAAAGGAACAAAAAATTTGGCATGAAATACTGTACGATCCGGAAATTATCGAAGAACGAATAATTCCAATCAGTTACGAGATTGATAAAAGTAATGAACTCAAATATTTACTATAAATGACACGATAACGTAAAAATACAATGGATGGCCGGTAATGTGAATAGCTCGTGTGCGTTCTTCCTTAGACGGTTTGTTTGCGACTCCTCCCTTGTCTTGAAACATCTGATTGCACTCTAAATTGACATGTTATTGACTACAACGAAATACGAGGTGTATAAATTAAGTATTGAGACTGGCAACGTAGCGTTCGATCTGGCAACACTTGGGACGCGGGACTTGGAGGGGCGGCAGGTGAACATGTGATACGTCTTCAGTACGAGTTTGAACTCGCTACAGTAATTTGGTTGTCCATGGCAATTTTTTTTTGTGAAACAATTTTTTATAGTGCGTTCTGAAAATGAGTGACATCAATTTCGAGCAGCAGTGTGCTATCAGGTTTTGCTTCATACTTGGGCACAGTGCGCAATGGAAACTATTGCAAAACTTCAGCAGGCCTACGGAGACAGTGTTTTGTCAAGGGCCCAGGCTTTTCGGTGGTTTAAGGCATTTTCAGAAGGAAAAGAGTCGATTGAAGATGAACCACGCAGCGAAAGGCCTTCATTTTCAAGAAACGAGGAAAATGTCGACAGAATCCGGGATCTTGTGCGTTCAGATCGTCGGTTGACGGTCAAAATGATCGGGAACGAGTTTCATTTGTCTCACACCACCGTTCATCATATTTTGACTAATCAATTGGGGATGAGAAAAATCTGCGCATACCGCAATTTCAATAAGGTATTACTGGATGGATTGTCGGGCAAATAGTTAGTCCAAAATAAGCGAATCGTGGATTTCCAAGTCTAGATCATGTCGTACATGGTTAGCTTTACGAATAGACAATTTAATAATAAATTAAAACTTAGAAATGTTATTTTTTCACTTTTAATAATAATTAATTCGACGTTATTTGGGTGTGCTTGACTGAGGTTTTGTCAGTGACTGTACATCTCTTTCAACAGTCCAACAAAAAAAAATCTCAAATTTTAAATTTAATTAATACGTTCAGATCATTATATTATTATCAATAATTACCCAAAAACTCAATATATATTGAGTTTTTGAACCCGAACAAACCCAAACAAAAACTCAATATATATTGAGTTTTCCAAAGATTGCTATTAATTCATCGTTAAAGAAGGCGATACTCCTCATTACATTAATTAAGGGGCCAGTCCTCTTTGAAAATGTCAAAAAATCGATTTTTTTTACTGTTTTCGAAAGTACATACATTCAGAAATATTGTGTCAAAATTTGATGAAAATTCGAGCTCTCTAAGTATTTTTTTTTTTTACCTGAACGTCAGGACCTCATTTCGTCTACCTGAGCGTATAGCGCGCTCGGCCGACCCATCGGCCTTTAGAATGGTGCATGTACCTCAAAGCTAAGGCACTTCAGCAACATTACAAACATCCTCCTGATCTTTCTGAGGAAGTACAGAAAGTTTTAAAACCTATTTACGAGGATCTCACCAAAACAGAACGGCTCGAAAGGTGTTTAGGTGGCCATAGGCAAAACAATAATGAAAATTTTAACAGCTGCGTATGGAATATGGCACCTAAACACATGTTCAACGGCAAAAAAATCGTAGACATTGCCTGCAAAGTTTTCGCGTGTGTCTTTAATAAAGGATTTCGTCCAGTGCTTCAAATAATGGAAATAATGGGCGTCAAACTCGGCCCGATCGCCATCGGATTCGCCGAAAATCGCGATGACGAGCGTGTTCGCTCTGCAAACCGCCGCAGTTCTGAGTGCTCAAAAGAGACCAGAACCAAACGAAAGCAAGCAAGACTTGAAGAAATCGACGATGATGAGCAATCAGAAGGGATTTTGTACGGTGCAGGAATTGCCGATTGAGTTTAGGTAAGAGTTTTTCACAGTATAAACTTCAAACGCGTTTTTCTCGAAACAACGTTTTCAAAATCTAGCTCCATCGTATGTCTAAAACTAATAAACCGATTCTCTTGAAATTTGAACCACATATTGTAAACATGATTCGCAACAAGATGACCCTCGATGGTTTTAAAATTTTGATTTTTACTCTTTTTTTTGCGAAAAACTGCGAAAAAAAACGCGTTTTTTTTACTTTTTTCGTTTTTCATCTGCCATTTTTTTATTTTTTGATAAAACTTTATATCCGAGGGTCATTTTGTAGCTGGTGTCAAAGTGAATCTAATGGACTTTGATTTTTTTTGTTTCAGACAAGCCGTTGCCGAGTTGTGACGGAGCTACCTAGCCCACCCATTTTTGAGGCGTTACGTCAAACTATAGTTTTTGTACTTAAAAATGAATAAAAATGAATTAAATTTTTTTTTTAAATGAACTTCAAGACTTTATTTATCTAGCCCAACAACTTTTATATTCATATCTTTTATGAAATCCTCAAAAAAAAATCGCGAAAATAGCCTTTTTCGTGGCTCCAAAGTGGACTGGCCCCTTAATTTCTCGACCATTACTCCGTCGATTTATTTGAAGCTTAGAATAATAATGATCCTTAATCTTGATGATATAATATTTTCAGAATTTACGGCGATTTAGTTCCGTTCATTCTGCAACCATTAACGTCTGCAGAAGCTGTTTTCTCATAAGCGACCGTGTTAAATTCATATGTTACAACTACAAAATTATTGAGTGAAAAATTATAAAATAATTAATGTATTATAATTCTATCAAGAACTATCATTCTTCAAATTTTCAAGAATTTTGGCGATTTTTTTAATATCCATTCGGTAATACCTTAATTAGCACACCTCGTAAATCCCTCAGTACCATATTACTTACAATAAAACAAAAGTAAGAATCGGTTTTGCAGAATCGTTTATGATTCAGAAATTTCTGAAATATGTCCAGAATTTTATAGAATTAAAAACAAGTATAACCTGTCCAACCTACAGATCCATTTTTCTCGGAAAAATGATCTCGGAAAAAACTCCAATGGTCCCTAAGAAATAATAAAAATCGGTTCACCATTATGTATGATAAATAAAAAATTAGGTTTAAATTTTGTATATAATTTAAAAAAAAACGTAGTTGGCCAACTAGAAATAATTATTCGTTTGTTTTTAATTCGAAAAAGTTTGAACGATATTCAAAATGTTTTCACATATATTTTTTTCTGCACATATTATTCCAGACGAATAACATAACGATCCTGTTTATGATGATATCATTTTTCTTCCTCCGTTAATTTTGAACTTATCTTTTAATATATACAAAAATACGAAAAAAGATCACGAAAATAAAAAAATGGTCGGGTGAAGAGCTCGAATAGGCCTCACGGGCACACACACGCGCTCATAAATATATATATATACACTGCCGGCCAAAAGTTTGAGTACACCAGTCGAAATTTCTTGTCGCACTAAAAGTTAGATAGCGGACTCAAGAATAAAGATAATCAAATTTCTCAAGCGGCGTTTCAAAAAGGACAAATGTACCTTCATTTTGTCTTTTTAGAAAAATTTTTACAATTTTTTTTGGGCCCGGTACGCTTTTTTGAAAATGGCTATTTTTCAGCTTTTTTTTGCACGTCTAAAACTGCCCGTATAACTTCCGGCGAATTTTTTCGCTCGTTCTTTCCGTGACAAACTTGAAGAGGGTATCCGAACCTACATTTTCATTTTTCAGAAAGTCTCGTACGATTTTGTTCGCCCCAGTATTGCATTTTTACCTAAAAAAGACAGGTTTTAGAAAAATAGGCGTCTTCCAATAACTATGGGGTTTCAGAGAAAATGTCAAGAGAGTAAAAAGTTGCATAGATTCACACTGAAGTAGCCAGAATTTTTTCAGAATTTTTTTGAATTTTTTTTTTTTACAATTTTGGGCCGGGACTCTGATGAGTGGAGGGGCTCCATTTGGGAATTATGGGGTCTAGGACAATCTATCAAGAAAGAAAATTTGTTAACTTTTTCATTTTTAATTAACTACCATTTTTTCAGAATTTTTTAAAATATTATTTTAACAATTTTTTCGACTAGAACTCATTCATCTCGACATTCATTTTTTTCGCGATAATTCAATAGGCTATGCCTTGATTGCGTAAAGTAATAATCATGCCTCATTTTTTAATACGAAGTTCTCTATATTCAGTCAATTTTACACGTTAAAACTTTTTGGAGCAGGAAAAATTCAAAAAAATTCTCAGATAAACTCAACCGAGGATGACTCTCCAAGTTCTAGTCGAAAAATATGTTTAAATAATATTTTTAAAAATTCTGAAAAAATTGTTAAAATAATTTTTAAAAAAGTTCTGAAAAAATTGTTGAAATAATTTTTAAAAAAATTCTGAAAAAATTGTAGTTAATTAAAAATGAAAAAGTAAACAAATTTTCTTTCTCGATCTTTCTAAAAAATGAAAATGTAGGTTTTGATATCCTCTTTAAGTGTCTCATGGAAAAAACGAGCGAAGAAATTTGCTAGAAGTTATGGGGCAGTTTCAGACGTGCAAAAAAAAGCTGAAAAATAGCCATTTTCAAGGAGGCGTACCGGGCTCAAAAAAAATTGTAAACAATTTTCTAAAAAGGCAAAATGAAGGTAAATTTGTCCTCTTTTAAACGCCGCTTGGGAAATTTGATTATCTTTATTTTTGAGTCCGCTATCTAACTTTTAGTGCGGCAAGAAATTTCGACTGGTGTACTCAAACTTTTGGCCGGCAGTGTATATATATATATACACGCATGTACCATCTTATTTCGTATATACCGTCATGTACGGAATAATAAAAAGTGACCACACAGCGTAGACCTTCTCAACGGACAATCAGCATTTTAAAGACATTGACCCTCTCCTACAACGCGGAACGTACGTGACTCCGGACCGAAATACAGATTTTTCATCAAGTCGCGTATTATACGTGGGCAACTCGTTAGAAACACAGACTTGGCGAAATCTTTTCTCAAAGTTTCTATTCAAAGAAAGCATAAATCCATGGTAAGACTTTTTCCATTCCCAGATTGTGAATCATTCTGCAAATTTTAAAATAATCTTCAATTCTACAGTGTGTTGTTCATTTCTTATATAGACTACTTCTAAATATTGGCAAATTGTACGAATATCTGGTGTTTATTAATTCGGAATTTTCTTAATCGAACCAAACTTCGTCAAAAGTCTACAAGAAGAGGATTTTTTAATATCTTTTGTTGGTACTATTTTTTTCTGAGTTGGCTGCTTTTTCGTTGGTGATTAAGGAGGTTGGAGCGTTAACCACAATCCAAGATTTATATATATTTATGGCCAGACTATACTGAGTCTTTACGAATTTTTTGAATTTGTTTCACCACAAAACACCAGAGCTAAAAAATCGTTTAATGTATGTAATTTTACGTGCGGTGAGATGGGTGAGACGTTCATGCTACGCGTCACGTAATATTTGTGGCTATTTAATACCAAGATAAACCATGTTTATCAATGGATTAACGTAAAATAAACTTTTGTAAACATATGGAACTGTAAAAAAAACACAAATCTTGCCCATCGAAAACCATATATATTCAATATTGAACCATGAAGGTTTGATAAAAGATTACGAGTCTTTTTAATCTTTTAATCTTTTCAATATTTGTAATCTTTTAATCCTTTTAATCTAATTAAAAATTACAACTCTTTCGTAATAATCATTTATAATGTTATACTTTTTCAATGTGGTTGTAACACAACAGTTTTTCTTTTTCACGCAATAAAAGTATCAAAATGCATAATTCTGCTCTTTAATTGTATATTTCATGAAAACGTAGCATCTACAGAACAGAGATGGCAGTAACTAGTTACTTCAGTATTGAATTCGATTAAAGATACTCGATACAAATGTATCAAGCAACAAGAATTCGATCGATACTTCGCTACAAAAGTAGCGATCTCCAACAATCGCTCGATACTTTTGGCATCGAGTAACGAAAAATCCTTTGATACTCGATACTTTTGTATCGAGTAACGAAAAGTTTTGCGATACTCGATACTTTTGTATCGAGTATCAAATAAATTTTCGCTACTCGTTACACAAGTATCGAGTAACGAAAAGCTTTTCGTTACTCGATACTAATGCCATTCCAAAGCCTCAAAATACGAAGCTATTCTGTTAACAGTTTTGTAATTTCTCACGATTGATACAGAACCCTTGTACTCTAGGGAAGGTAAAGAATTTCCGACTTTTTGTCAACTTTTCAAAATTTGTAAAAAAAATTTCAAAACAATGAAAAAATTCTTGAAAAATTTATATGCATTCGGAAAACTTAACAATTTCATTTCAAATAACAAAAAAAAACAATTTTATACAAATTTAAACAAATAACAATATTATAAAAGTATCGAGTAACGAAAAGCTTTTCGTTACTCGATACTCGAGTATCGAGTATCGGATAAATGCTTGCTACTCGATACAAAAGTCGCAATCTCCAACAATAGCTTGATACTTTTGTATAGAGTAACGAAAAGTTTTTCGATGATCGACACATCTGTATCGAGCAAAACGTAACGCCCGATACAAATTTTGGCCAACTCTGCTACAGAATAAATCTATATCTCGTATGGATTTTTTTTAGGTTTATCAAAAAAATAAAGAAGTCGTAAACCGTCAGTTGACTCAACTGGACCGCTCCAACCTCCTTAATAAAGTATTTGACGAACAAACAAGCGCGCGGTAGACGTTGTAGATCAATTTCCACGCTTCTATTAGACGCTAGGAGATTGCAAGCCTAATTTGAAACACGTCTTGATAAGCCATTTATCTTTTTGTGAGTTTTCACAATTGCGGTAATGAGCGACACAAAGTTGTGTCGCTCTGTATTTTTACTGTAAAGAACTGTATTTTTTAAAGAACAGGACGTGAATAAATGTGCAGTATGTTTGTGTTCCTATGTTTATCGAACTTACCGTTCATTATTGCCAATAGAGACAATAAGAGCATGGCGAGGCGAGTGGCTGGCCACTGACAACCCCCCGGAGGTTCTCGCAGCATCCTTGATCGGCAGTGCTCGTTAATAGACTTGGTAAACAGCATACACCTGCAGGGTTTGGCAAAACACGCCAGGTAAACTCTCAAGCTCGTAAACCTCGTTGCAGCACTAATATTAGTATTTTTATTATTTATATTGAAATATTTTGAACTTTATCACGTTGTATAAAAATGCACAAACACACACTTTCATGCATTCACGATACCACGTGCACCGTTTAATATTTGTAAATTATGTTGTATTTTTTAAAATTATTTGTGCATTACTATGATTTGTATCTATACGTTATTTTTTTTCGTATTCGTTCCGAATAATTCTTGCATCATTTTAAACAACCGAGGGAATAAAAAAAAAGATTGAAGTATGATGTATCGAAGGCAGGATTTATCGAAGCTGATTATTTGATTATCGAAGTCAGAATCACCGCTGGACTCGTTCAATTGCTATCTACAAACTCGAACGAGGCACACCCTAATCAAACAATCATGCTGGTACCATTTTCTAATAGAACACCCAATCGGTCAGAATAAATGGACAAAATTCATCAACGGCTCCTATGAAGAACTTCCGGTATGTATACTTTTGAAAGTTGATTTCTCGACGCCTGGTAATGTGTTAATAACATGTTTCGCATGAATCAGCAACATACGAGAAATTTGATTCATTCGAGCACGCCCAATATCAAAATTATGCCGGATGTCAAATTCTGTTTCTTTTCATGTTCGTGAAAATCTATGCACGAAATTCCGAATGTTTTGTAATTTTCATAAAAAAATATATGTGACAAACATACTTTTAACATGAACGTAGTACACGATTATCTTTGCATCTTATTAATATGTATTTCATTATCATTTATGCATATATATATTTTTTTCTATTCACTGATCTAAAATACAAGAAAACTATACGAGAAAAAGTTCTGTATTTCCGCGTACATTATTTTCCGTGGGGAAAACCAAAATCCACAATATATATATATACGTATATTGGAGATTAAAAACCTCCAGTAAATCCACCTAAAGGTATGAATTATTGTGTTAAGAATCATCCAAACGATTTTCCTACGACCGGAGAGATTTTCGTGGCGGGCAGACCATCCCGTTTTAAAATTTGGGAAAATCCGGGCTTGAAATTCGAGCCAAGGCGGATTTCTTTCTGTTCGAAAGAATCTTTCGGGTGAAACAGCTGGCAACCGAAGATCCAACGTTGTAAACGAGGAAGAAAGCATGAGGGGTATAGAGTGGGTGACCTCGGGCTCCCCGAAAATCCATGGGATCCTTGTTTGACGTTTGCGAGGGGCGAAAACGTGGCCATGGTGGGTGATGCACACGAGGAGCGACCATGCTTGAAGAGTATAAGGGCCGCAACGGGCGAAGGACCAAAAAGCTATTATCTTCCCAACCGTTCTCACCAACTGCTCAGCCGCTCTTGAACCGACCAATTCTACCCTCACCGTTAAATTGACGAACCTTCGTAATCAATACTTTTTTTTTTACGTCAAAAAATACGTCCATCCTGTACTGCGAAAACTTTCGTGATCCCTAAATGAAAAATCAAAAAAGAACTTATATCACTCGCACTTTTTCATTTACCGCGCATTAAAAATGTCAGTTTAAAAAATTAAATATCGTGAATTATTTTACTTCGAATTCATAATCAATGTGTTTTTGGCAACAGAAAAAAAAAGATTATCTCGTAATTTCAACATATTCAAGTTCCTTGAAGAATTCGATATAATATGCCACTCGCAATTTTTTCATAATTTGTCAAACACCAATTACACGAGAGCTTTTTAATGAATGGGATTAATTATTTATGTCAAAAATCTCAGTGAACGTCATTGATAATACTGTTCTTAAGAGTATGAGATTTTAGAGTTGCCGAGCTTTTTTCTTCGATATGTATCATACATTTTGAGAAAGAGGAACATTTTCTGCTAGAACTGATTACTGAACAAGTGTCAATTTTTGTATGATTGTTCCATAAAAAGAATATCGCTAATGCCGCATAAGCGTTACGAAACTTTGGTAAGTGATCTTATTACTGTAGGCGTGTCGTTGCGTTCATTATTGCAATTGATTTCGATGTCGAAAGACTTAACTTTCAAAGATATCAGTCATCTTCGGAATATCAGTGAGTCATTTATTAAGAAGGTTGGAGCGGTCCAGTTGAGTCGAATGACGGTTATGAATTTTTTTTTAATAAACTTCAAAAAAATGCACAAGAGGTATAGATTTATTCTACAGATGTTAAGTTTTCATGAAATATATAATTAAAGGTGAAAATTATGCATTTTAACACTTTTATTACGCGAAAAAGAAAAACTGTTGTTGAAATTATCATCTTGAAAAAGTACGACATTATTGACGATTATTATGAAAGAGTCGTAATCTTTTATTGGATTGAAAAGATTAAAATGATTCGTAACCTTTTGTCAAACCTTGATGGTTCAATAGATGGGGTTTTTCCACAATAAATTGTTACAAAGGCAATAAATATTTACGTTAATTCGTTGTTAGAAATGGTTTATCTTGGTGCTAAATAGCTAAAAAAAAAAATTACTACGCCCGTAGCGTGAACGTCTTGCCCATTTAACCGCACGTAAAATTACATACATTAAACTATTTTTAATCCCCGGTGTTTTTTTGGTAAAAAAAATTCAAAAAATTCGTAAAATTCAGTGTAGTCTGAACAATAACATAGATATATATTTTTTTTTTTTATAAAATCTTGAATTGCGGATAACGCTCCTTAAGGAGAGTGGTCAAACGACTACCTCAATTTGTGTACCTAATTCAATTTATTTTCGGAAAAAGTGAATCGATTTGAGATAACCTCAACGATTTTTTTTTACATATACCTCGATGGACTAGTCTAACCTGCCTATATTACTTCGTTCGTATAAAAATCTAACGTAAATCTAACCTAGGGTCAACAATTCGAACGTTACTCACACAAAAAGTTGTTTCACAATGAAAAAAAAAACAAATTTCGAGCGTAACATATACAAATAATTTGGCGATAACCATTCGAAATTCGGTTAAGCTACAGCCACCTCTGAAATTTCCTAACCTAAATTCTAATCAATCTAAGGCATACGTGATATGCTCGAAACGCAATTGCTTTTTGGGACCACGACCATTAAACGTTGTAGCGTCGCGTTTGAGTGATTTTAAACCAATAGGTTCAAAGTTCGCACTAAGATGAACAGAATTTCAATAGTCATCGTAGAACTATGTCACGAAGGTTGCGTTGATAATCAATGGTCAATAATTTCAGCTACTCCCAAAAGCCAGAAGAGAAATCCACATAATTTCAACATCTTCCAGTAAAATTAATTTTTACATGTCGAAGACAAAGTAAATTTTAATACAAAATATATGAACTACTAGAAAATACTAGAAAATATTTTTCTGTGAGTAAAATCCCTAACGTACCGACGGAAGTATTTTTTTTTTTCGGTATACTACCTCGTGTAAAAATACGTTGAGACTTGGTTCAAACATCGATTCATTTTTTGATGAAACCTTCACGGTGGTGTCGAGGTTAAAAATCAAAATGGTGACATCGCTCTGCACGCTGAGGACGCGAGGGGAAGAGATAAAAAAACTGTGAAAAAAGGAAAGCGCAAGGGGGGGGGGGCTGCGGATGAGGCTTACGTTAAGATAATAGAAAAGCCGACTGAGTGAGAAAAAAAAACAAGAATAAAGATCGTCATGAGAAGACGAAGCTCATGGAGCGTCAACGACGGAGAAGGGCTCAAATGCTGCAGAGGGTGGGGCATAAGAGGGTCGAAAAAGAGACCGAAACGAAAGAACAGGACGCCGTCAAAACGACGTAGACGCTCTCGTTGCTCCAGCCTTTTCTCTCTCTCCCTCCCTCTCACACACTCTCTCTCTCTCTCTCTCCCTCTGGCTCTCGCACTCTCTCCCTTTCTTTCGCTATAGGTTCAGTTCGCTCAGCTTTCCAGTCTCTACTGTATGCCTTTTCCTCCCTTTCCTCTTGCCACAGAACTGCGCTGTGTCGGGTTTATTGATCGCGAACCCGCTAGGAGCTCAGCGAAAGAGCGAGAGAGAGAGAGAGTGAGAGAGAACGACCGCGGGGTAAAGGCGAGGGGAGAAAGGGAACGAGAACCACGCATCTGCCTCCAGTAGTGGTCGTTGATAGTCCTATATATAGGAACCGTGCTTTCAGGGCCGTGCTTGGTAGAACTTTTCAGGGGGTTCTACCCAAAATGTACCGCCCTCGCTCGCCGTCAATAGTTCACGATTCTTTGACTTGCTTCGATTGAGCGACCAAAAAAAAACATCACTATGTAAATCGAAAAAACTATAGTTGTATTGACGAAAAGTTACCAGATAGAGCCCGGGTTGAGGCCTTTAAGGTTAAACCTATGAATGAAATGTTGAGTGGGGATGGCTGAACTGCAAGACAGCGGAAGGGGTTGAAACGACTGCGACCTAGGTGGTTCTGTCACTGGAATGGACGCCGTCGAATACTGGACGACCGCGTGAGAGGTACCACGAGGGTTTCCTACTCACCTACCTGGTTGCCCTCATATAATGGTTTATACATATATATGTATATGTATATCCACGAATATATATATATGTGTGTGTGTGTGCGTTTGTACACCGGAGTACCTGCTTAGACACCCCGGGATCACAATGTGCAAGTTGCCGTGAACCGTCAACGAACTGGCATTCTTACGTGCCTTTCTTTCCAAAAATACAATGGTCTGCTAAAATTGTAAGGGTGAAGTGATGGAAATATACGAAAGGCTATGAGAGAGAGAGAGAGAGAGAGAGAGAGAGAGAGAGAGAGAGAGAGAGGGAGAGAGTGAAAGACCAAAGAACGGTCCCTCTGCAGTTCCCAATATAGAATCTCAGAATCTGTTCTCGAAGGAAATATCGGCTCTGTATGGTTTGATGTGCGCGAGGGAGGCATCACGAAACTAATATTGCGCATACGTTTGTTCGTTATTAAGAATTAAATTTAAAAGATCGAGGCAGATAAAGGAATTTGCTTGTAGAACAATTTACCCTGTAATCTAATATTTCGAAGGCAAATCTTCTTTGCGAACAATAGTTTCGGAGAAATTATTTTTTCGATAAATATTGCGAATTATCTAGTATGTTGATTAACTGCACTTGAAACAGTTGCATACTGCAAAGTGATCCGAAATTTGAAAGGGAAATTTCTTCTCGCTTCTCAGGTATATCGGCTTTATCCAAACTATAGAAATGAGTGAGTCAACCTTAATTATATGCATGATTGGCCGGAAGCGAATACTTTATTACCACGAACGGTGGCAACCTTGAACATAGCTACGAAAAAAAAACGTTTCCTTTCTCAGACTTTACAATTAGATTGATCTTTCACAAAATTATCGTGAGCCTCGACGCAGATGTATCTCAGGAAATACGCGGAATTTCGTATCAACCATAAATGTTCTCGTGAGAGTGACAGATGGCCGAGACGCGAGAGGAAAAAAAAACGGTACCGAACGCCAGAGACACCGGAAAAGAAGTTTAAGAAGAAACGATAGAAGAGTTAGGGGGGAAAAAATCAAAACTGCGACGAGAAATTCCATCTCCTTACTGCTTTGAAAGTAGCAAATGTAAAAGATCTTGGCGTCTGCGTTCAAAGCTTTATATTCTTTTAGACAAACAACATTTCATAGCCCGAAGATGGGTCGAAAGAAACCGAAAGGTAGAAAAAATAATATTTAACCCAATATTTTAGGAGCATAAAAAAACTATCGAATTTCTTCGGCGATTGGCTTTCGTAAATACGAAAACGTGGTTTTCTTGGTTAACTTAATTTTAGAGCACACGCGTTCACGCCCAACCCGGTGAGCCCATTCAAATTTTGTAAGAATGAGCCAGAAATTATGGAGTCAGTTTTAGATGAACATCCCAAGGGGTTTACTTTGCAATGAAAATCCTGGCTTGCTTTGCATGCTTTCAAAATCCTCCTTAGTCGGAATTTGATGGATATGTTTTGCCTTGCACCTCTTTCCCTAAGATCCTGAATTAAATGCCTTTTTCCGGATTATTCAGCCATGTGCAAATCTAGTGCTTTGATTTTTTTTTGTTCGGGGAGTCCGACCTTTCCGAGCAGAAAAGTGGGCTCAATTTCTTCTCGAAGAGAAAAGTGTGGATATTTCAATTTTCCTGTGTGGCTTCAGGGCTTTCAAATAAAAGTGCGGAATTTATAATAAATGAGATTTTTCTAGTAGTATAAGCGAGAGAAGAGTCGTTAATTCTGACAACCCTGCGACAAACTCTGTACGCTCGAAATCTACGAGACTTTTCGTATAATTCATTATTTTTTTTTTAATCGCATCCCACGCGGACAAAGACCCTCTCTTTGTATCTGCGGTTTCTTCTTATCTGACCGCTCGGAACGTCGAGTTAAATGCACAATTATTCGGAGCACGCTTGTGCGGACGCTCTTGCATCGACGTTGAATTTTCCAAAAGCACTGTTCATAGACGCTACGGCTCGTCTTAGGAGCAAACTGCACTCGAATAACGCATCTTCGTGTATAGATCCAAATCATAGTTGCACTGAAGCGTAGCACAGATACACGCTCGAATATTTCCACGCCACTAAGAATAAATATAGGTATGATGAAAAAAAAAAAACAAAAAAATAACACCACCGCTTATCGCTAATAGCGATTGCAATAACCCCAAATTGCGAGTTATGAAGAAAAAAAACGCACCTTTTGACCGAAGTCGCGACCCGAAACTGTGCCACTTAAACGTTTATCTCGATTTACGTAAAACCACAATGACCGTTAGATTTGCGATTTCAATTTTTTTTTTTATTTATCGAATACACGAAATAGCGAATAAATTCACTGGTTCGAGCACGGAATGAAATATCACGCCGAGGAGCGACCGTCCGTACGCTCGTCAGCGCTCGAATACGAGGTTGTAGAGTTTCGCTACTCAGCTAACCCGTCACGACTCACACTATGAAAAGAATCGGTGGAGGGGATACAGGGCAAATCATGCCGCATGGCCTCGTGGATACGCCGGCAACCGTCAAACCATTCTTTTTCTCATTGCTTCTTACACTTCTCGTTTATTTACTTAAATTCTCATTAATCGTTGTCGCATTTGGATAACTGAAGAGACGAGAGACCTGCTCGATGTTTCGGAGTAGGCTTTTTTTTATTATCCGTTATAAAAATCTACAGCTATTACTCAAAGTGCAACTATTTCATGGAGTTGAAAATGTTATCAGACTTTTTGGGTGATAAAAAAAAGGTACATGCAAATAATATGAGTTGCTCTCTCTCTCACATTCTCACTCTTTCACTCTCCATTCATCCATCACATTTTCACATTTTCGCATTTTCACGTTTTCACATTTTCACATTTTCATATTTTCACGTTTTCACATTTTCACGTTTTCACATTTTCACGTTTTTACATTTTCACATTTTCACATTTACGCGTTTTCACATTTTCGCGTTTTCACATTTTCATATTTTCACATTCTCATCCATCCATCCACCCACCCACCCCCTCGGTTTCTCTCTCTCGCTTTCTCTCCTTTCTCTCTCTCTCTCTCTCTCTCTCTCTCTCTCTCTCTCTCACTCTCTTACTCTCTCAAACTGGAAATATAATAATCATCCTGATAACATTGTAATGTACACATCAAAATTGAAACTTACCATTTGTAACCATAAATGACTCTACATGTAATGCAGCATTTTTCAACCAATCACAGGCATTCAGCATGTCACAGCTCGCCCCACTCTGCTACAACACAGTGGCAGTGGAGTGGGGGTAGAGTTAGTTTCGTGTGACATCTCGCTAAATCAGACCCCCTATATGCATCTTTAAGGGGTTACGTGGGTTTCGAAGCAAAAAAAAGCACATTTTCTATATTGTTTTTAAATATAATATATAAATTATCTTATTCCAATGTTAAGCACATAAAAGAGTTTTAACAATATAAAACATTTTAACAATATAAAAAAAAAATTTCATCAAAAAATTTGGGAAATTCAGCCGGCGGGACCTGGTTTCCGGAGACCCCTCAAAAAAAAGTGTCCTCGTAGTGGTCAGGATAACTCATGATAGCTTTATCTGAAATTAAAAACCAATTTTTTTCTGTCAGTAGATAAATATAGCTCGTGATTGAAAGAAGGATTTAAAAAAAAATTTATATTTAAATTTTTGGCAGAGTTGTATGCAAAATAGTTCAATTTTTGGTACAATTTACACTACGTATAGCCTTGTAAAATTAGTTGTAATCGAAAAAAAACCTTCGTTCAATCACTAGTCAATGGTATTTTGAAAAAGTGTGCAAAATTTTTGGAAAGATCGGTGCATTAGTTTTTAAGAAATCGTGTCCACCGACTTCAAAAATAGTGTTTTGAGAAAAATGCGTATACCTGCATCGCTCCCGACCGGTCTTTCCCAACGGGGGGAATTCCCAAAGGCTCTCTCTCCTAGATTTTTACTGCGATTTACTTCAAACTTTGGGAGAATATTCTAGACATATTGTACTATTAGATAATAAAATTTTAAAAATGGATTTTTTGAAATTTTCAAACCCACGTTGCTCCTTAAAAGCATTTTCAAAGCTAAAAAAACAAAATATTTTTCGAATATTTATTTTATTTGAACAGTTCTTTTCGAGACTATCTATGGGTGATTCTTCAATATTGCTTTGACTTTTTGTTTTAAGGTAGTTGTCTCGCCACAGTCACGTTAAAAAGTTTATTCTCCACTCAATTGATGAAAGCTTCGAAATATTGGGAAATATCCGTATAATGTAGGTTGTACATCTTATCGGGATGTAAAATCTTATAAAGTAATGATGAAAAGGCCTAATATAATGTTTACCTAACCCTCACTTTTGTATCAGACTATCCATTTCGGCTACTAATACGTAGATAAACTGCGTATACGGATATGCACACAGTACTGCAATCTAGTTCTAGTCTGCTCCAGTCGCTTCGTGGCGCTAGCGTCCCTAGACATTGTTTAACTTAAATCGCTATATCTCTGAAATTAGGCGGTCAAAATAAATTGTTTTTTTTACCCGCTTCGCCATACGTTCCTCTGTAATTGTGAATTTATAAAAACACTGTAGTAAAATTTCGAAGTTATTGCATGAAATGTAAAATTTTCCACTGCTCCCCATAAGAACACGTGTAAAACCATGAAATCTTTGATTGCCAATATCACGAAAACGGAACGGTGAATCCTTTTCAAATTTTGCAGGTAATCATTTAATAGTGTCCTGAATGAGTCCTCAAAATTAAAAAAAAAATCCATAGAAAAACGCCTTGGCGAGACTGGACCATTCCAGTGTAACATTTTTTGAAAATCGTTTTTTTTTGTTGCATTATCCAAAAATATGGACTTTTATAAACATGCTGTTAAATTTTGGTTGCGAAATTCAAATTATTCCGGTCGCTACAGCCTTTCTTAGAAAAAGGGATTCGACCAGGTGCGTGAGACCTGGCGTTGATGAACGACGTTTTTCTCGAAACATCGTTTTTCAAAACGGTGGAAGATTTTAAACGAAGAATTCTCAAGCTATCCGTCTCAAATTCTGCCACATCATTCTTCACGCCATTCCTTAATGTCGCACAGAAACGTTTTTTTTTATTTGAAAATTGTACATTTTTTTTAACGCAAAACTGTCGAAGATGGCCCAATATGAGACTTAATTTAGAAATGGGGACCATTTTGTTCATTTTTATCGGAAAAAAAATCCTCCGTATGCCTCTACAGTTTTTCATACTGATTGATAATCTTTTTGGTTTTTTTTTCTTTCAGGCAACTTTTGAAGGAGTAGAACTTTCCACCGTCAGGCGTTATTTTTTTTAGGCATCATTTTGCAATGGCTAAAAAAATTATATGAAAAATAAAGCTAAAACATTAAAAAATATTTTTATGTACAACATAAATCATTTGAATAAACGAAAAAAATCGTACAGATTATCGAATTTTATTTAAAAAATCATGAAAATCAGAAATTTTCAAGTGAGTCACACTGAAATGTTCCCTTAATTTGTCGTATGACCTTGTCATCATGGATTATTCATTTTGTATTTTCCCCCACATAAAAATTGGAAATTATCTATCACGTACTCAATTTTTGTCTTGTAAATTACGACTCCAATATTCTTTGTTCTCGTTCTTTAAATATCTGATATTTGTTTTTTTTTTTTTATTCATTCGAAGAATTCTACCAAAATCGATATAACTTAATTTCTCACAACTAATGTATATTTTAATTATATAAATGATTAATGCGAATATTACATCTGTTGTTCTTCAGACTGGAAAAATTGTTCCGTTATTTTTCAAATTTTCCCTGAATAATATATCCTTAACGGAATGATTTTGGTTTACGAAATGTATAGCAAAAGGATCGCGTCCGTTGTGCGTGTTTTGAATTTTAATGCGCGTCGGTGAGATCATTCACACGCTACGGTAAAATATAGAGTGATTCATATGAGAATCGTTCGAGAATTTCGTGTCCATGTGTGCAACTCACGAGGGGTGAGTTCGTGTAGTGAGCAATAGTGATAACGATCTCTCAACCGTTCGCAGAATCCCAAACCGGACTATAATAATCCTCCATCTAGTGTCGCCGATTGATATTCCGCGTAAACTTTATTAACATTTCGCAAATATAAATAAACCTGACAAACAAGTACTCGATGAGATAATTGTACGTTCATGGTTATGTAGGATACCCTCCGATGGTAAAGAAACTCTAATCAAATTCTTTTCGATGATATCCTATTTTTTGAGAACGCCGACTATACGCCGGAATGCATTTATACAGTTTACCATTCGTATAACATTCTCGTTGCCCGGTATATGGAAATCCTTCATCCAAACGTAATATTTGGGACGGAGACAATGGTAAGTGGGATTTTCCTATAACCTCAATGAATAAAGCATTATTCACAAGGTGAATACATATCTCGTGATTTGATCGGCAATGTAGGAAATGAAAATACTATTTAAAGAAAAACCGGTTCATCCAGTAGTAGCACCATCTTTGTTGTACGAGCTCATGCACGATGGCATTGTGTTGGCAAAGCGCTGGTAAGATGGCGGCATGTGTTGGCGCAGAATTAAAGGGCATGGCTCACACGTCCGGTCGGTAAAAATCCTACGGTGAATCTTTCTCCTAGACGGACCATAGTTCGGGCAAGCGAAGAGAAAGACGTTGTTCGTCGTTGAAGTAAGCGGAAGGTGTTTTTTTTTCTTTTTTTCGAAATATCAACCGTCTCAAAGAACACTGGGAATCTGCAAATCAGCTATTTCTCTTGCATTCATGGCTGCTTTATCGGTGTGACACATAGGGTTAAGGGGAGAAAACCCGTTAGAATTTTCAAAAAATTGATTTTTTTTTACATATTTCGAAACTATAATATATTAAGAAGATACTGTTAAAAGGAAAAATCGAAATATGAAATATTTACGGAGTTATAGCTCATAGGAAGCTATCGCTCTAGAAAAAAATCCAGAGCTCGAAGATGTTACTCCGTTACTTGGTGAAGAGATGAAGCAGCATCGCTTACCAATTGACAAAGATTTGTCGAGGGAAGATTTACTCGAAAGATGCTTGGGTGGCCATACCCAAAATGCGAACGAGAGTTTCAACGCAACAGTTTGGCGATTAGCTCCAAAACACTTCCATACTGGGCTAAAAATCGTTGAAATCGCAGCCTATCTTGCTGCTGGGGTGTTTAATTAAGGCTATTCCTCCATTCTAAGAATTATGAATGCGTTGGACATAATTGTTGGGACGTACGCCAGAGATTTCGCCGAAAACTCCGATGAGGCACGGATAGAGAGGCAGAACCGGATGAGCCTTTCCTCGACAAAAGCAGCTCGTACAGCCCGAAAACAGCAGTAAATGGAAGGAAATCAGCTTTTCGAGGAAGTCGAAGGCTTAGTGTACGGGCCTGGAATCGCTGATTGATCGGTAAGTCAATAAAATTTATAGTTTTATCGTATTGAAACTTTAAACGCGATTATCTCGAAACTACATTTTCAAAAACTGATTTTGAGAGTTTTATAGTTTTATCGTATTGAAACTTTAAACGCGATTATCTCGAAACTACATTTTCAAAAACTGAATTTTGAGAGTTTTCTGTCTATGATATTACCGGAAGGATAAACCTAAACTTTTAAGGATATCGCGTAGATAAATATTTTTGGGGTAAAAACTATCGAAGAAATGGTCGAACATTGGAACTTTTGGTTAAAAAGCCTGCATAATTTTCAATTTTATACTTTTTCATAATTTTATAGGTTTATCCTTCCCCTACATGTGTCAGCAATCGAAAAACATTTGTTTTCTGTTTCAGATGAACAGTAAAAATGTGAAGAATTGAGCATTTTTTGATGGCACAGGAAAGACGCCTGGGAGAAGAGGCTATAACGTCGCCATTTTATTTTGTAAAAAAAATGTTTTTGAGCTCTTTAAACCTATAATAAAATCACATTAAAATTTAAAAATGATGCGATTATTTCATCACCCCAGAACAAATTCACAAAAAATGGCTCATTTTCGGGCGTCTAAAGGGGTTTCTCCCCTTAAGAGGAGAGGTACCTTTACAAGGCTAAAAAATCGATGATTTTGTGGAATTTTTTTGGAAGGGAAATAATTATTTTAGATTTTCCAACCTTTAGCATTTATTAGGGTATACTTTGATCTAACAAAGTGTATTTTTTGAGTTACAAAAAAATTTTTTTAAATAGCTGAGTTATCCCGCTGGCTTTGGAGTCGGTCGATTCGGAACTTCGATAATGGCGGACTCTCTGGTGCTCGTTGTTTTCATCTGAAACCAATATGGTTGAAGATTTTTATTGAAAACATTCATAGTTCGTCTGTAAGCCTAAAAAAAGTAGAAAATAAAAAATTGGAAGAATTATACAATTTTTAAATAGAAATTGCGATGTTTTATGACATTTTTCTTATATTTTGATATGGAAAAATACCTTTTTGGCCGATTTTTCAAAACACTTAGGCTTACAGACAAGATAGTGATGTTGTTCAGCCATGTTCCAGATTTGGTTAACATTGTTCGAATAATTTTTACGTGAGGATGTCTGTCAATTTGAAAAATGTAGTTTTGAGTAAAACGCGTTTAAAGTTTGGTCACGGAAAAAGTCAATGATAACAATTACTTACCGACTAATCAGCGATTCCAGGACCATATATTAAGCCTTCAGCTTCTTCGAAGAATTGATTTTTTTTCGGCCATCTGATTTTTCCGTGCGTTTCAAGTCTCTTTGGTCGATAAGGAGCTGCGCCGCTCCTGTCGCTGCACCCGTCGAGCGTCAGCGCTATTGGCGTAATGTTTGGACTGAGTTCTAATTATGATATCCAATGCGAGCGTGGTTTTCAAAATCGATGTATATCATTCGTTGAATAGACCAGCCCCAAGATAGGATGCAATTTCGAAGATTTTCAGTCCAGAATTCAAGTGCTTCGGAGCTAAGATTCAAATTGTTGAGTTGAAACTTTCATTGGCATTTTGAGTATTTTGAATATGCTCAAAAATAACCGTGAACGCATTTGGAAACAGTAGAATATAAAAGGTAGGTAGCCCCGTCGGTAATGCACGACTATGCATCTAGTTCCCTCAAGCGTCGGGAGTTTGTGTCACGTTTGTAGCTATAACTTCCAAACGGCTTCAAATTTTGATTTAAAATTTTTGTACAATATTTTTAAGACATTGGACTAACGTTTTATGCGAAGAAAATCGATTTTTTTTAAGTTGTAAAGGTTTCTCCCCCCTCTTAAATCGAGATTGCGGGATGTAATAAGCATATCCTACTATTAGTTAAGTTATTTTGTATTTATAAAATCACCAATTATATTGTTAATAACGAAATTCTTCACAAATGTTCGATATATTAAAGAATTTTCAAGGACTACACTGCAAATCCATGTGTGTTATTGTTATTCCGCGAATTAACACCTGTAAATGCCATATACAACTTGCGGGGTTACGTGGGTTTGAAAATTTCAAAAAATCCATTTTTTAAATTTATTATCTAATAGTACAATATGTCTAGAATATTCTCCCAAAGTTTTAAGTCAATCGGAATAAAAGTCTAGGAGTGAGAGCGTTTGGAAATTGCCCCCGTTGGGAAAGACCGGCCGGGAGCGACGCAGGTATACGCATTTTTCTCGAAACACTATTTTTGAAGTCGGTGAACACGCTTTCTCAAAACTAATGCACCGATCTTATTGAAATATTGCCCACTTCTTCAAAATAGCATTGACTAGTGATTGAACAAAGGTTTTTTTTTCGATTACAACTAATTTTACAAGGCTATGCGTAGTGTAATTTGTACCAAAAATTGAACTATTTTGCATACAACTCTGCCAAAAATTCAATTAAAAAAAATCCTTCGTTCAATCACGAGCTATACTTATCTCCTAACAGAAAAAAATTGGTTTTTTTTTAATTTCAGATAAAGCTATCATGCGTTATCTTGACCACCACGAGGATACTTTTTCTAGAAATCTCCGGAAACGAGGTCCCACCGGCTGAATTTCCCAAATTTTTGGATGGAATTTTAAAAAAATATTGTTGAAATGTAGCTCTTTTATGTGCTTAACATTTTGAATAAATTAATTTATATATTATCTTTTTTAAAAAATAAAGAAAATATGCTTTTTTGGCTTTGAAACCCACGTAACCCCTTAAGATAACTCACTTATGTGTGTTATAGAAAATTCAAACACATTTAATGTGTATTTTTAAACACTTGAACTGCATTCAATTTTAACACGTTATTGCCGTCTTATTTAAACATGCAAAATGTGTAAATGTCTGCATTTATATGTTTAGCTATCAAACGTATGTTAAACAAGTATTTGCGCGTGTTACAGTAATTTTAAGCACATTTTATGCGTATTTGTAAACAGTGGATCCGCATTAAGTATATTGAAATTTACATGTCAATTTGAATGTACTTGATACTAACATGACATGTCAATTTTACAAAAATATCTTGATATTCGATAAAACTCTAATTATCACAATGACATTAACTAATTGGCATAGTTTATGTGATACAACAAATAATTCTAGGATTACTTTTGTCTGTTATTCCATATCTGTAATTAAACAATAAAATATCACAATTACTCGATAGCGTCCCGTGCGGAAAATTGGCAGGGCATCCCTAATACAGTTCGGGGCCTTCAATGGTTTGTTTGTGGATTCCATAGTAGGGTTTTCCATAAAAGAGCCGCACCGGGCCCCTATTAGGAAAAGGTAGGGTAGGTAGATTGACTAAAACTATGGTCTAAGTATGGAGTCCAAGTAAGAGCCTTTAAGGGGTGTAGTTGTAGATTCCTTACTAGCAATTTCCCCAATATAACCAGACTTTGCTATTATAGGGGCGAATCGGTATAAATTGCTTGATTAAAGAATTTGTGGCATAATAATTATCGAGATCGATTAAATATAATAATTAAACTATGTGTTGAGTAGACGAGCTGTGATGCCTTGAACCAATACGCATGCAGTTCGCTCATTCGAACGGCCCGGGATCAAACGTGTCGAAATATGTGACAATATCTAAGCCTCAAATGTATTGAAATTACACATTTCTTTTTCACAGTGCACACACACACACATACGCATATGGCTGCGATAATTTGTTATGAGGCACCGTTGAGGCAATTTTAAAGGTCCTGGTTTTTTGCCTTGAATGGCTCTCGGTAGCAAAGTGTGACCGGCCACTGATGGCCCATGTAAGGCTTCCAGACTAGGGCCTTAATAATGTTAGGGCAAATTAAGATGGGCCCGATCAAAGCTCGAACTCAATTTCCGCACGGGGTAGGGGCAGCGAGCGTAGTATATGCAGGTAGGTTGTAGGTTCGATTCCGTATGTAGGCGAAATGTTTCCTCCGAAACAAATAATTTCAAAACGTTTGGGAATGACGGTTTATAGAACAATCATTGATGTAGAATTCTGAGTTGAGTATTTCATTCTATTTTGGATTTATGACATTTTTTATGCATATTTAGTAGACGAGCTGTGCTATATTGAACTACCATGCATGCAGTGTGTAAACAAGAATCAAATAACACACGAAATATGCATAGAAATAATACACTTAAGGGCAGGTTACTGTTCATGACGATGAAAAATTCGATTTTTTTTTTAAACATCCCGTCTGGCAATTGAGTTCGGGCTTTGATCAGGCCCAAAATCATCTTCCCTAACTTTATTAAGGCCTCGCAGTGGCCATCAGTGCCCGGTCACACTTCGCGACCGAGGGCCATTGAAGGCAAAATAACCAGGTCCTTTAAAATTGCCTCAACGGTGCCTCATAAACAATTATTGCAGCCATATGCGTACGTGCGTGTGTGTGCACTGTGAAAAAGAAATGTGTTATTTGAATACAATTGAGCCTTAGAATTCTGTCGCTTATTTTGACACGTTTGATCCCGCGTTGTTCCAATGAACGCACTGCATGTCTGTTTAGTTCAAGACATCACAGCTCGTCTACTAAACGCATAGTTTAATTATTATATTTAATCGATCTCGATAATTATCATGCCACAAATTCTTTAGTCAAGTAATTTATACTGATTTGCCCCTATAATAGCAAAGCCTAGTAGTATTGGGGAAATCGCTACTAGGGAATCTATAACTACACCCCTTAAAGGCCTTTACTTAGTCTCCGTACTTAGACCATAGTTTTAGTAAACCTACCTACCCTACCATTCCCTAATAGGGGCCCGATCCGACTCTTTTACGGCAAACCCTACTATGGAATCCACAAATAATCCATTGAAGGCCCCGAATTGTATTAAGGATTCCCTGCCAATTTTCCGCACGGGATAATTTGCATCCTTAGTGTTTAGAACACGTGGGTAAAAGGACATTTTCATATCTAAAGTATTTTAAAATTGCCTAAAAAGCCTAAACGTTAAACTCTAAGGTATTGCTGGATGGATATTGAAAATCGACACAATTCTTGAAAATTTGAGGAATGACAATTCTTGATAGAATAATAATACACGAACTATTTTAGAATTTTTCACTAACTAATTTAGTAGTTGTAAACATATGAGTTTAACACAATCGCTTATGGAAAAACAGCTTCTGCAGACTTTAATGACTGCAAAACGAATGGAACTAAATCGCGGTAAATTCTGTAAATATGATATCATCAAGATTTTGAATCAATGATTGATTATGCTAAGTTTCAAATAAATCGACTGAGTGATTGTCGTGAAATGAATTGAAACCCATTTCCAAAAGTATTGATTTTATATTTAAAAAAATTCTTGATGTTCATGCATTTTTCATGCCGCTCGACGGTAACCTTCCTTTAAGTGTGTAATACAAAACGCATAGAGTGAATCCCGAAATTACACTCTCGGAAATGTGTAAAAAGTGACCCTACGGTATAATAACATATGTAGCTGTGTTCGAACATCACGCTTGGATTTGCAGTATTATTTCAGACTTGATCCTTCGCAAGGTTATTATACACGGAAAGTGAAGATCTGCTGGATTTGTCGCATTATTTTTATTAAATAACAATCGTGTTTTACCTGGATGTTTCAATTGTAGTGAAGCCCTGTACATAGCTTTATTTATCTTGTATAAAGATTATTGCATACTAGCTGTCTGCCCGCGGCTTGCCTCGCGGAAACTATAAGATTTGAATAGTTTTATTTTTCATTTTAATCGATGTTGTACGTCCATCGATATGCTGTTGCGTCCATTGTTGTTCATGCAGAAACCAACAAACTGTACAAACAGTGCATACCTAATTCAGGGGAAAAAAGCTGCGGACATAAAGTTAGACTTTAATACAGCACTTCTTTGTATACCACATTCCAGTATAATGGTAAAACTTGAAGCCAAGTTACCGGAGTACAGAAGTTACGAAAAATTACGACTTCAAAAATCGTCTAATTTATGCAGCACTCTATGGAGATGACATGCTAGGCATATTTCTATCTGATAATTTATATACTAAGTAACCCTAGATCTCTGATATAACCTGCTCCAAGCATGAAAAAATTCTAAAAATTCTACAACGACAATAAAAACAGGGTGTCACCAAAAGTTTGAAAAAAATATTAATGATAAATCTTAGAAAAATGCGACTAGCAGAAGAATTTTTGTAACTGCGACTTCTCACAGAACATGTTAAAATGTCTAAATGTACAAAATTTATGCGAATGTTTTCATTCCAATTTATCGCTGGGTATGATAATTGATTAAAACTTATTTTCATAAAGCGCCACTGTAATTTACTATTGATTCAAGAGGGCTATGGTTTATACGCCCACAAAATACGGCACTCCGGAAAAGGAAAACTTGGCCCTTCGCGGTCACACGCTCTGACTCTACACGCTGGTCATGGGGGGGGGGGGGGGGGGGGGGGGGTCGCAATGACCCCAGCCATGTTTAAACGTTTGCCGCGTTGACCGTATCGTTTCGAATGACTCATAAAAATTCAGGATATTAATTTGAATATTCTAGAATATGGCATCCTCGGTATTATATTTTAATAGAATTTTACAAATGGCGGAAAAAAATCAGCAGGGGTTTAATATAAATAAAGCCCTTTTTTACTAAAAAAAAAATCATAGCCCTTACAATTTTCATTGTTTTTTTTAATTTTAGGTTGATACTCTTGGGATATGATAGTTTAAGGAAAAACATAGCTCTATAGTGGGTGCTTTAAAAATGGTATTTATTCCTACATATCTAAAGAGCCTTTATGGAGTGAAATAAAGAACGATAATCATGAAAAATGAGCGATTTATTATAAAAAGTGGTCGCTAACAACTTATAGTGCTTTTGGCTTGAAGTTACGCTTGGGGTCATTTTGACCCCGGGTGACCGCGGAGGGTTGAACTTTGAAAAACTCCGAAATACGTATTTTATTAATCGTATCAAAGAGCATTAATACCAAGTTTCAAGTAAATTTGTATTTCCCATACAAACTTTGTCATCTCCTTTCACCACCTCAAGGGCAGAATTAAAAAAAACGCCGAAATACGTATTTTATTAACTGTATTAAAGAGCCTTAATACCAAGATTCAAGTAAATTCGACCATAAAAATATTATCTCCTATGCAAACTTTGCCACCCCCTTTCAACCCCTTAGGACGCGAATTTCGAGAAATCCCTTCTTAAACGATGTCTCCAATATAAAATCAACACCTGCCCCAAATTTCACGTTTCTACCTTTAGCGGTTTGAGCTGGGCGATGATGAGTCAATCAGTCCGTCAGTCAGTCAGGACTTTACCTTTTATATATATAGATAGATATATGGATAGATAGATGCGACGCATACGCGCATGATGTTCAACCGCATCACGCAAAAATGATAAAGGGTAGAAAATATGCAATCGAATTTTCGGTAACTTTCGGAAGCATTCTAAAGATTGAACTTTCTATTTTCGAAGGCGATATTGAAGTCTTTGAACGGGAGCCAAAAACGTACTTGACGACTATTCTTAATTTTTTAAACAATATATGGATTTTGGAGACGATGGCCAGTCGGTGTAGATTTAGAAGTTGACGAGTCCAGTCGACAGAATGTCTGCGGCCAAGTTTTCTTTTAGATGGATTACATTTCAAGCAAATGATGAGATAGACGCCGTTCGCCGTTTAGCAGAGAAATGGCATTCGTCTCGATGAACACTTGGAATCTATAAAACAGCTTTCTTGCTTGCACCCATAGTGACTCGCTCTCACATATCCGCAGTCTTTCATCTCTTTCGCACTTCTGGGTCAAATGTTGCGTACGTGCTCTTCTCTTTGCTCCGCAAACATCTTTCATTAAACTCAGAAAGACGCATTGTGTCTGATCCCGAGTTGTGAGCGTCCCACGCGAAAGTGGTTGATTTTTCTTGAAGGTAATTGTGTAACCAAAGAATCGTACAGCACTCACTTTAACAGGACAATAAAACGGAATAAACGTACGTCACGACCAACTGACGTGCTTCCGGAAAAAAAAATTGATTCCGTGTACTAACTCCATAATGAACAACATTTACTTGATGTTTTCTTTTCGAATTTAACGAACAACTTTGCTGAAAACAACGATAATGGACTTCTGTGCATTTAGAAATACAAGGTGCCTACTTTGCAATGCTTTTTTGAATTCTGTTTCAATTTCTTTTTAATCCTAGGAGTACACTCATATTTTTCGCTACTTAGTTATACTCACTGGGTTTGTGAGACCCGGCCAACTTTCAAATGATGTAGTTTTCCTGAAATTGCATCTATTCAGATGACTTATTTTTTAATGAAAGAGCAGACTGTTAGGAAAGCGCCTGTGAAGAGAAAATCTGTATTCGGTTCATGTTTTGTCTGAGAAAGCTGTTTGAGCAGATTAAAATGTTTCGCAAAAAACAAAAAAAAAAGAGTTTTGTACTTTTTTATTTTAATTCATAACTGAGGAACTAATTGACAGAGTTTAATTTTTTTCCCTGATTTCGAAAGGGCAGCGATGAAATTTTGAGAAAAATAATATGGTGTTATAATTTTTTATCGTTATCAACAAAATCTCTAGGGGTGAACTCGCTCGATTTTCGGAGTGTCATTTTTCGTTATAACCGATGTATGGACTATTCTGACGAATCACTACTGTAAAAATGCAATTTTTTCGAATGATTTTTTTATACATTGCATAAAAGTATTTATATAATAAGATTTTACTGCCAAAAGGCAGAAACAACGTATATTTATTATTTTTTGGGTATGAATCCGAATAGTGATCGTCGGCATCTTCTTCGTCTTCGTCGGTACCGTGGCTGGTTATATTTTCGACAGCATCATTTTCTATGTCGGTTTCATCGTCCAAAAGCTCCTCTTCGCGAGAAATTCGCAGCTGCTTTTGGATTTCTTGTGGAGTTCCCGTGTTACTGCGAGTAAGCATGGCGGCTGCTAATAATAAAATTAACAAACACATACACCACTCCAAAGAATCAAAGAAACAGAACATTTCTTCCATTTTTTTAAAACGTTTTTTGAAGCGCTGTATTTCTGTGAAAAATAGTCGTATCAAGATGAGAAAAAAGCATTTTGAAGCTTCAAGTCTCTAGTTTTGAGATCTTTTGGCAAATTTTTTTGTAAGCTACGGTTATCTCGCAATCATAATAAATAGCGCAAGACAAAAATTTTCAAAATCTTTGTGTTTTTTTTAAAGTGTCTACGGGCGCGGGAATTTTTTTCACTTGAATCCATACATAGGTGAGTTAGCATGTTTATTCAGCTTCAATTTCGTTTTTCGTTAGTTTCTCTACGTCAATTTTTTGCTGACATATCCGACTTTGGATTAAAAAGGATCCTTTTGTCTTTGATCATCGATATCTCAGCAACCAATGATCGCATAAGGAATTAAAGGGCAGTTGTGAACACTTAAATACATTTCCTACAAGAACCTTCCATTGATTATTGGGAAACAATTTTTCTTCAACCCTTAACATCAATTTGAAAAAAAATACAAAAAAATGACTTTTTCTGGTGAATCAGTAAATCTACCACTACTTTACAAATATTCATGGAAAGACTAATGTTCCCAGGTTATTTTCCAGCTCAATGTACCCCTAATAGCCCTGTAAATTTTCAAATTGATCCATCGAACCGTTTTTCCGGACCGATTGATCAAAGTTCCTCGTGAAATCATCATCAAAATTAAAAGACCAATTTTTTTCGACTTTTCTCACAACTTCGAACTAGTTACTTTTTAAAATTGAGAAAAAAATTCTGATTTATTTTTCTAAATCTGTAAAAATTTTCAGGAAATAATACTGACTCATATTAGTCACAATTCGGCCTTTGTGTACCATAATTTCACTCATCTTCAATTGCATTAATTAAAAGTTGATACCCCCAAACTGTACTCACTCACGATCTGAGCATACGATTAATTCTCGATATTTTCTGCGAAGGTTATTAGGGTTACAAAGAACAGTTTTTCCAAAACTCATCCTTTTTTCAGAATAAAATCTGAGTCAGTATTGTTTCGTGAAATAATTTACATATTAAAAAAAAAATTCAACATTTTTTTGTGAATTTTTTGAATTTTTTTATTCTCGAATTTAACAAGTAACTAGAGCAAAGGTTTGAAAAAAGTCGAAAAAAGTGGTCTTTTCATTTTGATGATGATGACACGATATTTAGGAACACTTGTTCCTCGGTATTCATGAATACCGAGTCTTATTCTAGTCTCTCAGGGGTTACACCACCCTGAGAGGCTAGAATAAGACTCGATATTCATGAATATTGTGCAGCTAAACTCATGCATATTATTTATTTCTATTTTTGCACTCTTTTAGTACATGTTAACTGTACATTCCTAAATGTATTTTTTTAATCTAAAAATATTGATAATTCCCGGAGATACACGCCTCCGCGTGGATCAAGTTTTTTTTCCACCTTCAATCTGCGGGAATCCTAATGGCCTCACGGTTCATCTGAAACAAAAAAGAATGAAAATATTTTGTTGAGTTAGGTTAAATACACGGCGCTACATAAGATTTTCTGAAAAAAAATGGATTATTCTTATCACGTATTTATTAGCTATATCTCATGACAGGCATAGTCAACCGGGGCCATTTTTTTGCAACATCTCTGTTATAGATATATCTATATCTCGTAAAATGTTCAATAAGCCACCACTTTTTTAAGCAACCGATATTGGATTGTTTCTTGCGTCATAACAGTATTCACCATAAAAACCGATGTAATTCGGAGGTATCATTACGACTTTTATCTTGATAAGTAGGTGGTCAATCTTGTTGAAATTTTGCAGGTAAAAGTGAAATACTTTTCCACAAGTGCTATTAAAATTACAAGGCTCTCCCATTATTTTAAGGGCGGGGTAAAGTTAATTCGGAGAAAAAAAGGCATGTTTTTAAGGTTTTTTTTTGGCGTAACGGATAGTGTTCGTTTATTGAAAAATTTACATATAATAAAGTAACATTTGAACAACATTCTCCTAAATTTGCATTGCAAAATATTCAAAATTGAGCGAGTGAAAATTAAACCCCGGAGGCGCCTCGAAAAAAAGTTGGTTTGCGGTGTGCACCATAACTCGCAACAGAATCATCTGAAACAAAAAAATCAAAATGCATTTGTTAAAGGAGATGTTTCTCGAGGTAATGACGGGAGGATTTTTTTTTTTCGATTTTTCGATTTTTCGTAGCACTTGGGAGCCAAAAACCCGATTTTCGCTAAAAAAAATCGGCTAATTTGTTGTTGAAAAATTAGTAATTATTAAAAAAAACAAAAAAGCTCTCGACAATACCTGGTGAATTATGTGAAGAAGTACTGTGCAAAATTTCAAAGCGATTGGTCCAGTAGATTTTGAGTTATCGTGCACACGGACTTCAAATATGACAAGTCTCAGAAAAACGGTTTGAAAAACGCAGAAGAGTTTGGTCGCTTAACGCTCATTGCACATAAGTTTGAGAACACTTCTCGATTGCATAAAAATCTGAGAACATTCATGCATATTAAAGGTACTCAAAAGATTAATTTTGCATAATAATAATTCCAAAATGTTATTAACAAAATGATGAAAAAAAAAATGAGTCAACAAATTTCCCCGCAAGCCAATTTTTTTTCGTGATTCGTTCATTTTTCTGAATACGTATGAATTTTTTCAGATTTTTCAATTATCTTTGAATTTTTAGAAATTCAAAATAAAACTCGATAATTTTCTTATACTTACTCAAAGTTGTCGATGCTAGGTCCGTAGAGCAAAAGGCTTCCATCAAGATGATCGAGAGCATCTTTTTGCGTTTGTCTACGCAAAACTCTTTCTTCTTTACTGTCGTGCGCCGCTTGCTCCTCTGCTCTACTAATTCGCAAATCGTCAACTTGTCGGGCCCATTCGTGAGAACTTGGCCCTGTACTGTACTTCGGGGTCGAAAAATACAATAGCGCGCCGCGCAGCTGCCGCCCAGGTATAAAACCCGGCATGGAGCAATAGACGCTCAAATACTCATAACTTCGTCAATTTTACTCCGATCGACTTGAAATGTTTACACAATATTCTTGAGATATTATGCATTCGTTTAAAAAATTTAAAAAAAATGAAAAAAAAAAATTTTAATACTTTACCCCGCCCTTAAAGATTATGTTTTTTGTCACCACGTCTACGAGATACCGCAGAAACTTTCAGTTTTTTTAATGGAAAGGCATGGTTTTTATTCTTTAGAACAAGAACGGATTTTGAGACGAATCTAACTGAAAAAAAATCTCTAGCTTAAAAATTAAGAGTTGTGGCAGTTCAAAGTTTTTGGAAATACTGCACGCTATTTCCGTATTCTCAGCGTCTCCTCTTTGTGCGGTGCTTCATACGCTCCTTACTCCTTCATTTCTGGTGAACTGCGCTAACGTTACCGCGGTAACATTCCATTTCTTAATTGGACAGGCATGATCTTTATTTTTTAGAAAAATAGCTGATTTTCGAATGAACTAAATGAAAGAAATAATTGCTAGTTCAAAAATAGAGAAAGTTATGGCAGTTTGACGTTTTAGGAAATATCGCACGTTATTAATAAAATTATGATGATGCTAACAATTTTAGAGGTACGTATGAAAAATAGAACTATTCGGTACTAAATAAAAATATTATTATTAAATTTGAAAAAAAAGCTCTAGCTCTCATTACACGTTTATATAAGAACTGGAGCATTGTAAAAAAATTATTTAGTAATAATATTTTAAGGAACTTATTATTTTGAGATAAACAATTATATTTTCCATACGTACCTTCATGATTGTTGACTGGCATACATATACTGTATACTTACATAATCGAGTACTTACGTTACTGCGTTACTATTTAAATATAAAGTATGTTTTCACTTGAATTTTTTACTTGAATTCATGTATTCTAAATCAAAACATTCACGCGAATATAAAAGGACCGGGATATTTTATACTATCCATGCGAATATGCGATTATGAATTATGATTAATAATTTAAGAAAAACTACATGAAATTTTATAAATGCGAAAAATAATAAAATTGAGCTTTCAATTCAACTTACGACCCGGACAAGCTGTCCAGCAGGACTTATAAATTGTTGCTGCCAAATGATTTCATCATTCTTAAAATAATTTTCCCACACCACTCTTTCTGCTTTTACAGTAGCATAATGTATAAGCTTTATAGGATCTTTCCAAAACCTTCTAATGCTAGGATTGGCAGGTACGGTAAAAAATGCACTTTATCCGGACGAGAAAGGTACCCTGAGGTGCAACCGGGTGCCATACACTGGGTGGGCATTACTGAATAAGTAATCTCACCACGCGATTAACACGTTTAATTATACAAAAACGGTAAAAACAAAATATTAACCTCCAAGTGCTCCAAATGTCGGAATTCAAAATGTGTGCCTTGCGCTTGCGATCATCGTGCCGGCGCAGAAAAATAATATTAGGTGATAAGTAGCACCACGCACAGGTCAGAGGTAGAATTACGAAATCCGGACATAGCGCATTGCGTTTGAATGCATAGTGCGGCGTATCACTCCTCTGAACCAGCCCAAACAAAGCACGTGCACATGGAGACTAGATATAGGAGCCTACGCCACGGTCTTACATACACAGGTCTTGAAACGAAAGCGAAATTGAGTAGTTGGGGTAGACACGCTGCGTGTCCACGTTTCTGCTGTCGCGGGGCGTCCTGCCCCTGGCCTCTCAACCTGCCGCGTCCATTTTGTAAAACAGAACCTATAAGCTAACATAACCAACACTTTATAATCAAAAACGCATTCGTTTGTTGCTGCGAAAGAAAGTACTTAGTGATAATATAAGTACTGTGTTGCTGTGAAAGAAAGAGCTTAGTGAGATGCCTAAGGCGTGCGCCGTACGCAAATGCAGAACGGGGTATAGAGGCGTAAAAGAAAAGTGTTCCGTTTTCAGAGTGCCAAAAAACGTCGAACAATATAGAAAATGGCTAGCGGCGATTCCGGGTGGTGCACTGGCGCAGTCCCAGTACGTTTGCGAAAAGCACTTTGAGGAAAACATATCGTAAGGCTGTGGCAAAAACGCGACGCGAGTGGTTGGATTATTGATCAAGTAAGTTTATTGACTTTACTCGTTCCTGTGACCACATTTTGTGTGCCATTTCGTCTTGTACATGACGGTGCTCATATATTTTAATGAACCTCAAATGAATTTGCGTTCTTACGATTTTAGTCTCCATACCGATGTCCTAGGCTCGACGAGTTCGCTGTCCCGTTAATGGCAGCGAGGTGATACAGGAGTCGGCAGCTTCTGTGGTTGACAGATGCACATTGAAATCTGCAGAAGTCCTAGGTAAGCATCTATATGTGTATAATATTATAATTTTTAGTCAATAGCTTGTCATTGAGACTGTTTGATAAAGGACGCAGTATCGTCTTGATGCTAAATAATGAATAAATTACTAGAAAACTAGGAATACTTACGTAGGCTACGTTCAAGATGATCGTGAGTGAGACCTGAAACAGTAGAAAAATAAAGCTAACAATACTATATTATATACTCATCTCTAAGAACATTTTCTTTGTTATTTTGAATAGGGCATGATCTGGAACAGAAATACTAGAAAAATAAGTTATACGATTCTCCTGTGCTGCCAAATATCCAAAACGGTGCGCCTTGTTTAGAAATAAAAATTTGGACATACGACAGGTGGAATAAGAAATTTGGAAATAAAAGTTACGAATTTCAAATTTGAAAAAAGAAGTTACGAATTTACAATTTAGAAATAAAAGTTACGTATTTAAAATTTGCCGATAATATTTTGAAATAAAATTGGAGAAGTAATTTATAAATTAAATTTGGAAATGAAATTTATAAATGAAAATTGGAAATAAAGATCCTAAATGAATAATTTGTAACAAAAATTTCGCAATCAAAATTTGAAAAAAAAAGTTTGGAAATAAAAGTTTTGAGAAAAATTTGTAAGTAAAACTCGTAAATAAAATTAGTATATAAAATTTATAAATATAATTTGGAAATAAAGTTCATAAATAAAATTTGGATATTGAATTCATAAATAAAATTTGGAAATAAAATTCATAAATAAGTTTTAGAAATAAAATTCATATATAAAATTTGGAAATAAAATTCATAAGTAAAAATTTGGAAATAAAATTTGTGACAAACGTTTGGAAATCAAAATTTGTAAACAGAATTTGTCAACAAAAATTCGTAAAAAATGTCCAAATAAATTTCTAAATAATATGAATGTAAGTTTCTAAATAATGTCATGTTATTTGTAAATAAAAGTTTGAAACATAAATTTTCAATACAATTTCAAAATAAAATTTGAAAATAACTATTGTAAATAAATTTTGAAATAAATATTGGAAATAAAATTCTCAATTAAATAGTAAAAATAAAATTTTGAAATAAAATTTCTAAATACAAGGCATCCATGCGTGTTTGAAGACTATCGTGGCTGAGACCTGGAACTAAAAAATTAAGTTAACAATATATTATTTTAAAACAATATTATTTTTAAACAAATTTTAATAATATTATTTTAAATACTCCCCCTCCAGAACATTTTTATTGTTGCACTGATCGATGCGATCTAGAATAGAAATCAAAGTAAAATTAATGCTGTAAAGACAATCTCACCAGGAACTGCAATAATGTTTGTATCTCCCGGTACAGATGTAAGTGTTGGGGGTCTTTCTTCGATGGGTGGAATCGATGCAAGTGGATCGATTCGCAACGAAACGCAGCAATACATTGAGCCTGAGAATATTCCGGTGCAAGCCTGGGTCATTGATTGTGAGACAAACATTATTTCGCCAACCGAGTTAATCCAACAGGCACTCGTTCCGCCACAAAAATTGGTCCACGGAGAGACTATGTTGTCGAACGAGTTTGTGAAGCACAACGTTCTTTTACCGATGGAGGTTGTTAGTACTATGCCAAGCATTCACGATCATGCAGCAGTAAAGTCAGTTTCTGTAGAGCCCGAGAGAAATTTAAAAACTTTCACCATGATCTACGATCCACGATCGGAGTGTTCCATCACTCTACAAAAATCATGGTGTTTGGAAAAGCCATTCACCGAAAAAGGACAGAGAATAATATTTTCACGCTCCGCAATGAGGCTGGTAAACGGAGTGCAAGTACCAGTGATGGAAAAGATCGTCATGGTTGACCACGATAGAGCACTTCTCGACGGTGTTCATGGGCGTGTTGTAAATCCAGGGAGATGTGAGCTTTCTCAAATCTTCGAAGATACCACCCTGCTGCCAAAGATTTTGGGAAAATTAAAAAATATGTATGTTTGCAGTGGCCCAGATGCGGTCAATATTCATTATTTACCCGTTCAAACATTGTGTTGACCGATGTCACTCGAACGACTGTATATTGCTCTCGAAAGGAAAAAGATGTGACCAATGTATGAAAATGAGACAACGATTATTGAAGAGAGAAGAGAGGTCAAAAGAGGATCGCCCAGTACGACGTGTACTGCAAGCTTCTAATCCTATAGACCAAAGAAAGCTACTAGTGCTGCGGAAAAGAAGCTCCCGCGAAAGACGGCTCAAAAATCAAGCGAAGCTATACGGAGAATTGTTGAGGCGATCTTTACCCGGGTCGGGAGTTCACTCACCATGATCATTATATCGCACAAATGACGGTAATTTGTTACCACGAAATTCAATGGAATACCGCAGTATATGAAGAATATTTCTGTAGATGAAATCGTCGGATGTTTATATCTCGTGGGAATACTTCAGGGTCTTGTTGATCTCGACAATAAATACGCAGGAAACGCCAGGGCTTGCCCTAAAATAACGCAAAGGCATGTCATATCAGATAATACTTCGAAAATGCATCTTCGACTTGCGACTTAGGTATTGCCCGTCATTAGATAAGCTATTTGCATTATTTGATAATATTCATGAGTAATGAGCCATTCCTCTTTGATATGCCTACAGATTTTCAGTGACTCCGTGGCATAAGATCTGGCCTTCTATTTATCACACAAATAGCAAGCCCTCGTTGGATGCGAAAAGTTCTGCACTTGGATAAACGCCATGTTCGATGCGTTGAATCGCAAATCTCCCAACCAGGGACTGACCCCAGAGACTGACGACTTCAAGGTTGCTACATGACCCTTATTAAATCATCTAATTTCTATTATGAACGTTTTTTTCTCGTTAAAAATATGCTCTATTATTTCAACTCGATATTTACAGGTTCTGCAAGAATCACTTCAGTCATTAAACGATTGGGAATCCGCTATGAAAAACGGCGATATAACGGCCGATAAATTTCTAACCCTAGAGACGGGAAAAGTGAACCAAGATAATTTGGAGGTATTCTAAAATAAAATCGACATTTGTGTATCCCCATTATTTGTAAATGTTGGATATGCATTGAGCGCACATATATTCGGTGTTCCAGGAATTCTTCGGCACCAGCCGTCAAGCTGCAGGCTGCAACGATCATCCGAGCAGTCCCACGTTTTTGCAGCTGTACAAAATCTTGTCAGTGTACTCTCATTAAACCTCAAAAATTTGGAAATTGCACCATTTCCGAAGAGTCGTTGCCGCAGATTCTGGTTTCGCTGCATGAGTCAAAAACTACAAAGTGCCAACAGGAAATGCAGCGAAAACTGGGCGAAATTTTCCGACATGATGATTTGAACGCAGACGACGTTATAGAGTATAATTCCAAGTATAATCTCGAGCATGATTATGTTCTCTCGCCGACCCTCGATTGTATCATTTACTACGTGACTTTTTTTTTTTATTTTAACGTTTATTGTCTTCTGAAACTATAGTTATATAAAACGTAGGTACCTATGCATACTAACATTTCTACCCGTAACATTGTAGGCATAAATTGAGTGCATAATGCCCTTGAGGCACGCATAACGTTCATACGTTGGGATAGTAGAAAACGGAATTTCTTCTCATACAATGGATGCAGTACTAATCAAATTCTACTCTAACACAATTACATTATTTCTACAGGTTACTTGTGCAAACAAGTATTAAAAATGGATTCATCCTGTATTCCTTGTGAACGAGCTTTGAAATCGGAAACCCCTAGCACATCCTCAGTGACCCAAATAGTCGATATGAAATCGAAAGGTGGTCTCATTCACGCGAATTTGAGGGTTTTCCACCTTATCCGGCAAGTCGAAACCTGTTTTGCAGTACATTGGTCTACTCAAGACGTCTTTGACCGTACGGTGGAGGAAGTTTTTTCCTTTTACACTTTCACTTTCTCTTGAAGAGCACACTTCTAAAATTCTATCATATGCGATCGTTTATTACATAAGACTGAGAATGAGGCAAACTGCCCACTAGGAGAATTGAAAAATGGCACAAAAAATTTGTCGTAAAAAAAGTTATCAACATTGACGAATCAATAAAAATTTCGAATCATTTCAAGCAAGGTGTACTTTCTTTCCTTCTCCTTTCCTCACCATAATAATGGTTTAATACCCTAAATTTACATAATTACACCATCATGAAAAACGGAAAATAGCTGAAAAGGTAATTATTAAAAGGAAAATAAGTCATTGCAATCAATAATCGTTCCTTAACGTCATGAATGAATCCAAAGATGGCAGTGCTAGCAAAAAGAACTTACTCGAATGATGCCAGCGTGAGATACCGAGAATACCTAAAAGAAAACAAATATTTAATTTAGACAAAAACTAATTCGTATAATTGTCACTCACCGTAATAAATTAATCCTGTGACAATTTGAAAAAAAAATAGAACTTACCGGCATGATCTCGTTATGAGTACCAAAATTATCTAAATAAAACGTATGAAAAGAACAAAAATGATTCCTTCTAGATTCAAATCACTCACGAGGTTTATACAGAAAAAAAATCGCTGACAAGGAGAAGGCAGAGCCTGGATGTCGCGAATCGGGTTCTCCTTTCCCGTGGTGAAAGTTGAAGACCTAACGTTGACCTAACGAAAACCTAAAGTTGAAGAAAGTTGAAGAAATAACGTCGTTTTTGATTTTTGTTCCAATAGGCCTTAGTTGCTGAGATAACGCGATTTGAAAATTTGGGAGTTTCGGACGGAGCCAAGCTGGTTTCGGCTTGCGCGTAGAGTACGTTGAGCGTTGACGCTTGAGACAAGAGCGGCCGTAGCTAATACGGTAAGACGACGGACTGGCACTCTGAAAGTACATGGTTCGCGTCCCCATGCTTTTTTTTAAATTTTATAATCTCTCATAAGACTTTGCATGTGCAGGTAAATAAGAAAATTCGAAAATATGTATTACTAGTTTTATTTATCTATTATATTAAAATAATTAATCCAATAATGAAGTCACAATTACATAGCAAAATAATATTGTATAACAAATAATTAATCTAATAATCAAGTCACAATTACAAAGCAAAATAATATGGTATAAAAAATAAATAATTAATCTAATTCACACTTGAAAATTTCGCGGCAGGTAATTATTCTGATTCTTCTTCTATCAGATCGGTATGTTGACAAATTGGAAGGTGGAAACCATCGTAAAAGCAAGGGAAGCACAAAGGCTTACGACACCACGAACATAAGATGAACGCAATACCACCGCAGCCACATTTAACCTTGCGGATTCTATCAGGAAAGCAAACTTCGTTTACGTTCTGAAAAAGTGTTCTATTCGTCATTAATTTGGCTGCAAACCACGCATACTTTAGCATATCTTCAAATATAGGCGCCAGCAATTGATGGTGGATTAAAGAATGTATTTTGAGTGCATCGTCTTCACTATTTATCTGGCGATCTTCTTTCAATAAATGAGTACTATTTTGGAATCGTTTGATAACATTTTTTACCTGTCGGTAGAAATAAACGTCGCACGGTTGGCAATAAGGTGTACAACCTAGCGGAATAATTTTTAATTGGCACGTCGGATCGTTGTCCTCATTAACGAATGTCGAGTCAAACATGGAAGAATTAGTTTGGCCTCCCCACGAATCAATTATTAAAAGAAAATCCTCTTGCTTCACGTACGGCTTCAAAACTTTTTCAAGAAAATCAGCGAATAATTGTGAAGTTAATTTCCCCGATTTCGATGCAGTGACGATAATATTTTTATAAATGCTCGGCAGTTCGTTGATATGTGTTTAAACTCGTGGCCCAAACTTACCAGTTTGTTCTTGTAAACAAATGAACACATGTAGAAGCAATTTACCAGAAGCTGTCATACAATACTGCGCGGTGTATGAATGGGTTACCTTATTTAAATCTCCCAAATATATGTTAACTGTTTTATCTCCCATGTGTGTCAGCGTTCGATTTATACCGACACGGTACTCACAACCAGTTTGATCTGTATTGATCACGAAATCTGGATCGTAGTTTGGAATCACCTTCGACACTTGCTGTTGGAAAAGTTTTTCAGATTCCATGAGAGCCTCCGGTGATCTCATTTCTGTTTGTTTGATATATTTGGTGACCTTTCGTTGTCGAATCTTCTTTTGAAATCGTTCACCCACCTGGCTGATGCAGTAAAATCGAAGTTATCATATTGCATCGCTGCAGCTAATGACCACTGTTGGAGCGTTCGTGTGGTAACAGGTATCATACTTTTTCTTACTTCGACAAATCGATCGTAAGTCCACTTGTCTATCATTTCCCATTTTTCAAAAACTGTTCCTCCGTTTTCAATGTCTTTTTCCCAAATTTTCAGTTGGCCTTTGTGTTTTAACACAGCACCTCCGTTCTTTTGTAGAGTATTTACCGACCACTTCAGGTGTTCCCTCGCCATATTAACAATTTTTATTTTCGTGTCTAATGGAATGTGTGTAGTGACACGAGGTTTTTTTGGGGATGGACAATATTCACTTGGCGCAGACTCTGAAGATGACGTCGATGAAGATTTGATTAGTGAATAATCGGGGGATGTAGCAGTCATTTGGCCTTCTTCAAAAATTCCCATCTTCTCATCTTCCAAAAATAATTCCTCCGTTTCTGTCAGGTCCGCATTTTCTATGGTCGTTTTTATTTGTTCGACCATCTTCTCGGCGAGAACGGTTGATTTTATCGAAGGATTTTCACTTCCGGTTTCGAAAACGATATTCTTTCGACGCAAGGATTTAACACATTCATACACGGCATCAGTGACGTCTTCTTTTGAATGTTGAAACTTGTAATCATTGATTTCACTCTCCAAAGGAGCTGGATTGCCGGCTCCTTGGACGGTCTTCCATTTTTGCACAAATAATATTTTCCAGAAGTACTTGGACGGTCTTCCATTTTTGCACAAATAATATTTTCACAGTGAATAATACGTCTTGCCTGGTCGAGAATTGCAGTGAAATTGATGACATAGGCTCTATATAGCAGTATGGATTACCAGACCGAAAACTGGTCTTTGCCTGTGACGGACCTGTGAAACAAAGACAAGTATTGCATTTATATTATTCACCTGCACATGCAAAGTCTTATGAGAGATCATAAAATAAATTAAAAAATTGAATAAAAAAAAAAGCATGGGGACGCGAACCGTGAACTTTCAGAGTGCCAGTCCGTCGACTTACCGTATTAGCTACGGCGCTACGGCGAAGAGATCAAAGAGTAGTGTAGAGATCAAAGTGTACCACCTTCGGTGTACCGAGGGCGTCACAAATTTTCAAAGGTCAGACATTTTGTGAGTGGTTCAGCTCCTCGCCCCGACTCTGTGGTCCGTGATTCATTGAAAGTATTGCCGTAATATTGAGGGGTTCTAATAAAATATTAGAACGAAGGGTATATCCAGCATTTGGGTGGGATTGATCTCTTCGGAAGAAGCGCTTCATACAATTATAATAGAACTTCATTTACAGGTAAGTCCGTTTAATTATATAATTGTATTTCGCGCCTCTTCCTCCGAGATCAAAGTGTAGCTGTTTAAAGTTATTTACGGCGATTGTGTTGTGAAAGCAGAATATGTATGTTTATATGGAGGGTTGTTTCTCTAGAAACAATGCATTATATTTTAAAAACTTTTTCCAGGTTATTTTCCGGCTTCAGTATTTTTCTTTACATTCTTATCTAATATTGACAAAGCAAACGATTTCATTTCCTCTATCTATCTGTTATAAAACTTTGCGAAAGTCTGTGATTTTGTTGACCACCCCGCAGTTTTTAGTATGGTATCAATGTTCCAGATATCAATGTTCACGCCATATCGTTTCGCGGCAGATGTGGCTGCATGGCGTGTGCTGTAAGCAGTGAAAGATTATGTATCGATGCCGCTGATCTTTAATACACTTTTAATCCAGCGACTTAGCGTTTGAGTGGAAGCGCGTTTGTGGGGTTTTTAAAATGTTATAAAAAGCTTTTGTTCCGTTCCTCGTGTTTCTTTCGTTTTTTTCCAAATACTGTTCTAACGTGGCAGCGGGACATATTAATCTACCCTCTGAAAAGAAAGGGATGATAAGCGTGGGTTGTGTCTTTAACCCCTGACGTTTTAATCCATTCGACAATTTTAAACTCGATCGCTTCGTTTCCCCTTCGGATGTTTCCAATATCTATTAAGAACAAGGTCTGCATACGATGGCTGGTTACCAATGCTAATAATGTTACTAGCTTTAATGAAATTTTTTCAAGTGACAAATGTTCATTCGCTCCCCACTTTCTCAACTCATCCAAAACGGTCTGGGGATCCCATGTTGAGTCGTATTTTGCTCTAGGCGGTCTTAATCGGGCGATCACTTTAAAAAAAATGTTTGAGCTGTGGATCATCGCCAAGTTCAGGCCCATAAACCAGGGCAATTGCAGATCTCGCGTAGTTAAGAGTTCCATAAGACGCACCGTTCTTATATTCCTCCGCAAGAAAAACAAAAATGTCCAGGATCGAACCACGGAAAGGATCAACGTTACTTCTTTGACAGAAATCCCACCATTTCCTTAATCCACTGTCATATTGTTTCTTTGACGAATTACTCAACGAAGACAGCATTATTTCCGCTGCTTCCACGGGCAATGATTTCAATTTGAATCCTTCCTTGACAAAATTCCCGCAACCAGGGTAATTGTCTTCCACATTGGGTGAAGTTTCCTATCAAAAGATGTCAACAAATTTTGATTAGGCTGAAAGAAAATCGGTTCAGATTCCAGTAAGGACATATATGTGGGAAACCACGGCTGAGCTGGCCAGTGTGGAACAACTAATATCCCTCTCGAATTTTCAAATTTAATTTTTTCTAAAATGCGGAGTATTAATGAAAGAGGCGGGGGGGGGGGGAGGCATAAAAGAAGTATCGATTCCATTTACTTGTAAATTCGTCAACAGTCATTGATTCCGGATCTTTTTTCCATGACACATAATTTCGGCATTTTGCATTTGACCTTGTTGCAAAAAGATCGATGTTTGGGCGGCCAAGCTTGCGTACGATTTCATTAAATGCTTTGCGTGATAATTCGTATTCCGTCTCTGGCTCGAGCCGCCGAGACTCGAAATCAGCTTCCACGTTATCTTGTGAAGTTATGTAAGAAGCAAAAATCCAGATATCCCTTTGTTCACACCAGTCCCACATATCTCTAGCGATTTGAGCCAGATTCGGACATCAGATTCCCCCTTTTTTGTTAAGATATGCGATGGCTGTAGTATTATCGACCCTTTACAAAACATCGCAGCTACGAAAATCCTTCGGAAAACACTTGAGACCCATCCAAAAAGCTATTAACTCTAAGTGATTAATATGCAAAAATTCCTCATTTTCCTTCCAATGTCCATGAACACGTTTTCCTTCATAAAACGCCCCCCCCACCAGAACGTGATGCGTCAGTAAAAATTTCAGCGCGCGGGTTGAAGCAACTTATCGAATTGATTGAAAAATGAATATTTCTATTCCACCAGTCAAGGTCTGCTTTTGAAATTCCGGATAAGGGCATTTTGGCTTCAAAATTATCCTTGTTTTGTTCGAGTGCCGGGAATTTTTCACGTTCGAAACTTCTTATATGCACTCGGCCGTATTTAAGTGTCGAGCAACATGATCCTTGAAGTCCAATAAAAGCTGCGAATTCTCTAATTATACACTCTCTACTTTTCTGAATTTTTGATAAATGATTAACGGCTACGTCCCGCTTTTCAGTTGGAAGCTCAACAGTCATTTTTTGTGAATCGTATATGAGGCCGAGACATTTACAACGCTGTGAAGGTGTCGTGTTACTTTTTTTTGTATTGATTATAAAACCGAGCCGGTGTAATAAGCTTTTAGTTTCCTGAACATTACTCTGACAAGTCGCCAAAGAGTCTCCCAACAATAACATGTCGTCCAGATATATCACGGACTCGTAACCCAAATTTCTTAGATGAGAGATGACCGGTTTCATGAGTTTTGTGGAAGTATAAGGAGCCGTACTTAAATCAAACGGCAAACAGCAAAACTCATATAGAGTGCCCATAAATACAAATCTTAAATATCTTCGATCTACTTTTGCTACTCGGACAAGATATTAAGCATCTTTTAAGTCCGGAGTTGCCATGTAATAACCAGGGCTCAGGACACGACGAACCGTTTTTTCATCCTCTAATTTGAAGTGTTCTGGTTTTAAGAATTTATTGAGTTGTTTAAGGTTTAAAATCAATCGATGTGAGCCGTCAGGCTAAGGAACTAAAAAGATCGAAGAAACGAATTGATTGTTATCTGGTTCTGTTTGATGCCCCTATCGCTATTAAGCGAGATCGTTGATCCATAATTATAATTTTTTTCCTCCGCGGACCATTGAGTGTCGCCGGAACGGGACATTTGCACAGGTTCAGACGCGAAAGGGATCTTATATCCCTCTATCCAGCCCAGAATCATGCTGTTTTCCGTAATTTCCATCCATTGTGGAAAAAATCTACTAAGGCGACCTGCCGTGTAACTTACAATATTTAATTGCGTCTCTTTGGATACGTTGATTTCTGCGGCAGTCTGCGGTTCATTTGAGGCTTCTGATTAGGATACGATGACTTCTGCCCGCCCTGTGCTTTATAGGTTTGACGCATGTAATTATTTTGACTTTGCTGAGGTTTCGGCTGAAAACTCTGACTCGACGTAGCAAGACTTTTTGCAGCCTTTACTTTATCATCCAAGTCCTTTCCAAATAGCCATTCGTCAGCCGTTGTTGAGTTGAGAGCCTCGCGCGAGGATATGTTGATATTCATGTCCGAGGTTAGAAAAAATTCACAATAGCCCACTGAGAATGCTGAGCATTTGCAATTTCTCCTCTGCCTCAAATTTGAATACCAATGACGTTAAATTTAGTAGTCCACTGATCCCAGCGGTTATTCTCTCTTGTTTTTCAACAGTTTTTGAAAGGCAGTTTTCGGGCGGAGGGAATTTTTTTAACAACGCTTTTTTCTCTTCCTCAGGGAGACCTTTTCTTAGAATCTCCTCCACCCTTACTACGAGATCCTTGTGGACTGCTGGAGCTAAAACCGTCTCCGGCATAAGCCTGTCACCAATAGCCTGCAAAATCATCTCTACGGTCAGTTGATCTTCCATGCTGACTGACTGTTTAGTATTCGTTTCAGTAGAATCCTGTGGATTCTTGTCTGCATCGACTTCTGGTGACGGCTGAATTTCTTTATCTTTTTCTACTCTTGTGCGTTATCTTGTACTACTCTCGTTAGTAGCTTTCTCGGGAGTACTTTGACAATCATACTCACTGGGAGTTGAAGACTCCTTATCATGACGATATTTTTCTACGGATCTTTCGCTGCGACGTGAGTGACTACGGTCATGTCTTTTGCAATTTCGGCGAACATGGTTACGATCTTCACTCTCATCTCTATATTCAATCCGACGACGTTTATGATACTTTGGCTATTCTCGATCTCCACCGGATGACCATGATCTCGCTTTGCTATGACTGTCTAGTGACAAGATAATTTATATCGGTGTTTTTTTGTGTAAATATTTGCCAATATATATACACATATATCAATTTTTTCCTTTGTTTTTTTTTGACAGGTCAGAAGAAACAAATGCCTGGCAAGTAGAAGGCCCTTCTTTCCAGACTTTGTGACGCGGTCGGACCGTGTCACGAGTCAAAGATATTTCGTCTCAACGCCAAATATCCCATTGGTGAATCGAGACATAGGATTTCGTACTGGAAAAAACAACCGCCTTGCAACGCATCGTTTTTTCCTTCCAGGTGAATTGACTTCGCGATCTGGCTGCAGACCAAACCGCGAGTCTATGACATTCCCATAGCACGTTTACAACCGGTTGGACCGGGCGAGAAAGGGTGTACATTTTCTTGCGCGAATCGGTTTTAACGATATCAAGATGTCGTACATCTGCATTGATACGCTCACGGCGTATTTCGCGTTCGTTAACCTCACTCACTTCGCTTGTGTCGTTTGGTCCTCCGATACTCGTCCAGCTCTTTTTTCCATCGATGTATTCGGTCCTCTAAATATTTTTCTTCGTCCTCTTCTGGAGAACGATCCCTACGATTTCGTTTTCTCATATAACCTTACTTTCTGTAGCGACTCGGGTGTTCGGTCCTAATTGATAGTGTTATTATATATAATGCACTCGGTAGGTTGTGTTTTTTAAATTCGTAGTTTAATTCATCATTATTTTTATCAATAATCAAATATTCTACTAGTTTGGAACAATGTTTCATCGAGTTGTGGGCCGCAATGTGTCATTGCGCTGTGGGATACAATTAGTTGACTCCCAACGTTGTCAAATAATATGACCACGGCGTTGAGGTAAAAATGCGAAAAAAGATATTTTTGTTTAGTCATACATAAATTCACACTCTACCCATCTATCTGACACATTATAGCCCACTCCTGGGGTACAATGATCCGATCTGCAAATTTTTTTCGATCCCGTGATTTCGGTGTTTTTAATCTTTTTACAAAAAAAAGATTAAAAAAAGACTGTCTGGGGTTATCTGTCCCCGTTATTTTATAATCCCTACCCATTGATCGGATTATCTTACCTACCGTCTCCTACTCGAGTCGCGGGTTATCTGTCCTCGTTATTTTTTAATCCTTCCCCGTCGATTGGGTTATCTGGCCTACCGTCTCCTGCTCGAGTCTCGGGTTATCTGTCCTCGTTATTTTTCAATCTCTCCCCATCATTTGGGTTATCTTACCTACCGTGTCCCTTTAAAGTCTCGGATTATCTGTCCTCATTAATTTTGATGCCCTCCCCATCGATCGGGTTATCTTACCTACCGTCTCCCTTTAAAGTTAAAGTCTCGGGTTATCTGTTCTCGTTATTTTTCAATCCCTCCCGTTTCGAGCCTCGGGTTCTCTGTCCTCGTTATTTTGTATGCCCTCCCCATCGATCGAGTTATCTTACCTACCGTTTCCCTGCCGAATCTCGGGTTATCTGTCCTCGTTATTTATTAATCCTTCCCTGTCGATCGGGTTATCTGGCCTACCGTCTCCTGCTCGAGTTTCGGGTTATCTGTCCTCGTTAATTTTTATGCCCTCCCCATCAAACGGGTTGTCTTACCTATCGTCTCCCTTTCGAGTCTAGGGTTATTTGTCCTCGTTATTTTGTAATCCCTCCTTATCGATCGGGTTATCTTACTTACCGATTCCTGTTCGAGTCTTGGGTTATCTATCCGCGTTATTTTTTAATCCGTCTCCACCGATCGGGACGGGATTTGTTTAAATTAATAAATGAAGGCTGAAAAATTGCCGCTACCCTTCCACAAGACGAGTCTTTAGCAAACCCCGTTTGCTAGAAAGCTCAACAGTAATCGAATTTCCACCGATGACCGTCGCCAAAGAAAGAAATCTATTCGAGCCCATTTATTTAAACAATTCACGATCGCAAAATTTTACCGCTCTTCCGTAGAACGAGACTCTAGCGAGCTTCATTCTAGAGACTTTGATCCGCGGATAACCTGTTGAAAATAAATCCTGGCATCGAGAAAAAATGTTGAACATATTGTTCAACCAATAGGCATAATTGTTAAATTGTAGCATTCTCTCGTAGAGAGAATCTCTAGCGATCTCCATTACTAAAAAATGTTTATCTTGGAAAACCTGCCGAGAGAAACCCTTGGCAGAAAACGTTGGCAGAGAGAACGAATGCTAAACGTATTTGTTTAGACAATAGGGTTCGCCTGTCAGATTTCACCACTCGTCTGCTGAGCGAGTCTCGGGCGATCTCGTTTGATCGATAATTTGGCCAAAGCCGAATGCATCGATGATAAGCTGCATCGAGAATATAAATCGTGCATGGGCTTATTTGTTTAAATTAATTAATAAAGATTGAAAAATGTCACTACCGTGCCTCAAGACGAGTCTCTAGAAAATTCAGTTCAACAGTAATGAAATTTCCACCGATGACCGTCGCCGAAAAAAAAAAATTAATTTGAGCCCATTTGTTTAAACAATACACGATCGCAAAATTTCACCGCTGTTTCGTAGAGCGAGACTCTAACGATCTTCATTGCTAGAAGCTTCGATCCGCGAACAATTTGCCAAAAATAAATCCCGGCAGAAAGAAAAAAATGTTTGCTCATATTTATTTACAATAGGTATTAGTTGTTAAATTTTAGTACTCTCTCACAAAGAGAGTATCTGGAGTTCTACATTGCCCGAAAATTCTGGCCTCGGAATACCTGCCGAAGGTAAACCTCGGCAGAGACAACGAATGCTGAACTTATTTGTTTAAACAATAGGCATTGCTTGTAAAATTTTACCACTCGTTAGCTGTGTGAGTCTCAGACAATTTCGTTCGTTCGAGAATTTGACCGAAGTCGAATTCGAAAGCAATTCACGATGGCAAAATTTCACTGCTCTTCCGTAGAGCGAGACGCTAGCGATCTTCATTGCTAGAGACTTCGATCCGCAGTCAACCTGCCGAAAATAAATCCCGATAGAGAGAAAAAATGTTGAACAATTTGTTTAAACAGTGGGCATAAGTTGTCAAATTGTAAGAAAATTCTCGCTTTGGAAAACCTGCCGAAGGTAAACCTCGGTAGAAAGAACGAATGCCGAACATACTTGTTTAAACAATAGGCATGGCCTGTAAAATTTTACCACTCTTCTGCTGAGTGAGTCTCGGACGATTTCGTTCGTTCGAGAATTTGGTCAAAGTCAAATTCATCGACGATGAGCTGCATCTAGAATATAAATCGGGCTCGAGCTTGATTATTAATTAAAAATGGATGGACAAATGTCACCACCCTTCCACAAGGCGAGTCTCTAGCAAACCCTGTTTACTAGAAAGTTCAATCATGAAATTTCCACCGATGCCCGTTGTCGAAAAAAGATATCGGTTCGAGCCCATTTGTCTGTACATTGCAATAAAGTTTCACCGCTCTCTGCAGAGCGAGTGCATGCCATGAGGCGTAGCATGGTTGCTAAGCCTAGTGTGTGTGTGCATCGCTCGATACACACACACTTATTTATAAGGTGTTTTCGGTACGACCGAACAGCGTGCGAAAACGTTACATTGTTTCTGCACGCGGTCGGCGTAGCGAATACACACCCATACACGGGCGCACAGCGATCGTTGGCTATTCGGTCTCGATTCTTCGACGTAGTGCGAAGAATGGAGACCCTGTAGAAATCGAGCGTAGCGCCTTCCGCGGTGGTGACGGTAGCTCGCAAAACTGCGAGCTCGAGTCACCACCGCGTCGAAATTTCCTGGCGTGTGATACATGCCCTTAAAGACTAAAAAGTAGAAAATAATTTTTTCTACCAAGTCACCTATATGTGACTATAAATAAAAGCTTCGAGCGCTCAAAAATCCGTTAACATATCAACTGTATTTAATTTACTGTAAAACAACCTTAAATTTCTTAAATAAAAATCATGAAAGTGAGTATAAACGTGTGATAATAATTTCTCTAATTACCATTGTGCCAAATTCCAAATGCCAAACACGGTTAATGAAACAGAATTGATAAAATTCATTAAACATTTAAAAACATTCAAATATAGGTGACTCGGTAAAAAAAATTATTTTATACTTTTTAGTACATTAAATAAAAGCTTGTTTGATAAAAATATTTTTTTACATATTTCTATTCTAGAGCCTTTGGAAGTTGGTAGAAAAAATGGATTTGCAAAAATATTTAAGGATCTAATTTTTTATTTAAAAACTACAGCTCATGTGTGAAAGTAGTATTTCAGTACGTATATAAGGCCCACTATTATACTATTTAAAGAAAAAAATCACGGGAGTGACTACAATGCGTAACAAAACGCAACAGTATTTAATCAGTAGCTGAATAAGTCTGGCTTCAATGACTATAATTAGAAGTATTACAAAGAGACTTGCCGGCTTTTCCCTCCCGAAGGAGATTTTTTTCGCGTGAAAATTACGAAAACAGGACTCACAGTAACGTCAAACTCGCGTTTGGTCGGTTGTCGAGTGAAGCTAGCACCGCAACCCTTCGCGCGATCGCAGTCCCATCCCTGTTGCCTTCATTTTTGGGCACGCTTTTTTTTATCGTTTCCTCATTGGAGTTTAGGCTCCTATATCTAGCCTCCATGCACGTGCACATCAACGAGGACATAACCTCTTTACTCGGATAAGCAGCAAGTTCAAATAGAACATAATTTCGCAACATGAACGTTACAGAAAATAAAACAATGTTATTGGGTTTTATGAAAGAGGACGAACACTTAGCACAAGGCGGATTGTGGTACAGTAGTTCAAATAAATAAATACTGGTTAAATATAAAGGGATTCTTATAACTCAATAGTACAATTATTGTTCATCGTTAATTAATCGAACTACTATGTAATATATCCAGGACAATATGTGGGTCACAATTTCCACCTCTTTAAACTCGGTCGGGAGCGGACCATAGAAACAAGTTAAAGAATAGCAAAAGCACAATCATTATCACATTATGCATTATTATCGAATAATAATCATTTACTGTCTGCGGTATAAACTTCGAGTTATTAGTTTTTATAAAGGATTTGGCGTCGAGATGCTGCCATCTGTAAATAAACTATTTTGTAGCAACTCGTTTTATTATACAGCTTTGGATGTGTCGGTGCTGCTTTAGAAAGAAGCTCATGCATGCGCACTACAATTTTCGACACGAAATTTCGTGTCGAGTAAGGTCACGTTAATAATCTAGCATTTTCACTAGGTGAAGAGAACCGTAAGAGAGTGAACTGCAGACTTTTGTCATTTTCACTCAGAGTGAGTTATGCTCCCTGATGCTCGCGGGAACGGAATAAATGCTGTCAACCGTAAAAAACAAACTCGTGATACAGTGCGTTGTTGCCTAATGTATCACATTTTTTTAAATATAAATAAATCAAGAAATACATATTGATTTAACATGAAAAACATGTTATCAATACGCTCGTGTAAAAGTAATAATAATCTTAAATACAGGACTCGAAATTTATTAGAGTAAACGTGTCGTTTTCGAGCGAAATATGGGTGCGTAGAAGTTGGCGCCCTGCTCGAGAACAATAGAATTTCCTCCCTGATTCCCCCTAAGGATAAGCTGTCCCAAAACTCCTTCAAAGTAAAAAAACGACCGTTAACAGCTCAACTTACTGTACAAATAGTACGGGGCGTCGAAATCGTCAGGCAGCGTCTAAACACCAAATAGTTGGCGTCTAGACGCTGCCGCATCTCTTGATTTATGAATCATCAAAACAAATACTTATTATGGGTAATCTATAAACTTTATTATTACGTTATGAATATTTTTTTTGAAGTGAAACTTCTTATACGAGGTTCTGGCATTTAACGTTTGCGTTACTTTCTAACACTACCGCCGGAGGGGGAAAACAAAGAGCGAGAGATGGCCGGTGGGTGACAGGAGAGACGTGCGCATGCGCACTAGTATCGCCATGGTGTACGAAGAATCATACGGCCCGTTACTAGCAACCTTTCGAAAAACATTCTTGCTTTACTTCTGCTACTCAGCAAATGTTTTTGAAATGTGCCTCAAGTGACGCTCCGCAGGCATTGCTTGTTGCGTTTGTGCTGTTTACCTCGGTGTATTTACATTCGATTTATAGTGTAGAGAATTTTAGTTTCTGTTTGTTTCATTTTTTATAAAATATTTTGTAAAACACATGAGGTGAGTGATATGGGATGAATATTGAAAGTGACAATTTAAAGCACTGAAAGTGTGAAAAGTGCAAAATGGCTAATAATTGTGGAAATAACTCACCGAGTTCTAAGTTATCTGAAGGTACGTTTTATTTTATCTTTTTCTTCCATTCTTAATAATTTCAATCAATTCAAAAAATTGAATTCAATTGAATTTTAATTGCAATCGTACGGGAGTCAATCAACTTTCAATGAATTCCAAATTTATAGTTGAATTGCCAATGCAAAATTAAGTTTTTGTTCGAAAATTGTATGAATAAAAGTTAATCCTGTAATTTTGCAATTTAAGAACATTCAATCATTATATTTCTTTTCAGCACAATCTGGTATTTTCATTCATCATCGGCATGAGTGTTTGAAGTTTCACTTCTAACGAGTGTGGCTACCACGCATACAATTTTTTATTTCCGTGGTCTTTAAATAAAATATATTTTTCTTTTGGTTGAAACATTGTTCTCCAAACTGTATACTTTAATTTACAGATATGTTCAAGAAGCTTGCTATGAGGAAAATAAACACGATTTAAAATCTTAAAAACGTTTTCGGAGGTATCGTGTAAATCTCATATAATTCCAATTAGTTCAGCAAGCATACCCTTTACGAGTTGCGGTGTGCGTGTCGGAAAAAGAAATCTGCAAACAAGTGCCGTAGCACTTGAATCGTTCGTGATCGCATATACATGATTCACATATATGGGTCGGAGGCATAGCTATCAAGAAGCATGCCAATCAAAAGAGCTCCGGAATCGGGCATAGATCGACCGAGGTAATCGATGTTTAAAAGGAGTGTAACCACGCGCGTCATCGATTGTTGTTCGAGAGCATGAGAGCGACGGATCATAAAAAATTTATGATTTGGTATTTTGAAAGTAAATTTATCGTCTTTCAATACGTGCAATAAATAAATAAATCGCTATCAACGAAAAGTATTTATAAGAATACCCTACGTTAGTGCAAAATCATACAGCTGACCAAACTTACGAAACTCAAAGAAAAGCTTAAGATATAAGCATATAACACGTAATAAATACAGTAGAATCTCGATTATCCGAACCCATCCGGACCGGGTTCTGTTGAGATTATCGAAAGTTTGGATAATAGAAATATGTAGTCGTGGGGAGCGGTTTTACATATTGCATACGGAATCAATAAAAAAGTACAGGTCTTTAACAATGTTACGTTAGGCTTGTCTATTACTAATATATGTTTGAAGGTCAACATAGTTTATATACCCTTAATATAAATACTCAAAATCTACTTTAAGGAGTTTCGTGACGGCTTATCTTAAGGGGGAATCAGGAGGGTAATTCTGTTGTTCTTGAGCAGGGCGCCAACTTCTACACACAAATATTTTGTTCGAAAAAGACAGGATTGCTGTAATACATTTTGAGTCCTGCATTTAAGATTATTATTTTTACACAAGCGTATTATTAACGTACTTTAAATGTTATATAAATACGTATTTTTCGATCATTTTCTATCTTTTTAAAATTGATAAATGTGGCAATAGTGCACTGCTTGTATTGCGAGTTAATTTTTTCACAGTTGGTAACACTTATTCTGTTATCGCGAGCGCAGCAACTCATGCAGTCCATAAAAAAAATAACATTTCTTTATTAAACCGTATGAATTCTGAACGATATACGTCAAGTGTCAAAAATAAAAATGCATTACTCCTCTTTAAAAATGCGTTTTATTGAACATACAGCCGTGCCACGGTAATTAGTGGTATTTAAACACGCGCGCCATTTAGCACATATGTGACGTTGCCACACTTCGCCTCTATGTTTCATCGGTGGGGGAAAACTGATCGTTTTCATTTATAAAAATGTCAATAACTAACTTTGTAGACGGATTATTTCATTTTTGGGTGACACGATTGTAATAATATACTGAATGGTTTTGCAGTTTGTTTATAACATTCTTACCATTTTTTCACACTATTTCGTGTGTAAAACTGCCGATCAGCGACGAATGTAGGCATCTTCCTATGTTAAAAAGTGTGTTTTCAATTGTAAATTTTATGGAAACGGTGTAGACGATCGATTAAAAATTTTGAGGGTGCGATCAGTATATGACAAAGAATCTACTGCATAAATTTAAATGAAATGGTAATATTTCGTCACTTGTCCCGAAAATCATTAAGACGTTTTTTATTCGGAACTGCTCAATCTTTGGTTGCTGTATGAATGCTACACGTTTTTTTGCAGCCAAATCGCGCAGGCGCTTGAGCAGAAGAAGCTTATGCAGCTTCTTTTTTTTTTCTCGTACCACTCGAGGCCGATGTCAAAGGCCGAAAACGCCTCGGTTTGCGGCATTTTCGTGCCCGGGCCTGCAAACCGATGCTCGACCAGCGCGAACGAGTCTTGTTCAAGCTCGAGCTCGCTTGTTGTTAGCAACAATGTAGCTAAAGTCGATTAAAATGTATAAAATGTCGTGCCATGATTCGGGTACTGGAACGATTGGATGAAGCAAATCGTCGTTCGGATAACGGAGAATTTGGATGACGGGAGTTCGGATAATCGGGGTTCTACCGTATATGGATGTGATTAGCTAGCGAACCGTGTCAAGTAATACTATACTTTTCCGTTTTTATTTGAAAAATAATAACTATCGATTTACAAAAAAATTTCGTCGAGATTACCTACAAAGACTTTCAACCTCCAATAATTATATTCGGTTCCTTTCAAGCTCCAATAATTATATCAGATTCTATCAGGTGATGCGGTAGAACTATTTTTCATATGATATGATAAAATTTTAGTTGTATTTTGGATGACACCCACCTAAACGAGGTGCCAATTTTTTTTATTTCATATTCCCGCTATGGGAAGGCACCTTATAAATTATTACTACGATTTCTTCGATTACGTCTGTCATTGGGTCAGTTAGGTGCATCTGCATATTAGACTTTATTTCGTCAAGTACTATATAGTTAATGTTTGAAGGCTGATAGACATGCGCCCAAACAGAAAGGCCGAGATTTTGATGATTCTGAATTTACCTCGAAGCCATTAAGGCGGGCAACCAGTTTAGATGCTTCAAAAAATCAATTATTTTATTTCATAAATCGTTAGCAAAATATCTTACGAATACACCCTGAAAATTTCAAAACGATATTCGGATTCCTTCTAACGGTAGGCATATAAATAATAAAGACTCTCCGCTTGACTCCCAAGCGCGCTCAGGTATCCACGAGCGCTCAGTTAGGTAGTTTGTTTGGGTTTGTTTGTTTGTTTGGGTTTTTATAACCTAAACAAACCCAAACTCGACCGTTTGGCGATTATCTCCAAAACATCTCCATTCTGGGTACAAAATAATCGAGGTAGCGGCATTTCTTGCTGCTATTTTATTCAACGAAGGAAATTCAGCCCTACTCATGGTTATGAACTATAAATTGTAGTTGGTAAGTAGAGTTCCGGATATGCCGCGCAAATGGATCAAATGCGCGTGGCTCGACAAAATAGAAAAAGTTTATTAGAGACAAAAGAAGCTCGAAAAGCTCGTAGAGAGGAAATGTAAGCTTCAAATGAGTTTCATTTCAGAGGGAGGACTGCTCTATGGTGCTGGAATCGCTGATTAATCGGTAAGACACTTTATCATTTGATTTTGAGTTTTTTGTTTGTGAAATTTTAAACGTGTTTTTCTCGAAACGACATTTTTTCAATTTGCGGGAATCATAACTCAAAAACTAATCGATGGATGATCTTCAAATTTTGAACACGTTTACATAATATAATTTATTAAAACATAAACCTAAAGTTGGAAAGATTAGATTGTTTAAAACATATTTATTATTGCAAAATAGCGGGGAAAAAATGCTTAAAATCGATCATTTTCTTTCAAACACGTTCCAACATTCAATTCGCGATTTTTTTTTCAAAATTTAGGTTCATGTTCTTAAAAAAACATCTCTAGAATCTATACAAATTCGTTGGACTATTTCAGATGCAAATTACGAGCTGCACAATTCCCGCAAATCGACAACGACGATGAGGAGACGCCAAGGGACACAGCGGATTACACCTTAATTATTGCATAAAATAACTTGAAAAAATTACCAGAGATGTATGGAAATATGAATAAATTATTGTCAGAGTTGCGGAAATTTCCGTTTTTTTTTCACAATAAAAAAATCCAAAAAATCATCTAATTTTCGGTTTCCTAAAGTGGTTGCCCGCCTTAAGAGATGAATCTTTGCACATATCTTCCCCTTCTACACGATTGCGATGCTGGTATTGTTTACTCGGAGATATACGAAGTGGATTTATAAATTTTGTAATAATATAAGCAGCAGGGGAACATGAAGAAGGCTGTCCTTTAGAATGGAACAAGTCAGTTCAAGGCTGAGAAAATGCGCGCCAATCTTAATTGCCAAATGCGAGATGGCGTTAACAACTTGGCTGCATCAACGGACTAGTGCCCAATACTGGCGCAAATTTACTTCTGTCGGGTACCGTTCGAATTGTTATCGCCATTCAGTCCGCAACACACAGCTTAGCGAGAGGTATTTGCAGTGCTAGTTAGAACAATGTACTCCTACAAGATGATCTACTGGTTCTTCTCACGGATTTACGTGCTTGTGTTTGGATTCAATGTACTTGCAACTACTTATCCGACTTTCTTTTATCCTTGGAGCGAATTGAATCGGCGTTATCAAATCCGGTTCCCGGCTTTACCACGGAGATTCAATCAGCCGACGCGAATAAATTACAAACGTAAGCATTGTTATTTTCATACATGATGGTACGTTGAGTACACAATAGAAATAGAATTGATTATACATGTGGTAAATGCAGTGAAACGACAATGTTTTTTTTATTGTGTCATTATCTGGGAAGCGTTAAGCATTTGTTTTGTTGAATATCCGATTAACGTACCGTTAATATCAGATTGTGAAAGTTCTTTATTCGATCATCTCGCTTTCATGGAGCACAACAGGAAACAAACTTACCTCACAATGAAAACAAACGTTTCGTGTCACTGATAACTGGATTCTCGTCAAAACAATATACCATTATCGAGCCATGATTAATGACTCGATAACAGAATTAAAAATTGTGTTTCGTTCTGTTCTTTACTAATTTGTGGTTCGAACAGATAGCAAGGAAACTATAATACTTGCACAAATGTTCTAGTACACTTTGCATCCTCATGAGCGAACAATTATTTTTAATTTCAATGTTTCATAGAACGGCAATTGTACTTTCTTAATTCGAAAATAATCTAGGAATTCGTATTGGCATGAACGTTAAATAATTAAACAGAGGAAACCCCGTCCACTACCGAATTTTTCGAAGAATGGCCTTACTTAAAAAAAATGTTGATTAGGGATATTCGATCTTCTGAAAAAATCGATTTCGAGATCGATTTTGAATCGGTTGTTTGAGAATCGATTCTGCAAAAAATCGAAACATAAAAGATCGATCTTGCAAAAATCGATTTTCTTACATTATACGATATCAAAAATAAAGCTCAAACGTACGTGGATAAACTAAACAGCACATTCTGAACAAAGAAAGGCGTACACATCTTCAACCCTTTAAGGCGAAGTCGAAGGTGTAACGCGTGACATATTAGTGCGAAAGAGATTGCTCAAATTTTCCAACAGAGATTTTTCAAAGATGATTAATATTTAAGGCAAAAGAAAATCGTCAAGCTCTGCGTCAGGGAATTGTCCAGAGCCTGATGTCTTCTTTATCCTAAAAAAAATTAACCATCTATGAAAAAACTAAGTTGGAAAATCTGTGAGGTTATGTTGACCTTGTACATGCTCCTCGGTCCGAATTCTCTTTTCTGGTAAAAAAAAACCGATTCGCGCCTCTTTCCTGGTGCGTTGGAGAAATAATCACTCGATTATCTTCCATCCAGACAACGAATCGATTCTGGCTAATAAAAATGTTTTCGATTCTCAAAAAAATTGGACGCCAGAGAATCGATACAATAAATCGATTTTTTTCATCGAGAACATCGATTCTCCTGACGATCGATTCACAATCGAACATCCCAAGTGTTAATCATACTGGGTCGGTAATCGAATTGTTAAAGATTTTTATAGCGCACTCGTTGTTGACAAAACTGCAAAGTTAATTCGTTGTTGACAAAACTGCACCTAAAGCAAGTATGCGGACATAATACATTTGAATAAGAAAAACGGTATTCTGACAATGCAGTTTTTATCTTTTCCGCAAATTCTTGAAATTAGGTTACGTTTATTATAAGGTTTAAGGTATGCTTAACCTCCTAAGACCACGCGTAATATTTCTGAAACAAAATTATGCACTGGTATAAAGCCACTCTTCAAATCACCCCACTGGAACCATGCTCCAATACCCTGGTACTGGAACTTAATTTTCAAACTAAGTTTAAAGTCTGAAGTAATCCAATGTCCTAAAATAAAGAACAAATATTTTGAGTTTTTCTCCTACGTTTTGACGTCCCTAAGTCAATACAAGAACACCCTCTACGAATCAAACCTAAATACTTTTTGTCACCGAGATATTAACATTTTTAAGTGTGGGTCTATACGACTAAATGATTTTGGTATAATATTAGTACAATGGGTCTATCTTCAATCTAAGCCTCTCCATTCTGAGCTTCAGAAGGTTAACTCGTTTATTTACAGTCGATGCCTGGTCACAGTATGACAATCCCGAGGAAGGCAGGGCTCGAGAAGGAGACATAATAGAACGTTCTGGTTCAAGAAAAACTATGACAACCAATAAAGATCTACTTTGGCCTCATGGCGTCGTGCCATATTTCATCGAAGATTCATTGGGTGATTATTGTTAATGAATACTGAAATATTCAATCATCATACACGATTGTATCCGCACGATATTTATTAATAAAATCGACCAACATTTTGTGGAAAACAGTTTTTGAAACATCTAAAGTCGATTTTACTAAATGTCGAAAATATTGGAAACGAAAGCCTAAACATTTAAAAAATTGTATGAGTAAAAATATTCTTCGATAAATAAAGCTCGCATTAACAGAATTAACAGAACAGATAAATGAAAATCTCATTAATAGAACGTATTAACATTAACCCAAACAGTATTATCAGAATCTACCTTCAGAATGTTTCCAAAAAAAAATGTTTATGTTTACCTATTTCAACTAAATCTGTCGTAAGTGGTTAAATCTTTACATGTAATTGTAATCCCTACTCGCTAAATGACTTCGTTTAATGAATTCAAATGATGAAAATAGCAGTGAGCATATAAAAAACATAGATTTATTCTCGCCCTCTCATATAAAATATATTTTGTAGCGAATGAGCCAGAGAAATTGGCTATTCTGGAGGATGCTATGGAAAGGATAATGAAAGTGACCTGCTTGAAATTCATTCGAATATATCCGGAACCAGACGGAAAATTTCTCTTCGCCGCGTGGGTAAACATAACTGGCAAAGATCAGGGTTGTTACTCAGACCTGGGCCGTTCAGATGTTTCTCCTAGCGTTCTGAATCTAGACGTTGATCGATGCTTTCGCACGAACGGACACGCCATTCACGAAATTCTCCACACTCTCGGAGCTTTTCACGAACATATGAGGCCTGATCGGGATAAGTATATAGAAATACTTTGGAACAACGTAAAAGAAGGTAATGTTGAAATTTTCGAAACCTCATGTTTTTAAAGATAGATATACGATAGTAACCAGGTCGAAAATTCTGATTTTTCTGGATGGTCTCAACGGTTTTCACGAAAAATGTGATCGATAGGTGATCGAATGATGAACGAGCGGTAATCGATAGGAGCATCCTAATTATCCTCGGAAAATTAAACAAAAACTCAAACATCAATCTCGTGATATCCAACGAAATTCAAGCAAACGCCTTTCAGAAATTCTAAATAGAATTTACCACTTTAATGAAGTGGAAGGAAAGGATGCTCCTTTCACGGAAGTTAAACCTATTCAACAAGTGCTGAAATGTTTGTGGTATTATTCTTTTTTTATAATGATTAACGACGCGCAAAGAGTTCTGGAATTGTGTTATGCTATAAATATTAAGATAATTCTTTCGCTACACGGCGTCGCCAATTTTTTGTTAATTCTGTTCCGGAAAAAACAATGGTATCTCAGTATTCGTCGAAACATATAGAGTACTCACGATATATTGTCCTCCATACAGATCTTCGAACGACGGTGATGGGGTTAGCCCGTGTATCGTAGATCGAACTATCTCACTCTACAGCCACGGGGCGGCATTGCGATCGAGAGGTTCAAAAACAGTAAAATTATATGACGCATAGGACGCTATTATTATATCTTGATATCTATTTATAAATCATCTTAAGTATGCTTGGGAAACAAAAAAAGGGTAAAAGAATCTAATTTTATTAATGCGGACTACTCCAGAGGGTCAGATATTTTTTTCTACACTTTAAATAATTCTTTAACATCTTACAAAAACGGTGCAACTGATTCGATGCCAAATAGTTCTAAGTGTGACTACAAAAATCTACTGTCAAACATTTGGGAATTTGTTATAAGTCAAAATTTACTTTTGTTACTCCTTAATCAATCAATAAATCTAAGTACTTAGATCCATAGAATGCTATTTATGAACCTAAATCTGTATTTAGATTAATTGATCATTATCTATAAACTCAAATCTATATTTAGCTTTAAATAATAGGTGTTAATAAATCTAAATTAGGATCTAGGTTTTAATAATAGGTTTGAATACACCTAAATCTGTATTTAGGTTTACAGATTTTTGGGCATTTCAACTCAACCGAAGCAAATTCACGTCGGACCCTGCGAATTTATGCTTTTCTTTTGTAATGTTTTTTGTCTGATAAGCCCAACGAGCTTCACAAATTGTTCAAATTCAAGAAGTTTACTTATTTCACCTGATTAAAAAATCTCTAAACATGTAAAAAAGCGCCAGCTAAAGTCTACGAATTCATGAAAAAATGTATTAAATTTCGACTTTTCTTTTTAAATGGTTCAAAAGCTCTGTATGTAGATGCTGTAATATACGTAGGTTCTTCGGGAAATCTAGATAGCACTTTGTATAAAACTGAATTAAATTAATATAGAATCCAGAAAATATCAAGACAGCGGAACGAATCATTCCAATCACGAGTTACGGAACTGATAAAAAATAATGAACTGAAATATTTATTACAAATGACACGATAACAAAAGAATAATATGGATGCACGATAATATAATTAGCACGCGTGTTCCTTAGACGGTTTCGTCGCGACTCCCTTCTTGTCTTGAAAGATTGCATCCTTGCAAAAGATCCGGTCGCGTAAACAGCGACTGCTCTGATTGTACGCGAAATGGACAATTGATAGAGTGCAACGAAATAAATCCCTCACTCAGCCGCCCTGCTCATTCATTTACCCCGAATACTGTTATCCTTTCTGTCGTCGTCTTCATCCTTTGATGATTCATTTTCGACGGTCCGTAATATCATTAAGTTGGCTGAAGTATACGTTCGTTGAAGACCCTCTCCTTGATCTACTTTTAGTACCAAGTATCATTGATGTCATAGGACTCGAATGATTTCATACGGGCCGAGATATTTAGGAGCCATTTTCGTACCAGGACCTTGTTGTGTGCGCCTGATATCCACCAAGTCACCTTCTTGATAACTTCGTTATTTTGTCTCTTTTTGTCAAAAGTCCACTTGTTCTTGCACTGGATTTTCAATATGTTTTCATTCATCCGAATTCGGAGCTCGTCCCTATCATGTTAAAAAGATGTTAACCACTCTTCTTGAAACCACTCTCATATATCCGGATAATTCTTTAGTCGAGGGTGTGCTTCAAGAAGAAGATGGACGAGTGTTGTACCGTAGCTTCGATACGTAACTGAGTATCAGAAACTATTGAGAAATGTCTAAATAATTATACCATTCGCAAGGCGTTGGGGCAGATAATTTAAATGGGAGCGGTATGAGTATCCGGTTAGAGACGCTCAATCTGACCGTTGGCTCAGGGAACTCCCGTCGTGATTAGACAATGCTCAATATTTTTCATTGAGACAATCATTTTCCGTGCCCAAAAGCCGATATAAGAAAACGACACAAATGGGGGGGGGGGGGGGGGAAGTTCCTAGTCTTAGGGAAAATGAAGTTTTTCGGGAAATTTTTTATGAAATATGAGATTTTGACCGTTGGCACCTAGATTTTTGTAATCAGCTATCAATTTCACTCTGGATAGGGCCTTTTGAAATGCGAAAATCAGAAATCTTAATTCTGCACATCCTCCGCCCGGTTTCGCAAAAACGCCAAAATTTACAATTTTCAAATAGTCGTAACTCAGCCCTTAATTAACCAATTAGGATTCATAATCCCCTTTCCGAAAAGGATTTTGACAGACTTAGAGAATGCCGTTGGTCTCGTCGCGATATCTCGATTCCTTCTATCCGAAAAATCACCCGACAACCGATAACCAAAGGCTCAGGAAATTGACGAATTCCGGAAGGCCGACTTTCTGAGAGTCCGGATAGCCGGTTTTGGGGAAAATGTTTATGAAATATGAGTTTTTGGCGGCTGGGACCGGGAATTTCGTAATCAGCGATCAATTTCACATCGGATAAAGCTATTTAAAATACAAAAATTAAAAAAATTAACTTTGCCTACCCTCCAGCCGGTTTCTCAAAAACGTGAAAATCGCTCATTTTCAATCGACGATTCTGTCGCCGCTAATTATCCAATTAAGATTCATAACAGCCACGTACACAAGGATTTTAACGATCTGAAAAAATGACATTGCGCTTATCCGGCTATTTAAATTTTATTTATGAATGTAGGCGCGACCGACACTCATAATTTGAGTTAATGCATCATAGTATGCACGCGAGGCTTACATACATAAGCATAATTTTATTGAAATGGACATTTTCGCTTATTACTGTCATAATTTCAATGGTCCCCGTATATACCTTTCCCCAAGTAATTTGAACGTTCCCCATAAGAAACGCTCCAACAAATTGAGATCAGTGCTGATATAAGCCCTTGCACATAAAAACATACTGGGATCGTTTCGCTATGGTCCAAATGTCCCCATATGTGCCGCTGGAGATCCTAAACGATCCTGGTATAATCCTCTCCACACATATATATGTGTGTATGTATATATACTAGGATAGCTTAGTATAGCTAAGGGTAGCCTTAGGTACCCTGAGGCAGCGTAGTATACAGGGTAGCCGAGTATATATACTAGGTCTACCCTAGCACAGCAGTGTATTTTCGCTTCGCGCAGTTACTGTGGGACGTCGCTGCTATCGACGCGAAATAAATGTCGGTGGTCAATCCCTGCTCGGCAAAATAAATGAAAGTTGTGTGTATATCAAATACATGCAATTGCTAAGTGACTTTGCACCAACGTAAAGTTAAAAATGCGCAATGCACATGACAGTTTTCTCCTAGATGGATCACATTTTGGGCAAACGAAGAGAAATTCATTATTCGTCGTTCAACAGAGCGGAAGGTATTTCATTAATTTTTTTTTGCCGCTAGCTGCTTTGCACCGCCGGCTATTTTGGGAAATGATGACCAGTTATTTGTCCGATGCGTCCTTCACCTAATCGCCATTTTATGGCTATCTACTTGTAGCTATAACCTCACAACATCCTAACTTTTTCTTGTGGTCGCTTTCAGCGAAGTAATAGATACTGACTGTATGACAATTTATGCAAGTGCTTTAGTTGATTTGTCACCGTAGATCCTTAAAAATTAATAATAAGGTGATATATAAAAATTCAAGGGTTTTTTTTCAAACAGAATAAGATCCGTTTATTATTGTATCACAAGACTTTATTCAAACTTCACTCATTGAAACTTGTCGGTGTATAAACATTTTTTGTTAAAACATTGAGTACATTTCAAAGTTCTTTTGTAAACATTTATTGTTTCAGTCGATGCAATTTCCATATTTTGAGTTTTGTAAAAATACAATTTAATTGGTTTCATATAACGGATAAAAATAATTCGAAAATGAATAAACTCCTTTTTACCTCTTCACAGGTAAACTGTCAGTTTGTCAGTCAGTAAAATGTATATCCCTTGCCCAGCAGTGTATGTACTTTCTCTTCGCGCGGTCACCGTGGGGCGTCGCTGCTATCGACCCTATAATGCGGCGCCCGGCCCCTCATGCCACAGAATAAAACTACGGTCGACGGTCCCGGCACGCCAAAATGGATGAGAGTTGAGTGTAATGAATTTTGATGAAATTTAAAAGGTTTGTAGTGTGGGTAAAAATGGTCGAAACGTATTTTTTTATATCGACGAAATGTCATTTTCAAGGGGTAAAACGCATCCTTGAAAATCATGTTTTTTTTTCGTTTTCCGGCGATAACTTTTTTGCAGAACGAAATGCGAAGAGATTTCAAGAGACAATAATGTTTCATTTTTCGAGTACCATACACTGGTGATTAGATCGTTCCATCACAACAAATTTCATATTGTTTATTGCGCAAATGCATTCTTTTAATGTGAATTTACGAAAACCTTCTACGAATGTGTATCTACGAAACCTTTTATCTCATTGAGATGTTAGCAAATTTAGCATAGGTGTAGGAAATAGGAAAGTAGCGGATACATGTTTTTTATTTTCGATATCCCGCAATTAAAGAGTTGAAACCACCCTTCGATTTTAGACCGATATCGACGTATAATCAGGTAACATTTTCCGATACTCGATTGAATGTGATTTTTTTTTGCTTCAGCGGAACGCTGTTTCTAAGGGGTTAAACGCACACTCAAACATTTTTTTTTGTTATAACTTGTGAACAGGGTGAGATGGAAATAAAGTTCGAAAGGTGGAAATATTGTATTCTTCGGTTACTATACTTTCATGCTGATAATTTTATTTTTTGCAATGTGCCTACCAATATTTTCGATGCATTGGAATATAATTTTATTTTTGTGTAAAGGGTAGAATATAGCTGACACATATTTTTTAAATTTAATCAACGTTTCGCAATTAACGGGATAAAATCACTCTTCAATTTTTCGGTAATATGGGCGCAGAAATGGGTAAGACTTTTTCAATACCTGGCTAACTTCGGGCTCCTGGAAACAGCTGGATTACAATCGTATATTTGCGAAAAAATTCTTCCTCCAGATGTACTACACTCGAAGATTACAAGATTTTTAGAAAAACGTTTTCGCAATTATTTATTTACAATAATGATAGTCGTGAAATATATGTTTGAAGCAGATTTCTTACACCACGCACAAGCGATTATAGCACCTTTGCCGCAAATGTTACACATCCGCGCATTTCGTGAATAGCAAAATTCTACTGGATTTTTGAATACTCGTGGTTATAGTTCGACGTAACTGCCTTTACATATTAAGTAACGCATATTTGCAAAACTGGCTGTGTGTAAGAGATTGTAACTCAAGAATATTTTTCTTCAAGTGCAGATTGCCGTCGTAATTATATTGAATTGTCCGGAAAGTTCATGCAGAATTTCCAATGTGTCATCTACCGAAAATCGGCACGAACTTTCTGGACGATCGAATATAATATTACTGTCAGGAAAGTGTTTTGAGAAGTTTCTTTATACACGGAAACCATAAAGGGCTGTATCATTCCCCTTCTACCTGAAATAATTGTTCAATTGTTGTGTCTACAAAAGTTATAAATAATTATATTTACCTGCTGTAAATATCTTTCCTATAGGTATATCTTTCCGTTGCATTCCTTGCAATACGTTTGGACATTGGGCGCTCGAAGATTCGACAAGTATCCATATTTCCGATCCACATTTGGTATATATACTTCTTGAAGCCAACGGTTGAAATGATCAATCGTTCCACGCGAGTAGATTCATTTAAACCGATCAACATAGCTTGCCACTCGCAGAAATCAAAGGCTGTATAGTATAACTGTGTGAGGTTGATATTTTCGATTGTGCTCTTTGTCTCTACAAATTATTGTCTCTCTATTGGCAATGTTCGACTTGTATAGCTTTAAATTGAATCCACTTTAATCAGAATTAAATCAAATAAATATGAATTATTTTTTCTCCAGTATTATTACCGAAATTGAATCTTATAAGCAAAGGTAAATATTTCATTTGTCGTTACCAACATCCATATATAATAATCGAATACAATATTTTTTATATTTAAACTTTATCCTTATTTTGCCATGTTCACAAGTTATAGCCAATAAATAGAAGAAAAAACCCACAAATTTTCGGCGGTGCGTTTAACACCCTACAAATAGCGTTCCAGGGAAACTAAAAAATTCGTATTGAATATTTTGACCCACGTTACTAACCTGCACCGTTTTATCGAAATCGGGCAGTGGCCTTTTCAGGAAGGGGTGGGGCGTGGAGGGAATATATTTTACATAAATATTTAATCGAGTAATCGAATGGGTATGTATTGATACGAGTTTAACCGGGTATTGCAAATTGTTAGCTGATTATACATCGATAATAGCCAAAAAATCGAGGGGTGGTTTCAAGCCCTGCCAGATATAAAAAAAATTTTTTTACCTATAACCGCTACTTTTTCGTCCCCTAAACATGTGTAGATTGGCATCCCAATCAGATAAATGTTTTCGTAGATACCAATTGGATGACAGCATTTTTGCAATAAACAATATAAAATTTGTTGGTACATCTGCATTGTTCCTATCACGAATGTATAGTATTCGAAAAATAAAACATGATTTTTTTTCGTATGTCGTTACGTTAAAAAGTTAACGCCAGAAAATGAAGGCGTGCATCCCACCCCTTAACGATTAAGTTTCGCCGATACACGACGGAATAGTAAGGAGACCGAACTCTTGTGGGGCCCTTGGTTCAAAAGTGGCAGGGATTTCTGTATGAAAATGAAGCGATCCGCCGAAAGGAGTAGCCCAAAACGGCTGGCTCATGCGCAGTATGCATTGTAGTTGTCCTTGTCTTTCTCACTGGAAGTACGAGGGAGAGCGACGGTAGGCTTTGAAAAGTGGAATGAGTTAAACAGCAACTATTTTGAGTATGGATCAGTTTATCGCTCTTCTGAAAATCGTTGACGAAATGCCAGTATCAAATGATTGAAATGTTGGACACTTTTTACAATCGCTAACATGATGATTGTATATCACTTTTGTAAATTTCTTCAACATACAATTGTATGATAATACGGTTTAAGTATACATGAACTTTTTTCTTCTTTTAATAACAAAGAGAATAGTGTATCGTGAAGTTAAATATGGTAAACATGCATTGGTGAAAGAATGGTTTAACGAGCAAAAAGTTCCAAAAACATTGCAAAAATGAGTATTTTTGCATGTTTTTGTGGAGTGTGTACCCCAGTGTATGGTTCTAGGGTTAATAGTCTTTCTAATCAATTTCTTATATTATTACAAGTTTTGTTTTCTTGAAATGTACCTGTACATACATGTGCAACATTTAATTTACACATTTTTTGTACCAATTCAAAACGATTCAACAAACTTTTTATTACAAACTGTACTACCATTATTTTTTAGTCATTTCTAATTTACTAACCAATGTAATAAATAAATCTTATTTTTTAAGCGGCAAATACTTTACTTGGGTTCCCATACCCGGACATCAGCAGAAAACACATTCAGTTCACACAAAAACTCGTTTTTTTTTTATAACGTTCGTGGCTATCTGCTCAAACTTCATAACCCAAATTTGTTTTTGCATAACACCAATCAAATTGAGCCGTCATACTCTCACTCGTCGTTCCGTGAGAGAGGCAAGGACAGCCACAAAGCATACTGCGCATGATGATCCAGCCGTATTGGGTTACTCCTTTCGGCGGATCGCCTCATTTTCATACAGATATCGCAGTTACATTTTGTGTACAGAGTTCGGTCTCCTTACTACTCCTTCGTGCGCCGATATAAGAAAAAAATACCCGTGGACTATTCCGATCCACTCTATAAGCATGCCATAGTTCATCAAAATATTAGGTGTTGGAATTAATTCGTAGCGTTTTACAAGAGATGGCGTGGTCGTACAGTATTTCGTTGTTATCGACAGTAATGTATTCATCGTGAAACAGCTACCATTGAATGTCATTTGCTGTACATAACCTCTTTTTGAATCGTAAATAACAACACTTTATAATTTATTGAATATGTCAACATTTGTGCCGAATAAAGTGTTTTTGCGGGGAGTTTTACTTCATTACTTTAATATGAACAAAAGTGCTGCTGAAGCTCATCGTATTTTAGTGGAAGTGTATGGTGAACATGCTCTAGCTGAGCAAACGTGTCGGAAGTGGTTTGCACGATTTAAAGCTGGTGATTTCGACTTGGATGGGTTCGTTATTAGAGATTCAATAAAGCACAAATCAGCACGGAAAGCCTTCAAACCTGTGCTGTAACGTTCGGGTTTTATTAACATTTAACAATTTTCTTATTATATTTTTTTCGAGCAAGGCGCATATGGACGGTGCGGCCATGAGTGCGCGATAACTGATCTGTAGATACCCTGTATTTTCCGATATAGCTGATACTTTGGGAAAAGAGAAAGCGGCCCCTGTCCCTCTGTTAAGAGATACCCGAGGTCTCTATCTCGGGTGAGGGTCAACACTTCGAATGGCCAAATGCAGAATGCAAAGATTTTGAAATTTCAGAATTATCAACCCAAAATAAAGAAGGTTAAATTATTCGAAATATTATCCTTCGACGGATGACGAAATAGAATAACTATCCCACCAAAAGATTATTTATTCGAGAAGATGTATTCGGATAGTCTGTACTTTAAGTCATACAAATACAGATTCGAACGATCTACAAAATTCATATCTCCGATATAGAAACAAGTGAGTATCTAATATTGGTAATACCGTATATACCGAAAAGCCATATGCCGAGAATACAAACTTCGTATATGTAGATCTTAGATACGCAAATGATCGATGGTCCAAAATAGCGAATACCTAAATAGCGAACATCAAATTAGTGGACAAGTACGCATTATAATTTTCAGCCAATTTTCACTAACACGTACGAGATTGAAATTTTTTTGCTTTAACAACGACCGAAAATTGCAATCGAAATCAGAATCGAAAAATGTGCAGCAATGTTTGTCAAAACTTTTTGGCAACCAAATATGTGCACATCGATTCTGAAGTAATAAGTATTATCGCCCATTCTGCAGTTTCGACAGTATTCATTGATATTTGACAAGAAACAAAAGCTGAAAAGTACTAAAAGTATATTGACGCTGTAAAAATCGATTTAAAACGCATAAAGTCTACCCATCTAAACTATATTTATCGAGTTTTAGCTTATTTTTGTGTCCCATAATGAGAATTTCAGCAAAATGTTATTTTCGAAAAACAGCAAAAAAACTGTAACACAGCTATATAATTGCACGAGTTAGTGTTCACCAGGTGTCGAAAGAAAGGCCATCCGCCGTTAAACGATATTCCACCCAACTGACCGTCAGTGCCATCTGTCCGCTTCATTCTGAAGCGCAAGTAATGTATTTCTCGATCATAAGTTTTCGCTATCTTGGCCATTCGCTCTTTTGGTCTATCGCTATTTTAACTGATCGACTTTTTGGCCCTTCACTTTAATGAATTCGAAATTGTAAACTATCGTAATATTTACAATTCGATGATTTGACATCCTGGTTTGTTCGGTGTGTTTATACCGGCAAATCAATAGTATACCTCTCATTATTTTGTTAAAATCTTATATTTATTAATAAATCAATTCCGAGATTTTCGTACCGAGTTCGTTCAAAAAGCAAATTAAGGCTAAATGATCAGTCTTTTTGAACCTGGTATTGAAAAGGTACAACATTTTTCTTTGAAGTCAGTGGATGCCTTTAATGTTGAAAAAAATTTCGAAAATGTTTGTTTTGGCATATTTTCTTTGGCTATTATCCGACGGAAGCACCAACAACGTTGCAATGCAAGGGTTGTATACTAGAGATTTCAAGCTTCAAAATGTTTGTTTTTTCGTTTTTGTACGATCATTCGTCTAAAAGTTAAAGTACTTAAAAAATGGCCCAAAATTTAAAAAAATTGATCCTTTAATTTTTTTGAGTAGTGTAGATTCAAAGAATGTGTTTTTTGAGTGGTAATACTTTTCTAAGCAGTCAGAGGCCATCTTCAAGATTATCTGATTATACAAAAAAATCCGTCAATTCTGAAGTGACCGAGTTCTTGCAAGGAATACCTTAACCTGCAGGTATTGCGACAATTGTGTATCATATTGAAAAGCAACTGACTAATGACACTAACGGGTCATACCAACTATACCAACGTAAAAATTCTCGTCTTTGGTGTCTCAATATAAAGATAATCCTAGGTGTGTAGGCGTATTTTTGGCATTATGTTGAGATCATTTGACTATCAGAGTTTCGTCTCAATGCTGTGCACTGTTTTATGTTCTGTGGTCTTCGCAAAGCGGTCAAACTTAAATGAACTTGCTTCTTGCTTCAGAGCACGTGCTTTAGTTACCGGCTGATTTAATTTTGTCCTTGCAAAACGAATATTTAATTATTTATTTGAATAATAGACCAACGAATAAAAGGACAATCTGCAGAAATTTCGGAATGAACCACCTAATCTCGATTCGTTCATACGTACCTCGCTCGTTGCAAGTCTGGGAAAGTTTTGGGTATAACGGCATAATTCCGTAGCGAAATTCCTACAGATGTCGTTCGCAGTTTGTTTCTCCGCTCGCCCATGCGACAAATATATTAAGTAAAAGCCGAAACTTGCGCATGACATTTAAAAAAAAGTACCCATCGTAAAAATGTGTATTTTCAATGCATTTCGCTTTTTTATTTTCGGAAAAATAAAACCGCGTTGCAAATTCACAAAAAAATATGCGCCCTGTACGGAAAGAATGCTGTAAGCAAACGTGTGTGTCGGAAATGGCTTGTGAAATTTCGTTGTGGCAAAGGCTAGATTATACCTGAAGCAGGTCATGGTCTGTATCTGGTGGGATTGGAAAGGAATCGTCTATCATAAGCTGCTGCCACCCAATATAACGATTGATTCGACCAAGTACTGCCCACACCTGGTAAAATTAAGGCCGCACACCCCGGGTCGTGCGCGGTACGAGGGTGTATTTTTCGTAATTATTTTCAAGCAAACGATGGATGGATTTTTTTTTATTAGTACTCATAGCCAATATATACATATAGAAGACTGTATACAAATTTTTGTACTCGAATCTAAAGTATAATTTGCGGTGTACGCCGCTTCCAAGAAGACACCGACGAAATTGCTGCTCGGCGGTTGATAGCGATTAAGCCATACCGTTCATCTGAAAAATAAAATAAAAATATATTTAGAAACTAGACATATAGGTTTACAGCATCACGTAGGGGAATTTCGATATCTAAAAAAAAAAAATGGGCGGACCAGCGAATTTTATTTCCGACTTTCATGGATAATTTTCATCGTTCATAAAAAAAAAAATAGAAGCGGGCCCTTTATAAAAAAAAATCCTACGTGGTGCCATAGAGACTGGATTTTCGAACAGTTTAAGACTTGGCGCATGCAAATCGGATGAATAGTTTTTTTAATATGTTGTCAACCAGGTTGAAAAACGTAGTTTCGAGAAAAACGCGTTCAAAGTTTTGTCGAAGGATAATTCAACATACAAACTAAATTTTTTGTCTTTTTTTTTGTTTCTCACCGTTAATCAGCTATTCCTGGACCATACAAAAGCTCCTCAGCATCCAGAGACTCATCATTTTTTTCATGTTTTGCACGCAGACGACCCTCATGCGTGCTTTTTTCGGCTTCGTGCTGAGCTTCGCATATTCGCTTCTCGTCGATGTTTTGGCAATATTGGTAGAGTGTTTCACCAATTTTTATGTTTAATATCTCCAATACATTTATGAGGCCAATGTGACCATTGTTAAAAAATATTGAAGAAATATTAGCGGCAGTTTCAACTGTGGGTCTGCCGCTCCACGATGTTTTTGGCGCAAATTTCCATATAACAGAGTTCAAACACTCGTTTGAAACATGGTTGACACATTCTGTTTTCTTCACATCATACGGAAGAGCTTGCACGATTTTGTTGTAAGTTTTCCAATCGCCATCCCCAATATAATTTACATACTTCGTTCTGTGTAATTCCTCCGCTCTTTGAAATATTTCAAGCACAGCATCAGTTTCCATTTCCCTGCACAACCGACGTGATTTGCGTCACAAGATTCAGCGTGGTTTTTTAGCCAATTTTGATATTCCTCTGAATCAGTTTTGTTTTTCCACAGAGCACATGCCTTGCAGTATGCAGATTTCACACAAATATCAATAACTTTTTTAGAGTAATAACCGATGAGTGTCGTGACACCATGTAACGAACTAAAATCGCGTTTGCGCCAAGTGCCACCACCAGAAACTGTCAATCCATCTACTTTTCCACACTTTTCGGCGGTTAATTTTTTTTCTTCTTCACCAGCAAGTTTTAATGACATTATCGTTATAGATTCTGTGGCATCGCGAATGTGTCCCACAATAATATCGCAGAAAGATTGAAAGTTAGGGCGCGGCAAGTCCATGAAAGCACAACATTTTTCTGCTCCAGCCAATGACACTCCAAGCAATTGCATCGCAAAAATAAATCGACTATTAACTTCGTATGCATTTTGGATTAACGGGCGTGATGTGATTTCTTTTGGCGTACAGGACTTGCAGTATACCACAATTTTAAATCCAAGTCCTCTTCGACTAGTTTCGCAAAATTCTACATTACTTCCACACAATTTACATTTCACGTGCTCACTTATTGCTGTAAAAACAGCAATGAAATTTATCAGTATGTACCCGACACTTGGATTTGTTGTAACGGAATCTAGTTGGCCACTGCTCAACTTTCTCGCAGAGCTGCTAGCTCTCGGCTCTTCTCTTTCCACTTCATATCTATTAGGTGGACCCGATTTCTTCCGTTTCCTATCACCCCTTCTTGTTTGTTCTCCGACGACATGTCTTTTTGATTTTGTATCCATCACGATACACAGAATACACGACACGAATCGAATGATAGATACGAACCGTACGATTGCCGGAAATCAACTGACTTATTCGTGTCGGATTCTTCTACGCTTGGTTAACGGGTTTCTATTCAATTCGAAACGGGAATTTCCCACCTCTCCACTACTAGCAAATACAATACCTTAATCGAAATATATTCTAAGAATTAAGGTTCATAGAGGCCAACAAAGGGTTCGTCAGGTAGCAGGCCCGTTCGACAGCCGCACATCTACCGCTCGGCGCGGTTGTGCGCTTCGAACGGTTTCACATAAAATGCTGTATTTCCGCCAATTTTACAAATTTCTTTGAAAAATTTGGTGAGAGCATTCTTAACAAATGTATCTTTCAGAAAATGAAAAAAAAATGACAAAACAATTTTTTTTACCGTGATGTGGGACCTTAAAGTAAGCAATCGCTCAAAAGCAGCCCGACTTAGCGAAAAGAAAGGGCGTCGTGTTCGACCAAGCACAGCGTTAGACCAAACGGTTCTCTGTTGACCCGGAAAAAGTTATTGCGGCTTAGGTGTGTCGTTTTGATGCACTCAACGTATAGTTCGGGCCTTGGACCTTCAGACTATCACTTGTTCCAGGCGCTACGGAACAGTTGGAATAAAAAAAACCGTTCAGTTCCCTGGACTTCCTTGAAAACCACTTGGATGTCTTCTTTACCCAAAGATCTTAGGACTTCTATGAAAGAGGGATAATAAAGTTCGTGGAAAGATGGCAGAAAGTCATTGAACAGGATGGAACATATTTAGTTGATTAAAATCGTTTTTTTTTGGTAAATATTTTGCGTTTGAAATTCACTCGATTTTCGCTACGGAATTGTGCATAGACCCAATACAAATGTACGCTGTGGCTCGAGAGGTTTAAGAGACAGTGACAATTTGCGAGTGAATTATTGTTACGTGCGAAATATGAAAACAACCCGGTGCGTTGGTCTAGTGGTTAGCGTGATGGCCAGCGGATCGGGAGGTCGCAGGTTCGAATCCCAATCGCGTCACTTCCGTCGTGAAATATTTTTCTTCCATATTTCTCGGTGAAAGACGACTAGTTCCGTGACTGGGAGGCGAACTTGGGACCGGCTGTATCGGTATAGGTTTTCCGCAGTTTCCCTATGCCCATGGCAGACATGTCATGGTGAATACGATACAGAGGGGGAAGTCGGCTGCGGCCGCAAGGTGGGGGATGGGAGGTAGACGGGGGAATTGTGGAGAGGAGGTAGACGGGGGAATTGTGGAATGGGAGATATAGAGGGGTGATGTGGAATGGGTGACAGAACGAAGTTGAGGTGGGTTGGGGCTCGTAAAAAGGGGACGACCCTGTACGACTGGAACAAACCAATAAAAATAAAAAATATGAAAACATTTTTTTTAATACTGTCTGATTTGACGATTTATCTAAATGATTTGTTAACTATTGCGTGAATATTGTCAGGCGAGGAATTCAATTTTCGAATAATGGACAAAAAGACAGCTACAACTTACGGATTACCCTACGACTACGAGAGCATAATGCATTATTCGATGACTGCGTTTTCCAAGGACAAGTCGATCCCGACGATAGTACCACGGGTGAGTAATCTTTGTCGATCGATTATTTCGTACCAGTAGAACGTGATATACTCAATGATTCTCATTTATTACAGAAACAGGGTGCCGAAATTGGCCAGAGGGAGTATTTGTCGTTCTACGATATCCAAAAACTGCTCATAACGTACAAATGCAACGAGGTAGATTCAAAATACGTGCATCGCAAAACGGACGAGAAACATGGGGATTACGTAGAGCCAGGACATTCGAATACGTCGGAGATTGTCAGGCGCGCTAGGATTCCTAGATTGGAAGTGCCGAGAAAACATTTCTACGACTACAAGAGACTCGACGCGTGGCAACCTTGGACCGTGTTTTATCATCCCAAATACGTTTGGTATTCTTACCTGGCCGACGATGATTACCATTAAAATTGTGCATATGAATAATCATTTGGCCGCGCAAATTTTTGAAGATGTGTCTGCGAAAGAAATAAGATTGAGGAATAAGCTTTACGATGCTCGTTTCTTTGTTAACTAACGACTTCGACTCCGTCGTTTTTTCGATCGGCGATTATCGGAGTACGAGTGTCGGCCATTCTCGATTGAGCGATTGTCGTATTCTCTCTTGTCTCTGGATGATCGAACTTTCTCTCGCTCTCGCGTTCTACTTCGTTTGTGGCGATCCTTCGATTTATGTCTGTGCCTCTTATGATGACTAGATTTGTGAGATCTTCGCTCACTCGAATCCCGACGGCAGCTCGAAGCTCTCTTTGTCCCCGCGGAGCGCTCACCTTGACCGTGACAATCGCGACGAGAGCCAGCGAGTCTTCGATCGCATCGACGATCATCGGATGTCCGCTCGTGGACTCTAGGGACGTCGACTCTCTTTGAGTAATTGCCGCGATGATGCACATCGTCAGCATTGCCTGGCGAAAAACTATCCGCCACGTTTGTGTCGCTTCTCCATGACTCGTTGTCGCTCTTTTCTAACCTTTTATCGGAAATATTATTGGCCGGATTATCGAAAGCTTCATTACGCTTCTCCGCAATATACTCCGCAAGCATTTCCATCTGTTGATTCACAATTTCACGGAGAATTTCGACCTGTGACTTCTTATTCGTATGAACACCGCGGTATTTGGCTCTACGCCTTTTTAAATTGCGTTCCTGAGCGAGAAGCTCCAAGTACGATGACGTTTTTCCATCACCCAACGACGACGTGCTGAAACAATACAAATTTTTATTATCCGCACCGGGATTCGAGCAATTACGGCGTACAGAGGAATGAAAAACTTCGAGAATGCTCTCAGTTTCTATGTCGACGCTCAAAACAAGTGGATACTTCTACGCAAATCGGTATTCTGTTTTACTGAGATTGGTACTACCGGGGACCAGATTAAGAAAATGTCTTATGCTCGTTTCAATACAAAGACAGAAATATGACGTTTATTCAAAACTCTAGTTATTTTATGTACTTTTATAAGAAACAATTCACAGACAGTTTTTGCAATCATTTTTCGTCGCAAGACCCTTGAAATTGTCGGATTCCCCATTTATTTCTTCCATATGACTTTCATTTCAACTATGTTCAATCTATAATACATTTATTGTCAATCTAGATATCCATTAATATTGAAAAGTTCCTTATCCCTTGCTATACAGATATGAAAAGCAGTATCATAAGTTACGCAAACTCAGTCTAGAGGGCCCATGCAGCTTTAAGGGGGCACACCCGAGTAGACGGCGGATAAAGGTGAATTTTGGGAATTATTATCTCAAAAACTATTGGTTCGATTGCATCCAAGTATGTTTTATTCGAAAGTATACACACTCAGCAAAAATATTAAAGGGGCAGAAAATTTCACAATTTTTTCAGTGATACTTGAAGAGCTGTAACTTTGTGAAAAGTGGTCGTATTGGGGAAAAAAAGCATGTTGAAGCTTGAAATCTCTAGTTCGAGAATTGCGCGTAAATTTCTTTTTGAGCATCACGCTCGGCGCTGTCATAAGAAATACCGCGAGTAAAAAAATTTCGATTTTTTTTTTTCAAAATCGTCCACGGATTCTAAAAAAAATTTCATGGCTAAATCAATGCTTGCGTCTTTTAACCTGATTCTTTAGCTTCAATTTAGTATTTTTTGCTCGCTGTGTGACCATTTGTCGCTGAGATATTGCCGTTTCAATGAAAAGTCAACTTTTTTCTTTGATCATCGATATCTCATGAACTAATGATCGTACAGCGAACGGAAGGTGGGTTTCGGAAAATTGAAAAACTCTATAAGTCCCTCTCGGTATTTTAGAGGATTTTTTTAAGCTCAATATTAATTTGAAAAAGTACAAAAAAAATGACTTTTCTGCCGTTTTGGAAAATCCACTACAACTTTGCAAAGATTGCGAAAATGACCAATGTTGTCAGGTTTTTTTTAGCTCAATACATGCCCAAAGATCCTGTAATGTTTTTAATCGATCGGTTGAACCGTTTTTTGTACCCGAATCGTCAGTTTTATTAAAAATTAAAAGACCACTTTTATTGCTCCTTAAACGTCAATTAGTGATAAGATAAAAAAAATCATTTCTTTTTCTCACCATTTTGCATTAACTACTTATCAAATCTCGAAAAGAAATTCAAAATGTTGAAAAAAGTTTTTCCAAAGTTTGAAAAGAAAATCCGTTTTTTTCTTACCATTTCTCATTAACTATTCATGAAATGTAAAAAAAATTACAAAATTTTGAATTTTTTTTTTCATTTCAAAATGTGTAGAAAATTTAATGAAATCGTCATCTGCTCAGTGTTGACGCGATTGTTTTGTTTGCATGCCATAATTTATCGAGTTAAAATTAATTGCCTTAAATTAGGTTGATACCCCCAAGCGAATCTTCATACACCTTTTTACTCGCATCGCTATACGATTTTTCAATAACTTTTTCGAAAGCTCTCAAGCATTTACAATATAGTTTTTTTTCAAAACTATCAAATTTTGTCACAAAAAACCGTTTTTTTTCAAAATTTTGATTATTTTGCCATTTGATGAATAGTTAATGAGAAATTGTAAGAATAATAACGGATTTTTTTTTTAATTAAAAATCTTTCGTTTTTCAAAATTCAATTTGTTTTGAGTTTTGATGAGTAGTTGATGCAAAATTGTGAGAAAAATAACGACATTTTTTTTTTCATCTTAATCATCATTAATTGATGTTTAAGGAGCAAGGAACAAAGCAAGATGTTTAAGGAGCAAGGAGCAAAAGTGCTCCTTTCATTTTTGATAAAACTTTGACGATTCAGTCAACCGATCGATTAAAAAATTTACAGGGTCTTAGGGCATGTATCGAGCTAAAAAAACCTGGAAACATTGGTAATTTTCGCAATATTTGCAAAGTTGTGGTGGATTTTCCAAAACGGCAGAAAAAGTCATTTTTTTTGTAATTTTTAATCAATATTGAGCTTAAAAAAATGTTTTTCTCTAAAATACCAAAAGGAACTTATAGAGGAGTTATTCAAGTTCCCGAAACCCACCTTCCGTTCGCTGTATGATCATTAGTTCATGAGATATCGTTGATCAAAGAAAAAAGCTGACTTTTTATTCAATCGGCCATATGTCAGCGACAACAAATGGTCGTACAGAGAGCAAAAAAATACCAAATTGAAGCTAAAGAATCAGGCTAAAAGACCCATGCATTGATTCAGCTAGAAATTTTTCTACTTGCTATTTCTTGCTATTTCTTATGACAGCGTCGAGCGTGAGGCTAAAAAAAATTCTCCGCGAGACTCTTAAACTAGAGATTTCAAGCTTCAAAATGCTTTTTCCCCCCGATACGACCATCTTTTTACGAAGTTACGGCTTTTCAAAAATCGCTGACAAAATTGTGAAATTTTTCTGCTCCTTCAATTTTTTGGCTGAGTGTATATTTAATTATATTGACAAATTTCTTAATAAATATATATTGACTGGGAGCGCTGTTATTGTGGCTGGCGTAAGACATGTCCCTCGCAGGCAGTCCCCATGATTGCATGCAGTCGGTTGATCTGAAACAAAAATTCCGAAAAGATTCTTGAAATGTAATGTATACGGCCTTTCGCATCGTAGGATTTTTGTTACTAAATCATTTTTTTTTAACAAGTCAGAAATTTAGGTTGGAAAATGAATGTAAATTTTAATCACGCGCCATTTTGTGAAAAAAAAACATTTTTTTCAAGAAATCCTACGATGCGAAAGGATTATACATTACATTTTAAGAATTTTTTCGAAAATTTTTTTTCAGATCAATCGACTACATGCAATAATGAGGACCGCAGACCGTGTCAGCGAGAGACAAGTTTTACGGCGGCCACAATAACAGCTCTCCCAGTCACTAGATATTTATAAACAAATGTTGTTAATATACCTCAATAATTATACTTTCGAATAAAACAAACTTGGATGAAATCCTGTAAGAAAGTACTATGTGACGAATCCTGTTATTGCCCGCGATAACTATATCTCGCTTCCAGCATAATTTGGGATTTAGCTGAAATCCCAAATACCGAATTGTCTAGATTTTAGTTTTTTTTTTCGTCGAAAAAACATACCGTGGTACTTACGGGATCTTCGAAATGGAAATGTTATTGGTCACATTTACGTTTCACTGGTTTGCCTAAGTCGGACATTTCGAAAATGCGGTTTTTTTATTCCTCTTTTTTATAACTAAAGGTCTTAATTTTTATTCGCAACAAAGATTTTGAAAAAATTTTAAAAATCAACCGACATATGACGATTTTTGTGAATGATCAGACGGCTCATTGCACTACGGCAAACCACCCCGCTGACCTCACTGACCTTCTTTTGCGTTTTTCCCGAAACTATGCTTTATGAAACGGTGTAAGTGGTATCCCGAAATGTATTCGGACAGAGCAGATAACATTTTTTTAGTTCATAACATTTTTTCATCCATGACAGGATGATTTTTTATGTTTATCTATTTGTTGATAACAAATGCTTGGAGTTGTTTTTTGTTTTAGTTGAAAATTGAACTTTTTTTCTACCGCTTGCCATTTTCCGTAGTTTCCAAATTTCAGAAAAGTGTTCGGTCGTACAAAAGTTATAGTATACCGAATGTACATGTTTAATTTTTCATTTCAGGTGACCTTAGTTACCAGAACTACCTACATTGGTTGATCATGCAGCAACAGCGGCACTTCGTTTAAATAATAATACCTTCATTCTTTATCAATATTTCTTATCGAAAAAAAACTCAAACTCGGCGAGGTTTTGTATTAATTTTGTGTAAATCTCGACCTCGCCATCTAATAGTCTTATAAAAAAATACTACAAATAGACCTGTCTTTTGGGTCCCAACCTTATGCAGACCCGTTACGGGACCATTCCATTGCAAACATTTTTGAAAAGTTTTTTCTTCTCTGTATTATCCAAAAAATAAATGCTGTTAAATTTTGGTCGCGAAATTCGAATTATTCCGTTCGCTACAGCCTTTCTTAGAAAAAGGGATTCGAACAGCTGCGTGAGACCTGGCATTGGTGAACGACGTTTTTATTGAAACGTCGTTTTCCAAAACGGTGGAAGACTTCAAACGAAGAGTTTTCAAGCTCTCCGTCTTAAATATTGCCACATCATTCTTCACGCCATTCCTTAACGACGTACGGAAGCGTTTTTTTTTATTTGGAAATCTCACATTTTTTTTAACGAACAAATGTCGAAAAGTGCCCAATTTGAAACTTAACTTTGAAATGGCCACCGTTTTGTGAATTTTCATCGAAAAAAAATCCTCCGTGCGCCTCTACAATTTTTCATGCTGATTAATAAACTTTTTGGTTTTTTCTTTCAGACAATATTTGGAGGAGTAGGACTTTCCACCATCAGGCGCTATATTTTTAGGCATTTTGCCGTGGCCAAAAAAATTATATAAAAAATAAAGGTAACACATTAAAAAATCTTTTTATGTACAACACAAGTTATTTCAATAAACAAAAAAAAATCGGATTGATTATCAAATTTTATAAATAAAAAAAATCATGTAAATCAGCAATTTTTAAGCCAGTGACACTGGAATGTTCCCTTAAGAAAAAATAGTTTCCTTTTAAATTCACCATTGAAACGTTCGTGCCTTAAAAGTACGTAAATGCAAGAAACCGAAAGCCACACTCAAAGAAGAGGAACAAATATCTTACGGTTTGTTCATATCGGCGATATCGTCGCCGATATCGGGCTCCACTGTATTTGCGATAACGTATTCGTACATCGCACATCTTTCCTCCCTGGTGAAATCGGCGGTGAGCCTATCGGATGTGCGGGGTATTAACCGTCCACCCACACCTGTCGTCAGTGTCAAGAAAACATTTATTCACAAATGAAACATGTCATTTTGCATTCTTTTCTGCGAGGAAAATTGGTACGGAATGGCAATAACGGTGACAAATAGAGCTTAAATAAAAATCAACGATGGTTTGACCTTACGCTTTTAGGGGGCGGTGCAACAGTTGTTAAACTTTTCCAGGGTAAAAGTAACAGGGGCAGCTGTTGAGGTAACAGCGTTCACCGTTTTTCTTACGAATAACTGGAAATCGTTGAAAATAATCCGTACTACGATTCTTGAAAGATACCAAATTTCATTCTAACGCTATTTCTGTCGGATCCTGAGAGCTGAACCACAACTCTATCCGATCAAGCGTAAGGGGCTATTCTACTGTGATGGCTCAAAAAATAAGTTATTTTTAATGATTTTTTAAATTGAAAACTGTTGCATGTATCGGTACAAATTCTTTTTCACTTGAAGGTACACTCTTACAGAATAGAAAACTTTTTTTTTAATATAAATATATATTTATTTAACAATTGCTAATCGTGTAAAGGAATGAAAAAAAAATCAAAAAGATTTTCAATCTGTATGAGTGTCGCTATTGCCCCAACTAGAATGATTATTTTCTATTGCAAAATAAGAAATTGTCGTCGTTGTTTTTGCAAAAGTGTTCGAAAAACGTTTTTTTTTCGTCATAATGCGGGCGAAAGTATAAGTAAAAATTAACATTTTTTAATAATTCTAGTTCGAACGATAGCGACACTCATACAAATTAAGAATCTTTTTGAATTTTTCTGTTTCAGATTACCTGGAGAGCGCAAATCATCAACGCCAGCGACATACTTTTTTTTCATGCCTTTACACGATTATAAATTGTTGAATAAATATACATTTATATGCAACAAAAAAATTGTTTTCTATTCTATAAGAGTGTACCTTTAAGCGAAAAAAAAGTTTGTACCGATACATGCAACAGTTAAAAAAAAATTATTAAAAAATAGCTCATTTTTCGAGCCATCACAGTAGTATAGCCCCTTAATTGAATAGCACAAGAATTAGACGATCTGCAATTAATTTAACGGCTACGTACGATGGATTGAAATTCAATGACAATAAATTATTTGAAATTGTCTGCGACTGCCCCGTTTAGTGCACTGCTATACTAACCGGGTGCAAGGCTTCTCGACAGAATTCACAATACTTTTTTCGTAGTCAGATTTATCATGTTAGATTGCGATAAGGCTAAAAAAAATAAATGACATACAATATTCGTTAGTATTTCTTTTCAAATTGAAAGTAGCTACAACTGTGGTATTAATCGATTATGGCGATAAACTCGTATTTCTCGATATCATCACTTGCCCTGCGTGCAATGAGTAGAAAAATTGGCATCGATTGCAACTATAGAGCAGCGTTGAACCGATCGCACGCACACTGGACAACACCCGAAACGTGTTTTTTTGACTACGCAGGTAAAATTCGATACAAAAAGGATTGAAAAACGAGAAAAAAAATATGCGTAAGTTATTAAATTTAAAAAAAATACAGGAAAGGGTCAGAAAAATAGCGTAGACCTTGGAAGTTTGGTTCTTTTCTTCACCTTCTTTGTTTCCGTACCATTTTTCCTTAAAATTGCGGTATTGTATATATAATAGACTAAGCACGGCGATCTGTATTGGTATTCAATGATTAGTAAAGGATATGAAAAAGGATATATCGAGCCCGTTCATGGTATAACAGTGACAATGGTCTGTAAAAAATTATACAATTTAATACGCATAATAACGAAGGATGTTGCGACGAAGTTTTTCTTGTTGTACTGACCTATGGCCATGGTTGGGTTTTGTTGTTTCGCGTTCTGGATCACCTGGTCTTGAAGTTGTTCATCTGGAAGAAAAACAATATACGGTTTTAACAAGTTGGGCTCGGGATGTGCACATTTATTATTTAATTATTGCCACTTCTCCCTCTGTGAGAATGGATACAAGAACAGAACAGTTGTTAAAACCAGTAGACATGCCGAAAGGTGTTGAAGTTTGCATTGGTGGAATGCAACGAAAATTCGTTTCTATATTTTTATTATTAGAGCCAATATGTGCCCACAGATTTCCATTGCACATCCCCAAATTAAAGTCTCAAAAAATGCTTAAGGGGCTATTCTACTGTGATGGCTCGAAAAATGACCTATTTTGAATTTTTTTTCTTTCGAAAACTGTTGCATGTATCAATACAAACTTTTTTTCGCCTAAAGGTACACTCTTACAAAATAGAAAGTAATTTTTTTTGTTACATATAAATGTACATTTATTCAACAATTCATAATTGGCATTGCAAAAAAATAATTACATATTTATGTTACATAAACGCGACATAATATATACATAAAAGCAACATACTTTTTTTTGCATGCAAAGGCATGCAAAAAAAAGTATGTCGCTGGCGTTGATGATTTGTGCTCTCCAGAGAATTTGAACCAAAAAATTCAAAAAGATTCTTAATCTGAGTGTCGCTATCGCCCGAACTAGAATTATTATTTGATATTGCAAAATAACAAAATGGCCTTGTTTTTTTGCAAGAGTGGTCGGAAAACACGTTTTTTTTCCTCATAATTCGGGCCAAAGTATTAGTAAAAATTAATATTTTTAAATAATTATAGTTCGGACAATAGCGACACCCATACAGATTGAGAATCATTTCGAATTTTTTGTTTCAGATTACCTAGAGAGCGCAAATCATCAACACCACCGACAAACGTTTTTTTCATGCCTTTACACGATTATAAATTGTTATATAAATATACATTTATATGCAACAGCAAAAAATGGTTTTCTATTCTACGAAGGTGTACCTTTAAGCGAAAAGAAAGTTTGTACAGATACATGCAACAGTGTAAAAAAAAAAATTGCTTATTGTTTAGCCTTCGTAGTAAAATAGCCCCTTAAAAAATTGTCGTAGCTATAATCTACCGAAAGAAACTTCAACATATCAAACAAATCCATTTTCAGTGTATTTCAATAATGTTAGCTTCAATCTCATCCTGTCTGTCGGTGTGCAGCTGCAACGATATCCCATTTCAAGAAGCGGTGGCGTAGGCTGATAAGTGCGACTGGGTGATCACTTAGCTATGCACTGCCCTGCATGTCCACTACCAAGCTAGAGGACATTTTATTTCATTTCTGACGATAACACCATCGAAATCCAATGAAACCTATCAGCTGTATTTTAAAATTTTTTATTAATATCGGTTCCATCCTACGCAGTGCTGGCCCTTGTTAGGTGTCCACCTGATTCCATTTTTTCTCACCTTGCAGCCACAGCCATCTTCCCCTTCTCTATTACATTCATCATTACCATCTGCCATGGGCATACGGAAACTGTGGAAAACCTATACCAATAAGGCAGGACTCAGGTTAGCTTCCCAGTTTCGAAGCTATGCCGTGATTTGTCGATAAATGAATCACGAGCTATTATACACACACGACACACATACGTATTGATTCGTGTGAGCAACGTTCGTGTTAAACTGGAGTTATGTTGCACCTGTATTTTTTTGCTCGGAGGCTGGCATTGTAACTTGCAATCTCTCGATGTTCTCGATTAAAGGGTGGAGCTTGGAAAATTAGGTATTAAACTACATTTTTTTGACGCGACTATTAAATATATAAACTAATTTATATTTTTCATAAATACATTATAGTTACAGGAACAAATTTAAAAAAAACGAATAATTTTTTTTTTATCTCTGTTGGACAAAATATCTCGAAATTTACTCAACTGATTTAGATTCAATTTATACCACATATTCTTTATAATATTATATCGATTAAGTACAGTATTTTTTGTTATTGAATGCTGCATTCATTTTTTATTAATTCTGGAAACTCGAAATGTTGGTAAAAATCAGAGTTCTTAATTTCCTAAAGCTGTCATGTCCGCAAAAAAAAAGTTTATATTTTTTTCCCTATGCTCCACTTTAGCTATTACGTTTATTTATAAGAAATTATTATATTTTATTTCCCAGAAGATGTCTGATAAAGAAAAAAATTCAATCATTGGCAAGGATTTTCAAAAGAGGGTCCTACTAGACAACTTAAATGTCTATTTGTTAAGTTTAGTTAAACGTTTTTTGTTTATAAAACTGTAATGTATGTTTGAAAAATGAAAATTATTTTATATATTCAATATTCGTGTCATATTTAAAAAAAATGTAATATCTATTTTCGCAGCGCCAAGGTGATGTAACACCTTAAAGTCAAATAAGCTAACCACTAGAATAAAGAACCAATTTATAGCTGGCTGTATTGGTTCTGGTTGTCTGTAATTTCTCTGGGACTGCATGCAAATGCGATACGGGAGTACATAGAGAAACAGCAGCTGATTTAGAACAAGCTTTCAAAATTGCTCTTGCGGTAAGCGTATCAGCCTTACAAACCTTTTTCCAGTTCTGATGCAAGAACTCATACTTCAGAAGGTTTCGCTATGGCATTACAGTGAATATTACCATGCAAAATGTTATCTCGAATATGCTACATGGTGAACCACTACCAAACTGGACAGGAAGAAGAAATGTGTTTTCGTACCAAATTTGATGGAGGATGGAACACCCAGGGGTAGCGACGGAATGGACAGAGGTAAGTCGTGCTTTCCGTAACCCTCGGCTTTCCATTGACAATCTTGTAGATGTTTGTCCAATGATCGCTCCGGTACACGATGCGATCCGTTAAAAGGACAAACCACGAAATTCTCAACCTGTCAATGAAAGTAACTAGATAGCATCGTTTCGCATTACGAAGACAAGCAGTGACTAATCCATTTTCTTATCTTTGTTTAATTGTTAAACAAAGATAAGAAAAAAAGATAAAAACAAGATGTTTAAAAGTGTCTAACTTACATCTTTGGATACGCTCTCGACCGACCAGCCTAACCTAGACAAAATAGAAGTGAACCTTTTTTTTGAATTTTCGATAAAGTCATCGAGTTTCTGTAGTTCTTTGTTAGGATCGATCGACGTTGCTGTCATTTCGCCTTATCATTATCCGTTGTCACAAAATATAAATAATCACGTAATTTTCGCGCATAGGTTATAACTCGGTGAAGTTTCATAAAGCATGAATTCTAGCATTTCATATCCACGGGTGATAGAAGCGATAGATACGGCCAGCCTCCTGACACAGCGGCCTAGACACGGTTCACTGATTGCCCGTCATTGTTATTGCCGAATTGCGTCACATGCAGCGCTAGTAGTCGTCTGAACTGATACTATATATATTGCGGTGCAAGCAATATAAGCTATATGGGGGCGTCCACAAATTGCGTACCGCCAAAGTCAGCTCCAGGAAGGATAGAGTAGAGGAGTCCAAACTGTCTATTTCAAAAGTGGCTGCAAAAACGTGGTCAAACAGGGATGGCGCCACTATTGCTAAGACCTCGAGAAGTGAACTACGTATGCATTTCGTGTAAGCGAGATGGAAGAGGATCGAACACGCGTCCTAGCATCCACGGCAAAATCAGAAAATAGGATAATGTACACACAATATTCGACCAATTTGAGGTTTGTTAAAATCGAATTTTCGGGACAAACCAACATTGACAAGAGGACACAGATTTTTCATCTTTAGAACATTAAAGCATGTTTTTATCTTTAAAACATTAAAGCATGTTTTTATCTTTAAAACATTAAAGCATGTTTTTATCTTTAAAACATTAAAGCATGTTTTTTATATTGACTTCGACACTATAACTTTACACTTCGACTTTATATTGTTATTACGGTGTTTTTCTCAAATCGATATATAAATACTGGACAATTTTCTAAGTTTCTTGCGGCAATGAGTAATTGCAATTTCTTTTGTGTGATTTTCTTTTTTTTTCATTCAAATATGTTGTCGTAAGAATTATCGCGTTACCATTTCGCTGATTGAGAGTTTTAAGGGGTAACACCACTGTAAGGCCAAAAAAAGCGTTTTTTGACAATTTTTTTTGGGCAGAAGCAAAGGTGATAGAAAAATAATAATGGAGTAGTTATTGAGCATATATTTAAGTATATTACAAAAAAATTTTGTAGGAAAATATTACAAAATGGCGAGACCGCAGTAATTCTCCCGAGGCATGTTGAATTTGAGGCGATCTGCGGCACGCACTACAACTGGTGCCAATTTGAATCCGGAAAAAAGAAAAAAAATGGATGTAATCTACATGAGTGTAGCTAGTGAACTACATAGGGGATTTTAAAAATATTGATTTTTGTGTAATTGGCGAGTGTTTGAATAAAGTCGTTCAAATTTCACCAAAAAAAGGACAGTCATTTGTTAATAAATATTGTTTAATTGAACTAACCGAAAATCCCCTACGTGGTTCACTTTGAAATATTATTTCAAAGTTGTGGTTAAATTTTCAAATAAAAAGATTGACAATTGTTGGAGTCATGCTGCGTGCCGTTTTGAAATATCATATTTCGAGAAAAACGCGTTTGAAGTTTTGAAATGTGTTATAGACAAGAACAAAAGAAAAATTATACTTTTAGAAAACTCTTACCATTAATCTACTATCCCAGGACCATAAAGTTGCCCTTCCAAGTTCAAATTTTCCTCCTCAGTTTGTTTCCTGGCCGATTTTGAGTTGAAACGTGCCTCCTTTGCCGCATTTGACAAGGACAGCTCAGCGTACTTTATGCCGTTAGCATTGGCTTCCATGCAACAATTGTATGACTGGATAGCAATGTCCATCTCCAAAACTTTCATAATCTGTAGAATATCCGTCAGACCATCATTAAAAACACACACAGCAATATCTGTCGCTATGTTCAAGATTTTTGCCGCTGGAATACGATTTTGGAGCCCAATTCCAAACTGCAGCATTAAAACTTTCGTTGCTATTTTCCGTACAACCTCCTAAGCAACGGTTTAATAATTCTTCTTGGCGCAGCTCCTCATAAATTGGTTTAATCGCCTTGAAAACTTCCTGAGAAGGTGGCGATTTATGGTGGAAGGTATCCAATGAATTCGCCGCTTGTGCCTTCTTCCAATTGCGCCAAGACTCTGAGCACTTTTCGTGCTGCGGATTCTCGTCGGTTGACAATTTATGAAATAAGGTCGCCTAGATATCATTTTTCATATTTTCCACACTATTCGGATTACGACGTATGGATAAACCATAATAAATTCTTAACTGATCAATTAATTTGCCAGTTAATTTACCTTTTCCACCGAGGCCTTTGACTTTTTTTTTTATTTCTCAATCGGGTCTCCATTCTTTTCTGCACGTGTTTTGAAGCTGTTACAATTCAAAAAGTGGGGATTTCTCAGCGGGTATCGTGTTGGTGCAGGTAGGCCGTTTCGTTAGATTCACCCTAATTCCATTATTTCCATGAGAAATCTTCGAAAATTTACCGGATACCTTTTTTCGCGTTTTCTCAGCTTAATTTTAACAATACGATGAAAACGAGCGTTATTCGTGATCACCATAAAAAATTTCATATCACAGGAATAAAGATTCATCGATGAAGTCGTGCAGAAACTTTATTTCGTCAAGATGCAAACAGATTGTGATTTTTAATACTTTTACAAGTCCATTCCAATATATTTTATCCCATCGGAACGAATTCTCCGTTAGATTCACCCTAATTACATTATTTCCTTGAGAAATCTTCGAAAAAGTACCGGAATCCTTTTTTCGCGTTTTCCAGGCTAAATTTTAGGAATACGGCGAAAACGACCGTAATTCGTGATCGCCATGAAAAATTCCATATCACAGGAATAAAGATTTATCGATGCAGTCGTACAGAAAGTTTGTTTCGTCAAGATGCAAACAGATTTTGATTTTTAATACTTCTACAATTCTATTCCAATATATTTTATCCCATCACAACGAATTCTCCGTTCGATTCACCCTAATTACATTATTTCCATGACAAATCTTCGAAAAAGCACGGGAATCCTTTTTTCGCGATTTCCTGGCTAAATTTTAGGAATACGGCGAAAACGAGCGTTATTCGTGATCACCATAAAAGATTCACTCGAATTCCATTATTTTCATGAGAAATTTTCGAAAAGGTACCGGAATCCTTTTTTCGCGTTTTCCCGGCTTAATTTTAGCAATACGGTAAAAATGAGCGTTATTCGTGATCACCATAAAAAATATCATACCACAGGAATAAAGATTCATCGATGAAGTCGTGCAGAAACTTTGTTTCGTCAAGATGCAAACAGATTGTCATTTTTAATACTTTTACAAGTCCATTCCAATACCTTTTATCCCATCGGAACAAATTCTCCGTTAGATTCACCCTAATTACATTATTTCCATGAGAAATCTTCGGAAAAGTACTGGAATCCTTTTTTCGCGTTTTCCCGGCTAAATTTTAGGAATACGGCGAAAACGAGCGTAATTCGTGACCACCATAAAAAAATCCATATCACAGGAATAAAGATTTATCGATGAAGTCGTACAGAAACTTTGTTTCGTCAAGATGCAAACAGATTTTCATTTTTAATACTTTTACAAGTCCATTCCAATATATTTTATCCCATCGGAACGAATTCTGCGTTAGATTCACCGTAATTACATTATTTCCATGAGAAATCTTCGAAAAAGTACGGGAATCCTTTTTTCGCGTTTTCCCGGCCAAATTTTAACGATACGCTAAAAACGAGCGTTATTCGTGATCACCATAAAAAATTTCATATCACAGGAATAAAGATTCATGGATGAAGTCGTGCAGAAACGTTGTTTCGTGAAGATGCAAACAGATTATGATTTTTAATACTTTTAGAAGTCCATTCCAATATATTTTATCCCGTCGGAACGAATTCTCCGTTAGGTTCACCCAAATTACATTATATACATGAGAAATCTTCGAAAAAGTACGGGAATCCTTTTCTCGTGTTTTCCCGGCTAAATTTTAGGAATACGGCGAAAACGGGCGTAAGTCGTGATGACCATAAAAAATTACATATCACAGGAATAAAGATTTATCGATGCAGTCGTACAGAAACTTTGTTTCGTCAAGATGCAAACAGCTTTTGATTTTTAATACTTTTACAAATCTATTCCAATATATTTTATTCCATCAGAACGAATTCTCCGTTCGATTCAGCCTAATTACATAATTTCCATGAGAAATCTTCGAAAAATACGGGAATCCTTTTTTCGCGTTTTTCCGGCTAAATTTTAGGAATACGGCGAAAACGAGCGTAATTCGTGATCACCATAAAAGATTCGCCATAATTCCATTATTTCCGAGGGAAATCTTCGAAATCGTACCGGATTCCTTTTTTCGCGTTTTCCCGTCTAAATTTTAACAATACGATAAAAACGAGCGTTTTTCGTGATCACCATAAAAAATTTCATATCACAGGAATAAAGATTCATCGATGAAGTCGTGCAGAACCTTGGTTTCGTGAAGATACAAACAGTTTGTGATTTTTAATGCTTTTAGAAGTCCATTCCAATATATTTTATCCCATCGGAACGAATTCTCCGTTAGGTTCACCCTAATTACATTACTTCCATGAGAAATCTTCCAAAAAGTACGGGAATACTTTTCTCGCGTTTTCCCGGTTAAATTTTAGGAATACGGCGAAAACGAGCGTAATTCGTGATCAATACAAAAGATTCGCCGTAATTCCATTATTTCCGAGAGAAATCTTCGAAAAAGTACCGGATTCCTTTTTTCGCGTGTACCCGGCTTAATTTTAACAATACGATGAAAACGAGCGTTATTCGTGATCACCTTAAAAAATTTCATATCACAGGAATAAAAATTCATCGATGAAGTAGTGCAGAAACTTTGTTTCGTCAAGATGCAAGCAGATTGTGATTTTTAATACTTTTACTAGTTTATTCCAATATATTTTATCCCATCGGAACGAATTCTCCGTTAGATTCACCCTAATTACATTATTTCCAAGAGAAATCTTCGAAAAAGTACCGGAATTCTTTTTTCGCGTTTTCCAGGCTAAATTTTAGGAATACGGCGAAAACGAGCGTAACTCCTGATCACCATAAAAAATTTCATATCACAGGAATAAAGATTCATCGATGAAGTCGTGCAGAAACTTTGTTTCGTCAAGATGCAAACAGATTGTGATTTTTAATACTTTTACGAGTCCCTTCCAATATATTTTATCCCGTCGGAACGAATTCTCCGTTAGATTAACCCTAATTAGATTATTTCCACGAGAAATCTTCAAAAAACTACCGGAATCCTTTTTTCGCGTTTTCCCGGCTTAATTTTAGGAATCCGGCGACAACGAGCGTAATTCGTGATCACTCTAAAAGATGCACCGTAATTCCATTATTTCCATGAGAAATCTTCGAAAAAGTACGGGAATCCTTTTCTCGTGTTTTCCGGGCTAAATTTTAGGAATACGGCGAAAACGGGCGTAATTCGTGATCACCATAAAAAATTCCATATCACAGGAATAAAGATTTATCGATGCAGTCGTACAGAAACTTTGTTTCGTCAAGATGCAAACAGATTTTGATTTTTAATACTTTTACAAGTCTATTCCAATATACTTTATTCCATCAGAACGAATTCTCCGTTCGAATCAGCCTAATTATATTATTTTCATGAGAAATCTTCGAAAAACTACGGGAATCCTTTTTTCGCGTTTTCCCGGCTAAATTTTAGGAATACGGCGAAAACGAGCGTAATTCGTGATCACCATAAAAGATTCGCCGTAATTCCATTATTTCCGAGAGCAATCTTCGAAAACGTACCGGATTCCTTTTTTCGCGTTTTCCCGGCTAAATTTTACAAATACAGCGGAAACGAGCGTAATTCGTGATCACTATAAAAGATGCACCCTAATTCCATTATTTCCATGGCAAATCTTCGAAAAAGTACCGGAATCCTTTTTTTCGCGTTTTCTCGGCTAAATTTTAGGATTACGGGGAAAACGAGCGTAATTCGTGATCACCATAAACGATTCGCAGTAGTTCCATTATTTCCTAGAGAAATCTTCGATAACGTACCGGATTCCTTTTTTCCCGGCTTAATTTTAACAATACGATGAAAACGAGCGTTATTCGTGATCACCATAAATAATATCATATCACAGGAATAAAGATTCATCGATGAAGTCGTGCAGAAACTTTGTTTCGTCAAGATGCAAACAGATTGTGATTTTTAATACTTTTACGAGTCCCTTCCAATATATTTTATCCCGTCGGAACGAATTCTCCGTTAGATTAACCCTAATTAGATTATTTCCACGAGAAATCTTCGAAAAAGTACCGGAATCCTTTTTTCGCGTTTTCCCGGCTAAATTTTAGGAATCCGGCGAAAACGAGCGTAATACGTGATCACTATAAAATACGCACCGTAAGTCCATTATTTCCATGAGGAATCTTCGAAAAAGTACGTCGAATCCTTTTCTCGTGTTTTCCGGGCTAAATTTTAGGAATACGGCGAGAACGGGCGTAATTCGTGATCACCATAAAAAATTCCATATCCCAGGAATAAAGATTTATCGATGCAGTCGTAGAGAAAGTTTGTTTCGTCAAGATGCAAACAGATTGGGATTTTTAATACTTTTACGAGTCCCTTCCAATATATTTTATCCCGTCGGGCCGAATTCTCCGTTAGATTAACCCTAATTAGATTATTTCGACGAGAAATCTTCGAAAAAGTACCGGAATCCTTTTTTCGCGTTTTCCCGGCTAAATTTTAGGAATCCGGCGAAAACGAGCGTAATACGTGATCACTATAAAATACGCACCGTAATTCCATTATTTCCATGAGAAATCTTCGAAAAAGTACGGGAATCCTTTTCTCGTGTTTTCCCGGCTAAATTTTAGGAATACGGCGAAAACGGGCGTAATTCGTGATCACCATAAAAAATTCCATATCCCAGGAATAAAGATTTATCGATGCAGTCGTATAGAAACTGTGTTTCGTCAAAATGCAAACAGATTGTGATTTTTAATACTTTTACGAGTCCCTTCCGATATATTTTATCCCGTCGGAACGAGTTCTCCGTTAGATTAACCCTCATTGGATTATTTCCACGAGAAATCTTCGAAAAAGTACCGGAATCCTTTTTCCGCGTTTTCCCGGCTAAATTTTAGGAATACGGCGAAAACGAGCGTAATTCGTGATCACCATAAAAGATTCGCAGTAATTCCATTATTTCCTAGAGGAATCTTGGAAAACGTACCGGATTCCTTTTTTCCCGTTTTCCCGGCTTAATTTTAACAATACGATGAAAACGAGCGTTATTCGTGATCACCATAAAAAATATCATATCACAGGAATAAAGATTCATCGATGAAGTCGTGCAGAAACTTTGTTTCGTCAAGAAGCAAACAGATTGTGATTTTTAATACTTTTACGAGTCCCTTCCAATATATTTTATCCCGTCGGAACGAATTCTCCGTAAGATTAACCCTAATTAGATTATTTCCACGAGAAATCTTCGAAAAAGTACCGGAATCCTTTTTTCGCGTTTTCCCGGCTAAATTTTAGGAATCCAGCGAAAACGAGCGTAATTCGTGATCACCATAAAAGATTCGCAGTAATTCCATTATTTACTAGAGAATTCTTCGAAAACGTACCGGATACCTTTTTTCGCGTTTTCCCGGCTAAATTTTACGAATACAGCGAAAACGAGCGTAATTCGTGATCACTATAAAAGATGCACCCTAATTCCATTATTTCCATGACAAATCTTCGAAAATGTACCGGAATCCTTTTTTTCGCGTTTTCTCGGCTAAATTTTAGGATTACGGGGAAAACGAGCGTAATTCGTGAACACCATAAAAAAATCCATATCACAGGAATAAAGATTTATCGATGAAGACGTACAGAAACTTTGTTTCGTCAAGATGCAAACAGATTTCGATTTTTAATACTTTTACAAGTCCATTCCGATATATTTTATCCCATCAGAACGAATTCTCCGTTCGATTAACCCTAATTACATTATTTCCACGAGAAATCTTCGAAAAAGAACCGGAATCCTTTTTTCGCCTTTTCCCGGCTAAATTTTAGGAATACGGCGAAAACGAGCTTAATTCGTGATCACCATAAAAGATTCGCAGTAATTCCATTATTTCCTAGAGAAATCTTGGAAAATGTACCGGATTCCTTTTTTCCCGTTTTCCCGGATTAATTTTAACAATACGATGAAATCGAGCGTTATTCGTGATCACCATAAAAAATATCATATCACAGGAATAAAGATTCATCGATGAAGTCGTGCAGAAACTTTGTTTCGTCAAGATGCAAACAGATTGTGATTTTTAATACTTTTACGAGTCCCTTCCAATATATTTTATCCCGTCGGAACGAATTCTCCGTTAGATTAACCCTAATTAGATTATTTCCACGAGAAATCTTCGAAAAAGTACCGGAATCCTTTTTTCGCGTTTTCCCGGCTAAATTTTAGGAATCCGGCGAAAACGAGCGTAATACGTGATCACTATAAAATATGCACCGTAATTCCATTATTTCCATGAGAAATCTTCGAAAAAGTACGGGAATCCTTTTCTCGTATTTTCCCGGCTAAATTTGAGGAATACCGCGAAGACGGGCGTAATTCGTGATCACCATAAAAAAATCCATATCCCAGGAATAAAGATTTATCAATGCAGTCGTACAGAAACTTTGTTTCGTCAAGATGCAAACAGATTTTGATTTTTAATACTTTTACAAGTCATTCGAATATATTTTATTCCATCAGAACGAATTCTCCGTTCGATTCAGCCTAATTACATTATTTCCATGAGAAATCTTCGAAAAAGTACGGGAATCCTTTTTTCGTGTTTTCCCGGCTAAATTTTAGGAATACGGCGAAAACGAGCGTAATTCGTGATCACCATAAAAGATTCACCGTAATTCCATTATTTCCGAGAGCAATCTTCGAAAACGTACCGGATTCCTTTTTTCGCGTTTTCCCGGCTAAATTTTACGAATACAGCGAAAACGAGCGTAATTCGTGATCACTATAAAAGATGCACCCTAATTCCATTATTTCCATGACAAATCTTCGAAAATGTACCGGAATCCTTTTTTTCGCGTTTTCCCGGCTAAATTTTAGGAATACGACGAAAACGAGCGTAATTCGTGATCACCATAAAAGATTCGCCGTAATTCCATTATTTCCGAGAGCAATCTTCGAAAACGTACCGGATTCCTTTCTTTGCGTTTTCCCGGCTAAATTTTACGAATGCAGCGAAAACGAGCGTAATTCGTGATCACTATAAAAGATGCACGCTAATTCCATTCTTTCCATGACAAATCTTCGAAAATGTACCGGAATCCTTTTTTTCGCGTTTTCTCGGCTAAATTTTAGGCTTACGGGGAAAACGAGCGTAATTCGTGAACACCATAAAAAAAATCCGTATCACAGGAATAAAGATTTATCGATGAAGACGTAAAGAAACTTTGTTTCGTCAAGATGCAAACAGATTTTGATTTTTAATACTTTTACAAGTCCATTCCGATATATTTTATCCCATCAGAACGAAATCTCCGTTCGATTAACCATAATTACATTATTTCCACGAGAAATCTTCGAAAAAGTACCGGAATCCTTTTTTCGCCTTTTCTCGGCTAAATTTTAGGAATACGGCGAAAACGAGCTTAATTCGTGATCACCATAAAAGATTCGCAGTAATTCCATTATTTCCTAGAGAAATCTTCGAAAACGTACCGGATTCCTTTTTTCCCGTTTTCCCGGCTTAATTTTAACAATACGTTGAAAACCAGAGTTATTCGTGATCACCATAAAAATATCATATCACAGGAATAAAGATTCATCGATGAAGTCGTGCAGAAACTTTGTTTCGTCAAGATGCAAACAGATGGTGATTTTTAATACTTTTACGGAACCCTTCCAATATATTTTATCCCGTCGGAACGAATTCTCCGTTAGATTAACCCTAATTAAATTATTTCCACGAGAAATCTTCGAAAAAGTACCGGAATCCTTTTTTCGCGTTTTCCCGGCTAAATTTTAGGAATCCGGCGAAAACGAGCGTAATACGTGATCACTATAAAAGATGCACCGTAATTCCATTATTTCCATGAGAAATCTTCGAAAACGTACCGGAATCCTTTTTTCGCGTTTTCCCGGCTAAATTTTAGGAATACTGCGAAAACGAGCGTAATTCGTGATCACCATAAAAGATTCGCCGTAATTCCATTATTACCGAGAGCAATCTTCGAAAACGTACCGGATTCCTTTTTTCGCGTTTTCCCGGCTAAATTTTACGAATACAGCGAAAACCAGCGTAATTCGTGATCACCATAAGAGATGCACGCTAATTCCATTCTTTACATGACAAATCTTCGAAAATGTACGGGAATCGTTTTTTCGCGTTTTCCCGGCTAAATTTTAGGAATACGGCGAAAATGAGCGTAATTCGTGATCACCATAAAAGATTCGCCGTAATTCCATTATTTCCGAGAGCAATCTTCGAAAACGTACCGGATTCCTTTTTTCGCGTTTTCCCGGCTAAATTTTACGAATACAGCGAAAACGAGCGTAATTCGTGATCACTATAGAAGATGCACCCTAATTCCATTATTTCCATGACAAATCTCCGAAAATGTACCGGAATCCTTTTTTTCGCGTTTTCTCGGCTAAATTTGAGGAATACGGCGAAAACGAGCGTAATTCGTGATCACCATAAAAGATTCGCCGTAATTCCATTATTTCCGAGAGCAATCTTTGAAAACGTACCGGATTCCTTTTTTCGCGTTTTCCCGGCTAAATTTTACGAATACAGCGAAAACGAGCGTAATTCGTGATCACTATAAAAGATGCACCCTAATTCCATTATTTCCATGACAAATCTTCGAAAATGTACCGGAATCCTTTTTTTCGCGTTTTCCCGGCTAAATTTTAGGAATACGACGAAAACGAGCGTAATTCGTGATCACCATAAAAGATTCGCCGTAATTCCATTATTTCCGAGAGCAATCTTCGAAAACGTACCGGATTCCTTTCTTTGCGTTTTCCCGGCTAAATTTTACGAATGCAGCGAAAACGAGCGTAATTCGTGATCACTATAAAAGATGCACGCTAATTCCATTCTTTCCATGACAAATCTTCGAAAATGTACCGGAATCCTTTTTTTCGCGTTTTCTCGGCTAAATTTTAGGCTTACGGGGAAAACGAGCGTAATTCGTGAACACCATAAAAAAAATCCGTATCACAGGAATAAAGATTTATCGATGAAGACGGAAAGAAACTTTGTTTCGTCAAGATGCAAACAGATTTTGATTTTTAATACTTTTACAAGTCCATTCCGATATATTTTATCCCATCAGAACGAAATCTCCGTTCGATTAACCATAATTACATTATTTCCACGAGAAATCTTCGAAAAAGTACCGGAATCCTTTTTTCGCCTTTTCTCGGCTAAATTTTAGGAATACGGCGAAAACGAGCTTAATTCGTGATCACCATAAAAGATTCGCAGTAATTCCATTATTTCCTAGAGAAATCTTCGAAAACGTACCGGATTCCTTTTTTCCCGTTTTCCCGGCTTAATTTTAACAATACGTTGAAAACCAGAGTTATTCGTGATCACCATAAAAATATCATATCACAGGAATAAAGATTCATCGATGAAGTCGTGCAGAAACTTTGTTTCGTCAAGATGCAAACAGATGGTGATTTTTAATACTTTTACGGAACCCTTCCAATATATTTTATCCCGTCGGAACGAATTCTCCGTTAGATTAACCCTAATTAAATTATTTCCACGAGAAATCTTCGAAAAAGTACCGGAATCCTTTTTTCGCGTTTTCCCGGCTAAATTTTAGGAATCCGGCGAAAACGAGCGTAATACGTGATCACTATAAAAGATGCACCGTAATTCCATTATTTCCATGAGAAATCTTCGAAAACGTACCGGATTCCTTTTTTCGCGTTTTCCCGGCTAAATTTTACGAAGACAGCGAAAACGAGCGTAATTCGTGAACACCATAAAAATATCCATATCACAGGAATAAAGATTTATTGATGAAGACGTACAGAAACTTTGTTTCGTCAAGATGCAAACAGATTTTGATTTTTAATACTTTTACAAGTCAATTCCGATATATTTTATCCGATCAGAACGAATTCTCCGTTCGATTAACGCTAATTACATTATTTCCACGAGAAATCTTCGAAAAATTACCGGAATCCTTTTTTCGCGTTTTCCCGGCTAAATTTTAGGAATACTGCGAAAACGAGCGTAATTCGTGATCACCATAAAAGATTCGCCGTAATTCCATTATTACCGAGAGCAATCTTCGAAAACGTACCGGATTCCTTTTTTCGCGTTTTCCCGGCTAAATTTTACGAATACAGCGAAAACCAGCGTAATTCGTGATCACCATAAGAGATGCACGCTAATTCCATTCTTTCCATGACAAATCTTCGAAAATGTACGGGAATCGTTTTTTCGCGTTTTCCCGGCTAAATTTTAGGAATACGGCGAAAACGAGCGTAATTCGTGATCACCATAAAAGATTCGCCGTAATTCCATTATTTCCGAGAGCAATCTTCGAAAACGTACCGGATTCCTTTTTTCGCGTTTTCCCGGCTAAATTTTACGAATACAGCGAAAACGAGCGTAATTCGTGATCACTATAGAAGATGCACCCTAATTCCATTATTTCCATGACAAATCTCCGAAAATGTACCGGAATCCTTTTTTTCGCGTTTTCTCGGCTAAATTTGAGGAATACGGCGAAAACGAGCGTAATTCGTGAACACCATAAAAAAATCTATACCACAGGAATAAAGATTTATCGATGAAGACGTACAGAAACTTTGTTTCGTCAAGATGCAAACAGATTTTGATTTTTAATACTTTTAAAAGTCCATTCCGATATATTTTATCCCATCAGAACGAATTCTCCGTTCGATTAACCCTAATTACATTATTTCCACGAGAAATCTTCGAAAAAGTACCGGAATCCTTTTTTCGCGTTTTCCCGGCTAAATTTTAGGAATACGGCGAAAATGAGCGTAATTCGTGATCACAACAAAAGATTCGCCGTAATTCCATTATTTCCGAGAGAAATCTTCGAAAACGCACCGGATTACTTTTTTCGCGTTTTCCCAGCTTAATTTGAACAATACGATGAAAACGAGCGTTATTCGTGATGCCCCTAAAAAATTTCATATAACCGGAATAAAAATTCAACGATGAAGTCGTGCAGAAACTTTGTTTCGTCAAGATGCAAGCAGATTGTGATTTTTAATAGCTTTACAAGTCCATTCCAATATATTTTATCCCATCGGAACGAATTCTCCGTTAGATTCACCCTAATTACATTGTTTCCATGAGAAATCTTCGAAAAAGTACCGGAATCCTTTTTTCGCGTTTTCCAGGCTAAATTTTAGGAATACGCCGAAAACGAGCGTAATTCGTGATCACCATAAAAATGCCATATCACAGGAATAAAGATTTATCAATGCAGTCGTACAGAAACTTTGTTTCGTCAAGATGCAAACAGATTTTGATTTTTAATACTTTCACAAGTCTATTGCAATATATGTTATCCCATCAGAACGAATTCTCCGTTCGATTTACCCTAATTACATTATTTCCATAAAGAAATCTTCGAAAAAGTACGGGAATCTTTTTTTCGCGTATTTCCGGCTAAATTTTAGGAATTCGGCGAAAACGAGCGTAATTCGTGATCACCATAAAAGATTCGCCCTAATTCCATTATTTCCGAGAGCAATCTTCGAAAACGTACCGGATTCCTTTTTTCGCGTTTTCCCGGCTAAATTTTACGAATACAGCGAAAACGAGCATAATTCGTGATCACTATAAAAGATGCACCATAATTCCATTATTTCTATGACAAATCTTCGAAAATATACCGGAATCCTTTTTTTCGCGTTTTCTCGGCTAAATTTTAGGATTACGGGGAAAACGAGCGTAATTCGTGCACACCATAAAAAAATCCGTATCACAGGAATAAAGATTTATTGATGAAGACGTACAGAAACTTTGTTTCGTCAAGATGCAAACAGATTTTGATTTTTAATACTTTTACAAGTCAATTCCGATATATTTTATCCGATCAGAACGAATTCTCCGTTCGATTAACGCTAATTACATTATTTCCACGAGAAATCTTCGAAAAATTACCGGAATCCTTTTTTCGCGTTTTCCCGGCTAAATTTTAGGAATACTACGAAAACGAGCGTAATTCGTGATCACCATAAAAGATTCGCCGTAATTCCATTATTACCGAGAGCAATCTTCGAAAACGTACCGGATTCCTCTTTTCGCGTTTTCCCGGCTAAATTTTACGAATACAGCGAAAACGAGCGTAATTCGTGATCACTATAAAAGATGCACGCTAATTCCATTCTTTCCCTGACAAATCTTCGAAAATGTAGCGGAATCCTTTTTTTCGCGTTTTCTCGGCTAAATTTTAGGATTACGGGGAAAACGAGCGTAATTCGTGAACACCATAAAAAAATCCATATCACAGGAATAAACATTTATCGATGAAGACGTACAGAAACTTTGTTTCGTTAAGATGCAAACAGATTTTGATTTTTAATACTTTTACAAGTCCATACCGATATATCTTATCCCATCAGAACGAATTCTCCGTTCGATTAATCCTAATTACATTATTTCGACGAGAAATCTTCGAAAAAGTACCAGAATCCTTTTTTCGCCTTTTCCCGGCTAAATTTTAGGAATACGGCGAAAACGAGCGTAATTCGTGATCACCATAAAAGATTCGCAGTAATTCCATTATTTCCTAGAGAAATCTTCGAAAACGTACCGGATTCCATTTTTCCCGTTTTCCCGGCTTAATTTTAACAATACGATGAAAACGAGCGTTATTCGTGATCACCATAAAAAATATCATATCACAGGAATAAAGATTCATCGATGAAGTCGTGCAGAAACTTTGTTTCGTCAAGAAGCAAACAGATTGTGATTTTTAATACTTTTACGAGTCCCTTCCAATATATTTTATCCCGTCGGAACGAATTCTCCGTTAGATTAACCCTAATTAGATTATTTCCACGAGAAATCTTCGAAAAAGTACCGGAATCCTTTTTTCGCGTTTTCCCGGCTAAATTTTAGGAATCCGGCGAAAACGAGCGTAATACGTGATCACTATAAAAGATGCACCGTAATTCCATTATTTCCATGAGAAATCTTCGAAAAAGTACGGGAATCGTTTTTTCGCGTTTTCCCGGCTAAATTTTAGGAATACGGCGAAAACGAGCGTAATTCGTGATCACCATAAAAGATTCGCCGTAATTCCATTATTTCCGAGAGCAATCTTCGAAAACGTACCGGATTCCTTTTTTCGCGTTTTCCCGGCTAAATTTTACGAATACAGCGAAAACGAGCGTAATTCGTGATCACTATAGAAGATGCACCCTAATTCCATTATTTCCATGACAAATCTCCGAAAATGTACCGGAATCCTTTTTTTCGCGTTTTCTCGGCTAAATTTGAGGAATACGGCGAAAACGAGCGTAATTCGTGAACACCATAAAAAAATCTATACCACAGGAATAAAGATTTATCGATGAAGACGTACAGAAACTTTGTTTCGTCAAGATGCAAACAGATTTTGATTTTTAATACTTTTAAAAGTCCATTCCGATATATTTTATCCCATCAGAACGAATTCTCCGTTCGATTAACCCTAATTACATTATTTCCACGAGAAATCTTCGAAAAAGTACCGGAATCCTTTTTTCGCGTTTTCCCGGCTAAATTTTAGGAATACGGCGAAAATGAGCGTAATTCGTGATCACAACAAAAGATTCGCCGTAATTCCATTATTTCCGAGAGAAATCTTCGAAAACGCACCGGATTACTTTTTTCGCGTTTTCCCAGCTTAATTTGAACAATACGATGAAAACGAGCGTTATTCGTGATGCCCCTAAAAAATTTCATATAACCGGAATAAAAATTCAACGATGAAGTCGTGCAGAAACTTTGTTTCGTCAAGATGCAAGCAGATTGTGATTTTTAATAGCTTTACAAGTCCATTCCAATATATTTTATCCCATCGGAACGAATTCTCCGTTAGATTCACCCTAATTACATTGTTTCCATGAGAAATCTTCGAAAAAGTACCGGAATCCTTTTTTCGCGTTTTCCAGGCTAAATTTTAGGAATACGCCGAAAACGAGCGTAATTCGTGATCACCATAAAAATGCCATATCACAGGAATAAAGATTTATCAATGCAGTCGTACAGAAACTTTGTTTCGTCAAGATGCAAACAGATTTTGATTTTTAATACTTTCACAAGTCTATTGCAATATATGTTATCCCATCAGAACGAATTCTCCGTTCGATTTACCCTAATTACATTATTTCCATAAAGAAATCTTCGAAAAAGTACGGGAATCTTTTTTTCGCGTATTTCCGGCTAAATTTTAGGAATTCGGCGAAAACGAGCGTAATTCGTGATCACCATAAAAGATTCGCCCTAATTCCATTATTTCCGAGAGCAATCTTCGAAAACGTACCGGATTCCTTTTTTCGCGTTTTCCCGGCTAAATTTTACGAATACAGCGAAAACGAGCATAATTCGTGATCACTATAAAAGATGCACCATAATTCCATTATTTCTATGACAAATCTTCGAAAATATACCGGAATCCTTTTTTTCGCGTTTTCTCGGCTAAATTTTAGGATTACGGGGAAAACGAGCGTAATTCGTGCACACCATAAAAAAATCCGTATCACAGGAATAAAGATTTATTGATGAAGACGTACAGAAACTTTGTTTCGTCAAGATGCAAACAGATTTTGATTTTTAATACTTTTACAAGTCAATTCCGATATATTTTATCCGATCAGAACGAATTCTCCGTTCGATTAACGCTAATTACATTATTTCCACGAGAAATCTTCGAAAAATTACCGGAATCCTTTTTTCGCGTTTTCCCGGCTAAATTTTAGGAATACTACGAAAACGAGCGTAATTCGTGATCACCATAAAAGATTCGCCGTAATTCCATTATTACCGAGAGCAATCTTCGAAAACGTACCGGATTCCTCTTTTCGCGTTTTCCCGGCTAAATTTTACGAATACAGCGAAAACGAGCGTAATTCGTGATCACTATAAAAGATGCACGCTAATTCCATTCTTTCCCTGACAAATCTTCGAAAATGTAGCGGAATCCTTTTTTTCGCGTTTTCTCGGCTAAATTTTAGGATTACGGGGAAAACGAGCGTAATTCGTGAACACCATAAAAAAATCCATATCACAGGAATAAACATTTATCGATGAAGACGTACAGAAACTTTGTTTCGTTAAGATGCAAACAGATTTTGATTTTTAATACTTTTACAAGTCCATACCGATATATCTTATCCCATCAGAACGAATTCTCCGTTCGATTAATCCTAATTACATTATTTCGACGAGAAATCTTCGAAAAAGTACCAGAATCCTTTTTTCGCCTTTTCCCGGCTAAATTTTAGGAATACGGCGAAAACGAGCGTAATTCGTGATCACCATAAAAGATTCGCAGTAATTCCATTATTTCCTAGAGAAATCTTCGAAAACGTACCGGATTCCATTTTTCCCGTTTTCCCGGCTTAATTTTAACAATACGATGAAAACGAGCGTTATTCGTGATCACCATAAAAAATATCATATCACAGGAATAAAGATTCATCGATGAAGTCGTGCAGAAACTTTGTTTCGTCAAGAAGCAAACAGATTGTGATTTTTAATACTTTTACGAGTCCCTTCCAATATATTTTATCCCGTCGGAACGAATTCTCCGTTAGATTAACCCTAATTAGATTATTTCCACGAGAAATCTTCGAAAAAGTACCGGAATCCTTTTTTCGCGTTTTCCCGGCTAAATTTTAGGAATCCGGCGAAAACGAGCGTAATACGTGATCACTATAAAAGATGCACCGTAATTCCATTATTTCCATGAGAAATCTTCGAAAAAGTACGGGAATCGTTTTTTCGCGTTTTCCCGGCTAAATTTTAGGAATACGGCGAAAACGAGCGTAATTCGTGATCACCATAAAAGATTCGTCGTAATTCCATTATTTCCGAGAGCAATCTTCGAAAACGTACCGGATTCCTTTTTTCGCGTTTTCCCGGCTAAATTTTACGAATACAGCGAAAACGAGCGTAATTCGTGATCACTATAAAAGATGCACCCTAATTCGATTCTTTCCATGACAAATCTTCGAAAATGTACCGGAATCCTTTTTTTCGCGTTTTCTCGGCTAAATTTTAGGATTGGGGGAAAACGAGCGTAATTCGTGAACACCATAAAAAAATCCGTATCACAGGAATAAAGATTTATCGATGAAGACGTACAGAAACTTTGTTTCGTCAAGATGCAAACAGATTTTGATTTTTAATACTTTTACAAGTCCATTCCGATATATCTTATCCCATCAGAACGAATTCTCCGTTCGATTAATCCTAATTACATTATTTCCACGAGAAATCTTCGAAAAAGTACCGGAATCCTTTTTTCGCGTTTTCCCGGCTAAATTTTAGGAATACTGCGAAAACGAGCGTAATTCGTGATCACCATAAAAGATTCGCCGTAATTCCATTATTTCCGAGAGCAATCTTCGAAAACGTACCGGATTCCTTTTTTCGCGTTTTCCCGGCTAAATTTTACGAATACAGCGAAAACGAGCGTAATTCGTGATCACTATAAAAGATGCACCCTAATTCGATTCTTTCCATGACAAATCTTCGAAAATGTACCGGAATCCTTTTTTTCGCGTTTTCTCGGCTAAATTTTAGGATTGGGGGAAAACGAGCGTAATTCGTGAACACCATAAAAAAATCCGTATCACAGGAATAAAGATTTATCGATGAAGACGTACAGAAACTTTGTTTCGTCAAGATGCAAACAGATTTTGATTTTTAATACTTTTACAAGTCGATTCCGATATATTTTATCCCATCAGAACGAATTCTCCGTTCGATTAACGCTAATTACATTATTTCCACGAGAAATCTTCGAAAAAGTACCGGAATCCTTTTTTCGCGTTTTCCCGGCTAAATTTTAGCAATACTGCGAAAACGAGCGTAATTCGTGATCACCATAAAAGATTCACCATAATTCTATTATTTCCGAGAGCAATCTTCGAAAACGTACCGGATTCCTCTTTTCGCGTTTTCCCGGCTAAATTTTAGCAATACTGCGAAAACGAGCGTAATTCGTGATCACCATAAAAGATTCACCGTAATTCTATTATTTCCGAGAGCAATCTTCGAAAACGTACCGGATTCCTTTTTTCGCGTTTTCCCGGCTAAATTTTTCGAATACAGCGAAAACGAGCGTAATTCGTGATCACTATAAAAGATGCACCCTAATTCCATTATTTCCATGACAAATCTTCGAAAATGTACCGGAATCCTTTTTTTCGCGTTTTCCCGGCTAAATTTTAGGAATACGACGAAAACGAGCGTAATTCGTGATCACCATAAGAGATTCGCCGTAATTCCATTATTTCCGAGAGCAATCTTCGAAAACGTACCGGATTCCTTTCTTCGCGTTTTCCCGGCTAAATTTTACGAATACAGCGAAAACGAGCGTAATTCGTGATCACTATAAAAGATGCACGCTAATTCCATTCTTTCCATGACAAATCTTCGAAAATGTACCGGAATCCTTTTTTTCGCGTTTTCTCGGCTAAATTTTAGGCTTACGGGGAAAACGAGCGTAATTCGTGAACACCATAAAAAAATCCGTATCACAGGAATAAAGATTTATCGATGAAGACGTATAGAAACTTTGTTTCGTCAAGATGCAAACAGATTTTGATTTTTAATACTTTTACAAGTCCATTCCGATATATTTTATCCCATCAGAACGAATTCTCCGTTCGATTAATCCTAATTCCATTATTTCCTAGAGAAATCTTCGAAAACGTACCGGATTCCATTTTTCCCGTTTTCCCGGCTTAATTTTAACAATACGATGAAAACGAGCGTTATTCGTGATCACCATAAAAAATATCATATCACAGGAATAAAGATTCATCGATGAAGTCGTGCAGAAACTTTATTTCGTCAAGATGCAAACAGATTTTGATTTTTAATACTTTTACGAGTCCCTTCCAATATATTTTAACCCGTCGGAACGAATTCTCCGTTAGATTAACCCTAATTAGATTATTTCCACGAGAAATCTTCGAAAAAGTACAGGAATCCTTTTTTTGCGTTTTCCCGGCTAAATTTTAGGAATCCGGCGAAAACGAGCGTAATACGTGATCACTATAAAAGATGCACCGTAATTCCATTATTTCCATGAGAAATCTTCGAAAAAGTACGGGAATCGTTTTTTCGCGTTTTCCCGGCTAAATTTTAGGAATACGGCGAAAACGAGCGTAATTCGTGATCACCATAAAAGATTCGTCGTAATTCCATTATTTCCGAGAGCAATCTTCGAAAACGTACCGGATTCCTTTTTTCGCGTTTTCCCGGCTAAATTTTACGAATACAGCGAAAACGAGCGTAATTCGTGATCACTATAAAAGATGCACCCTAATTCCATTATTTCCATGACAAATCTTCGAAAATGTACCGGAATCCTTTTTTTCGCGTTTTCTCGGCTAAATTTTAGGATTACGGGGAAAACGAGCGTAATTCGTGAACACCATAAAAAAATCCATACCACAGGAATCAAGATTTATCGATGAAGACGTACAGAAACTTTGTTTCGTCAAGATGCAAACAGATTTTGATTTTTAATACTTTTACAAGTCCATTCCGATATATTTTATCCCATCAGAACGAATTCTCCGTTCGATTAACGCTAATTACATTATTTCCACGAGAAATCTTCGAAAAAGTACCGGAATCCTTTTTTCGCCTTTTCTCGGCTAAATTTTAGGAATACGGCGAAAACGAGCTTAATTCGTGATCACCATAAAAGATTCGCAGTAATTCCATTATTTCCTAGAGAAATCTTCGAAAACGTACCGGATTCCTTTTTTCCCGTTTTCCCGGCTTAATTTTAACAATACGATGAAAACGAGCGTTATTTGTGATCACCATAAAAAATATCATATCACAGGAATAAAGATTCATCGATGAAGTCGTGCAGGAACTTTGTTTCGTCAAGATGCAAACAGATTGTGATTTTTAATACTTTTACGAGTACTTTCCAATATTTATCCCGTCGGAATGAATTCTCCGTTAGATTAACCCTAATTACATTATTTCCATGAGCAATCTTCGAAAAAGTACGGGAATCCTTTTTTCTCGTTTTCCCGGCTAAATTTTAGAAAGACGGCGAAAACGAGCGTAATTCGTGATCACCATAAAAGATTCGCCGTAATTCCATTATTTCCGAGAGCAATCTTCGAAAACGTACCGGATTCCTTTTTTCGCGTTTTCCCGGCTAAATTTTACGAATACAGCGAAAACGAGCGTAATTCGTGATCACTATAAAAGATGCACCCTAATTCCATTATTTCCATGACAAATCTTCGAAAATATACCGGAATCCTTTTTTTCGCGTTTTCTCGGCTAAATTTTAGGATTACGGGGAAAACGAGCGTAATTCGTGAACACCAAAAAAAAATCCGTATCACAGGAATAAAGATTTATTGATGAAGACGTACAGAAACTTTGTTTCGTCAAGATGCAAACGGATTTTGATTTTTAATACTTTTACAAGTCAATTCCTATATATTTTATCCGATCAGAACGAATTCTCCGTTCGATTAACGCTAATTACATTATTTCCACGAGAAATCTTCGAAAAAGTACCGGAATCCTTTTTTCGCGTTTTCCCGGCTAAATTTTAGGAATATTGCGAAAACGAGCGTAATTCGTGATCACTATAAAAGATGCACGATAATTCCATTCTTTCCATGACAAAACTTCGAAAATGTACCGGAATCCTTTTTTCGCGTTTTCCCGGCTAAATTTTAGGAATACGGCGAAAACGAGCGTAATTTGTGATCACCATAAAAGATTCGCCGTAATTCCATTATTTCCGAGAGCAATCTTCGAAAACGTACCGGATTCCTTTTTTCGCCTTTTCCCGGCTAAATTTTACGAATACAGCGAAAACGAGCGTAATTCGTGATCACTATAGAAGATGCACCCTAATTCCATTATTTCCATGACAAATCTTCGAAAATGTACCGGAATCCTTTTTTTCGCGTTTTCTCGGCTAAATTTTAGGATTACGGGGAAAACGGGCGTAATTCGTGAACACCATAAAAAAATCCATATCACAGGAATAAAGATTTATCGATGAAGACGTACAGAAACTTTGTTTCGTCAAGATGCAAACAGATTTTGATTTTTAATACTTTTACAAGTCCATTCCGATATATCTTATCCCATCAGAACGAATTCTCCGTTCGATTAATCCTAATTACATTATTTCGACAAGAAATCTTCGAAAAAGTACCGGAATCCTTTTTTCGCCTTTTCCCGGCTAAATTTTAGTAATACGGCGAAAACGAGCGTAATTCGTGATCACCATAAAAGATTCGCAGTAATTCCATTATTTCCGAGAGAAATCTTCGAAAACGTACCGGATTCCATTTTTCCCGTTTTCCCGGCTTAATTTTAACAATACGATGAAAACGAGCGTTATTCGTGATCACCATAAAAAATATCATATCACAGGAATAAAGATTCATCGATGAAGTCGTGCAGAAACTTTGTTTCGTCAAGATGCAAACAGATTGTGATTTTTAATACTTTTACGAGTACTTTCCAATATTTATCCCGTCGGAATGAATTCTCCGTTAGATTAACCCTAATTACATTATTTCCATGAGCAATCTTCGAAAAAGTACGGGAATCCTTTTTTCTCGTTTTCCCGGCTAAATTTTAGAAAGACGGCGAAAACGAGCGTAATTCGTGATCACCATAAAAGATTCGCCGTAATTCCATTATTTCCGAGAGCAATCTTCGAAAACGTACCGGATTCCTTTTTTCGCGTTTTCCCGGCTAAATTTTACGAATACAGCGAAAACGAGCGTAATTCGTGATCACTATAAAAGATGCACCCTAATTCCATTATTTCCATGACAAATCTTCGAAAATATACCGGAATCCTTTTTTTCGCGTTTTCTCGGCTAAATTTTAGGATTACGGGGAAAACGAGCGTAATTCGTGAACACCATAAAAAAATCCGTATCACAGGAATAAAGATTTATTGATGAAGACGTACAGAAACTTTGTTTCGTCAAGATGCAAACGGATTTTGATTTTTAATACTTTTACAAGTCAATTCCTATATATTTTATCCGATCAGAACGAATTCTCCGTTCGATTAACGCTAATTACATTATTTCCACGAGAAATCTTCGAAAAAGTACCGGAATCCTTTTTTCGCGTTTTCCCGGCTAAATTTTAGGAATATTGCGAAAACGAGCGTAATTCGTGATCACTATAAAAGATGCACGATAATTCCATTCTTTCCATGACAAAACTTCGAAAATGTACCGGAATCCTTTTTTCGCGTTTTCCCGGCTAAATTTTAGGAATACGGCGAAAACGAGCGTAATTTGTGATCACCATAAAAGATTCGCCGTAATTCCATTATTTCCGAGAGCAATCTTCGAAAACGTACCGGATTCCTTTTTTCGCGTTTTCCCGGCTAAATTTTACGAATACAGCGAAAACGAGCGTAATTCGTGATCACTATAGAAGATGCACCCTAATTCCATTATTTCCATGACAAATCTTCGAAAATGTACCGGAATCCTTTTTTTCGCGTTTTCTCGGCTAAATTTTGGGATTACGGGGAAAACGAGCGTAATTCGTGAACACCATAAAAAAATCCATATCACAGGAATAAAGATTTATCGATGAAGACGTACAGAAACTTTGTTTCGTCAAGATGCAAACAGATTTTGATTTTTAATACTTTTACAAGTCCATTCCGATATATCTTATCCCATCAGAACGAATTCTCCGTTCGATTAATCCTAATTACATTATTTCGACAAGAAATCTTCGAAAAAGTACCGGAATCCTTTTTTCGCCTTTTCCCGGCTAAATTTTAGTAATACGGCGAAAACGAGCGTAATTCGTGATCACCATAAAAGATTCGCAGTAATTCCATTATTTCCTAGAGAAATCTTCGAAAACGTACCGGATTCCATTTTTCCCGTTTTCCCGGCTTAATTTTAACAATACGATGAAAACGAGCGTTATTCGTGATCACCATAAAAAATATCATATCACAGGAATAAAGATTCATCGATGAAGTCGTGCAGAAACTTTGTTTCGTCAAGATGCAAACAGATTGTGATTTTTAATACTTTTACGAGTACTTTCCAATATTTATCCCGTCGGAATGAATTCTCCGTTAGATTAACCCTAATTACATTATTACCATGAGCAATCTTCGAAAAAGTACGGGAATCCTTTTTTCTCGTTTTCCCGGCTAAATTTTAGAAAGACGGCGAAAACGAGCGTAATTCGTGATCACCATAAAAGATTCGCCGTAATTCCATTATTTCCGAGAGCAATCTTCGAAAACGTACCGGATTCCTTTTTTCGCGTTTTCCCGGCTAAATTTTACGAATACAGCGAAAACGAGCGTAATTCGTGATCACTATAAAAGATGCACCCTAATTCCATTGTTTCCATGACAAATCTTCGAAAATATACCGGAATCCTTTTTTTCGCGTTTTCTCGGCTAAATTTTAGGATTACGGGGAAAACGAGCGTAATTCGTGAACACCATAAAAAAATCCGTATCACAGGAATAAAGATTTATTGATGAAGACGTACAGAAACTTTGTTTCGTCAAGATGCAAACGGATTTTGATTTTTAATACTTTTACAAGTCAATTCCTATATATTTTATCCGATCAGAACGAATTCTCCGTTCGATTAACGCTAATTACATTATTTCCACGAGAAATCTTCGAAAAAGTACCGGAATCCTTTTTTCGCGTTTTCCCGGCTAAATTTTAGGAATATTGCGAAAACGAGCGTAATTCGTGATCACTATAAAAGATGCACGATAATTCCATTCTTTCCATGACAAATCTTCGAAAATGTACCGGAATCCTTTTTTCGCGTTTTCCCGGCTAAATTTTAGGAATACGGCGAAAACGAGCGTAATTCGTGATCACCATAAAAGATTCGCCGTAATTCCATTATTTCCGAGAGCAATCTTCGAAAACGTACCGGATTCCTTTTTTCGCGTTTTCCCGGCTAAATTTTACGAATACAGCGAAAACGAGCGTAATTCGTGATCACTATAAAAGATGCACCCTAATTCCATTCTTTCCATGACAAATCTTCGAAAATGTACCGGAATCCTTTTTTTCGCGTTTTCTCGGCTAAATTTTAGGATTACGGGGAAAACGAGCGTAATTCGTGAACACCATAAAAAAATCCATATCACAGGAATAAACATTTATCGATGAAGACGTACAGAAACTTTGTTTCGTCAAGATGCAAACAGATTTTGATTTTTAATACTTTTACAAGTCCATTCCGATATATCTTATCCCATCAGAACGAATTCTCCGTTCGATTAATCCTAATTACATTATTTCCACGAGAAATCTTCGAAAAAGTACCGGAATCCTTTTTTCGCCTTTTCCCGCCTAAATTTTAGGAATACGGCGAAAACGAGCGTAATTCGTGATCACCATAAAAGATTCGCAGTAATTCCATTATTTCCTAGAGAAATCTTCGAAAACGTAGCGGATTCCATTTTTCCCGTTTTCCCGGCTTAATTTTAACAATACGATGAAAACGAGCGATATTCGTGATCACCATAAAAAATATCATATCACAGGAATAAAGATTCATCGATGAAGTCGTGCAGAAACTTTGTTTCGTCAAGATGCAAACAGATTGTGATTTTTAATACTTTTACGAGTCCCTTCCAATATATTTTAACCCGTCGGAACGAATTCTCCGTTAGATTAACCCTAATTAGATTATTTCCACGAGAAATCTTCGAAAAAGTACCGGAATCCTTTTTTCGCGTTTTCCCGGCTAAATTTTAGGAATCCGGCGAAAACGAGCGTAATACGTGATCACTATAAAAGATGCACCGTAATTCCATTATTTCCATGAGAAATCTTCGAAAAAGTACGGGAATCGTTTTTTCGCGTTTTCCCGGCTAAATTTTAGGAATACGGCGAAAACGAGCGTAATTCGTGATCACCATAAAAGATTCGTCGTAATTCCATTATTTCCGAGAGCAATCTTCGAAAACGTACCGGATTCCTTTTTTCGCGTTCTCCCGGCTAAATTTTACGAATACAGCGAAAACGAGCGTAATTCGTGATCACTATAAAAGATGCACCCTAATTCCATTATTTCCATGACAAATCTTCGAAAATGTACCGGAATCCTTTTTTTCGCGTTTTCTCGGCTAAATTTTAGGATTACGGGGAAAACGAGCGTAATTCGTGAACACCATAAAAAAATCCATACCACAGGAATAAAGATTTATCGATGAAGACGTACAGAAACTTTGTTTCGTCAAGATGCAAACAGATTTTGATTTTTAATACTTTTACAAGTCCATTCCGATATATTTTATACCATCAGAACGAATTCTCCGTTCGATTAACCATAATTACATTATTTCCACGAGAAATCTTCGAAAAAGTACCGGAATCCTTTCTTCGCCTTGTCTCGGCTAAATTTTAGGAATACGGCGAAAACGAGCTTAATTCGTGATCACCATAAAAGATTCGCAGTAATTCCATTATTTCCTAGAGAAATCTTCGAAAACGTACCGGATTCCTTTTTTCCCGTTTTCCCGGCTTAATTTTAACAATACGTTGAAAACCAGCGTTATTCGTGATCACCATAAAAATATCATATCACAGGAATAAAGATTCATCGATGAAGTAGTGCAGAAACTTTGTTTCGTCAAGATCCAAACAGATGGTGATTTTTAATACTTTTACGAGACCCTTCCAATATATTTTATCCCGTCGGAACGAATTCTCCGTTAGATTAACCCTAATTAAATTATTTCCACGAGAAATCTTCGAAAAAGTACCGGAATCCTTTTTTCGCGTTTTGCTGGCTAAATTTTAGGAATCCGGCGAAAACGAGCGTAATACGTGAACACTATAAAGTATGCACCGTAATTCCATTATTTCCATGAGAAATCTTCGAAAAAGTACGGGAATCCTTTTCTCGTGTTTTCCCGGCTAAATTTTACGAATACGGCGAAAACGGGCGTAATTCGTCATCACCATAAAAAATTCCATGTACCAGGAATAAAGATTTATCGATGCAGTCGTACAGAAACTTTGTTTCGTCAAGATGCAAACAGATTTTGATTTTTAATACTTTTACAAGTCTATTCCAATATCTTTTATTCCATCAGAACGAATTCTCCGTTCGATTCAGCCTAATTACATTATTTCCATGAGCAATCTTCGAAAAAGTACGGGAATCCTTTTTTCGCGTTTTCCCGGCTAAATTTTAGGAATACGGCGAAAACGAGCGTAATTCGTGATCACCATAAAAGATACGCCGTAATTCCATTATTTCCGAGAGCAATCTTCGAAAACGTACCAGATTCTTTTTTTCGCGTTTTCCCGGCTAAATTTTACGAATACAGCGAAAACGAGCGTAATTCGTGATCACTATAAAAGATGCACACTAATTCCATTATTTCCATGACAAATCTTCGAAAATGTACCGGAATCCTTTTTTTCGCGTTTTCCCGGCTAAATTTTACGAATACAGCGAAAACGAGCGTAATTCGTGATCACTATAAAAGATGCACACTAATTCCATTATTTCCATGAGAAATCTTCGAAAACGTACCGGATTCCTTTTCTCGTGTTTTCCCGGCTAAATTTTACGAATACGGCGGAAACGAGCGTAATTCGTCATCACCATAAAAAATTCCATGTACCAGGAATAAAGATTTATCGATGCAGTCGTACAAAAACTTTGTTTCGTCAAGATGCAAACAGATTTTGATTTTTAATACTTTTACAAGTCTATTCCAATATCTTTTATTCCATCAGAACGAATTCTCCGTTCGATTCAGCCTAATTGCATTATTTCCATGAGCAATCTTCGAAAAAGTGCGGGAATCCTTTTTTCGCGTTTTCCCGGCTAAATTTTAGGAATACGGCGAAAACGAGCGTAATTCGTGATCACCATAAAAGATACGCCGTAATTCCATTATTTCCGAGAGCAATCTTCGAAAACGTACCAGATTCTTTTTTTCGCGTTTTCCCGGCTAAATTTTACGAATACAGCGAAAACGAGCGTAATTCGTGATCACTATAAAAGATGCACGCTAATTCCATTCTTTCCATGACAAATCTTCGAAAATGTACCGGAATCCTTTTTTTCGCGTTTTCTCGGCTAAATTTTAGGCTTACGGGGAAAACGAGCGTAATTCGTGAACACCATAAAAAAATCCGTATCACAGGAATAAAGATTTATCGATGAAGACGTACAGAAACTTTGTTTCGTCAAGATGCAAACAGATTTTGATTTTTAATACTTTTACAAGTCCATTCCGATATATTTTATCCCATCAGAACGAATTCTCCGTTCGATTAATCCTAATTACATTATTTCCACGAGAAATCTTCGAAAAAGTACCGGAATCATTTTTTCGCCTTTTCCCGGCTAAATATTAGGAATACGGCGAAAACGAGCGTAATTCGTGATCACCATAAAAGAATCGCAGTAATTCCATTATTCCCTAGAGAAATCTTCGAAAACGTACCGGATTCCATTTTTCCCGTTTTCCCGGCTTAATTTTAACAATACGATGAAAACGAGCGTTATTCGTGATCACCATAAAAAATATCATATCACAGGAATAAAGATTCATCGATGAAGTCGTGCAGAAACTTTGTTTCGTCAAGATGCAAACAGATTGTGATTTTTAATACCTTTACGAGTCCCTTCCAATATATTTTAACCCGTCGGAACGAATTCTCCGTTAGATTAACCCTAATTAGATTATTTCCACGAGAAATCTTCGAAAAAGTACCGGAATCCTTTTTTCGCGTTTTCCCGGCTAAATTTTAGGAATCCGGCGAAAACGAGCGTAATACGTGATCACCATAAAAGATGCACCGTAATTCCATTATTTCCATGAGAAATCTTCGAAAAAGTACGGGAATCGTTTTTTCGCGTTTTCCCGGCTAAATTTTAGGAATACGGCGAAAACGAGCGTAATTCGTGATCACCATAAAAGATTCGTCGTAATTCCATTATTTCCGAGAGCAATCTTCGAAAACGTACCGGATTCCTTTTTTCGCGTTTTCCCGGCTAAATTTTACGAATACAGCGAAAACGAGCGTAATTCGTGATCACTATAAAAGATGCACCCTAATACCATTATTTCCATGACAAATCTTCGAAAATGTACCGGAATCCTTTTTTTCGCGTTTTCTCGGCTAAATTTTAGGATTACGGGGAAAACGAGCGTAATTCGTGAACACCATAAAAAAATCCATACCACAGGAATAAAGATTTATCGATGAAGACGTACAGAAACTTTGTTTCGTCAAGATGCAAACAGATTTTGATTTTTAATACTTTTACAAGTCCATTCCGATATATTTTATCCCATCGGAACGAATTCTCCGTTCGATTAACCATAATTACATTATTTCCACGAGAAATCTTCGAAAAAGTACCGGAATCCTTTTTTCGCCTTTTCTCGGCTAAATTTTAGGAATACGGCGAAAACGAGCTTAATTCGTGATCACCATAAAAGATTCGCAGTAATTCCATTATTTCCTAGAGAAATCTTCGAAAACGTACGGGATTCCTTTTTTCCCGTTTTCCCGGCTTAATTTTAACAATACGTTGAAAACCAGCGTTATTCGTGATCACCATAAAAATATCATATCACAGGAATAAAGATTCATCGATGAAGTCGTGCAGAAACTTTGTTTCGTCAAGATGCAAACAGATGGTGATTTTTAATACTTTTACGAGACCCTTCCAATATATTTTATCCCGTCGGAACGAATTCTCCGTTAGATTAACCCTAATTAAATTATTTCCACGAGAAATCTTCGAAAAAGTACCGGAATCCTTTTTTCGCGTTTTGCTGGCTAAATTTTAGGAATCCGGCGAAAACGAGCGTAATACGTGAACACTATAAAGTATGCACCGTAATTCCATTATTTCCATGAGAAATCTTCGAAAAAGTACGGGAATCCTTTTCTCGTGTTTTCCCGGCTAAATTTTACGAATACGGCGAAAACGGGCGTAATTCGTCATCACCATAAAAAATTCCATGTACCAGGAATAAAGATTTATCGATGCAGTCGTACAGAAACTTGCTTTCGTCAAGATGCAAACAGATTGTGATTTTTAATACTTTTACAAGTCGATTCCGATATATTTTATCCCATCAGAACGAATTCTCCGTTCGATTAACGCTAATTACATTATTTCCACGAGAAATCTTCGAAAAAGTACCGGAATCCTTTTTTCGCGTTTTCCCGGCTAAATTTTAGCAATACTGCGAAAACGAGCGTAATTCGTGATCACCATAAAAGATTCGCCGTAATTCTATTATTTCCGAGAGCAATCTTCGAAAACGTACCGGATTCCTTTTTTCGCGTTTTCCCGGCTAAATTTTACGAATACAGCGAAAACGAGCGTAATTCGTGATCACTATAAAGGATGCACCCTAATTCCATTATTTCCATGACAAATCTTCGAAAATGTACCGGAATCCTTTTTTTCGCGTTTTCCCGGCTAAATTTTAGGAATACGACGAAAACGAGCGTAATTCGTGATCACCATAAAAAAATCCGTATCACAGGAATAAAGATTTATCGATGAAGACGTACAGAAACTTTGTTTCGTCAAGATGCAAACAGATTTTGATTTTTAATACTTTTACAAGTCCATTCCGATATATTTTATCCCATCAGAACGAATTCTCCGTTCGATTAATCCTAAGTACATTATTTCCACGAGAAATCTTCGAAAAAGTACCGGAATCCTTTTTTCGCCTTTTCCCGGCTAAATTTTAGGAATACGGCGAAAACGATCGTAATTCGTGATCACCATAAAAGATTCGCAGTAATTCCATTATTTCCTAGAGAAATCTTCGAAAACGTACCGGATTCCATTTTTCCCGTTTTCCCGGCTTAATTTTAACAATACGATGAAAACAAGCGTTATTCGTGATCACCATAAAAAATATCATATCACAGGAATAAAGATTCATCGATGAAGTCGTGCAGAAACTTTGTTTCGTCAAGATGCAAACAGATTGTGATTTTTAATACTTTTACGAGTCCCTTCCAATATATTTTAACCCGTCGGAACGAATTCTCCGTTAGATTAACCCTAATTAGATTATTTCCACGAGAAATCTTCGAAAAAGTACCGGAATCCTTTTTTCGCGTTTTCCCGGCTAAATTTTAGGAATCCGGCGAAAACGAGCGTAATACGTGATCACTATAAAAGATGCACCGTAATTCCATTATTTCCATGAGAAATCTTCGAAAAAGTACGGGAATCGTTTTTTCGCGTTTTCCCGGCTAAATTTTAGGAATACGGCGAAAACGAGCGTAATTCGTGATCACCATAAAAGATTCGTCGTAATTCCATTATTTCCGAGAGCAATCTTCGAAAACGTACCGGATTCCTTTGTTCGCGTTTTCCCGGCTAAATTTTACGAATACAGCGAAAACGAGCGTAATTCGTGATCACCATAAAAGATTCGACGTAATTCCATTATTTCCGAGAGCAATCTTCGAAAACGACCGGATTCCTTTTTTCGCGTTTTCCCGGCTAAATTTTACGAATACAGCGAAAATGAGCGTAATTCGTGATCACTATAAAAGATGCACGCTAATTCCATTCTTTCCATGACAAATCTTCGAAAATGTACCGGAATCCTTTTTTTCGCGTTTTCTCGGCTAAATTTTAGGCTTACGGGGAAAACGAGCGTAATTCGTGAACACCATAAAAAAATCCGTATCACAGGAATGAAGATTTATCGATGAAGACGTACAGAAACTTTGTTTCGTCAAGATGCAAACAGATTTTGATTTTTAATACTTTTACAAGTCCATTCCGATATATTTTATCCCATCAGAACGAATTCTCCGTTCGATTAATCCTAATTACATTATTTCCACGAGAAATCTTCGAAAAAGTACGGGAATCCTTTTTTCGCGTTTTCCCGGCTAAATTTTAGGAATACGGCGAAAACGAGCGTAATTCGTGATCACCATAAAAGATACGCCGTAATTCCATTATTTCCGAGAGCAATCTTCGATAACGTACCGGATTCCTTTTTTCGCGTTTTCCCGGCTAAATTTTACGAATACAGCGAAAACGAGCGTAATTCGTGATCACTATAAAAGATGCACACTAATTCCATTATTTCCATGACAAATCTTCGAAAATGTACCGGAATCCTATTTTTCGCGTGTTCTCGGCTAAATTTTAGGATTGGGGGAAAACGAGCGTAATTCGTGAACACCATAAAAAAATCCGTATCACAGGAATAAAGATTTATCGATGAAGACGTACACAAACTTTGTTTCGTCAAGATGCAAACAGATTTTGATTTTTAAAACTTTTACAAGTCGATTCCGATATATTTTATCCCATCAGAACGAATTCTCCGTTCGATTAACGCTAATTACATTATTTCCACGAGAAATCTTCGAAAAAGTACCGGAATCCTTTTTTCGCGTTTTCCCGGCTAAATTTTAGCAATACTGCGAAAACGAGCGTAATTCGTGATCACCATAAAAGATTCACCGTAATTCTATTATTTCCGAGAGCAATCTTCGAAAACGTACCGGATTCCTTTTTTCGCGTTGTCCCGGCTAAATTTTAGGAATACGGCGAAAACGAGCGTAATTCGTGATCACCATAAAAGATTCGCCGTAATTCCATTATTTTCGAGAGCAATCTTCGAAAACGTACCGGATTCCTTTTTTCGCGTTTACCCGGCTAAATTTTACGAATACAGCGAAAACGAGCGTAATTCGTGATCACTATAAAAGATGCACCCTAATTCCATTATTTCCATGACAAATCTTCGAAAATGTACCGGAATCCTTTTTTTCGCGTTTTCCCGGCTAATTTTTAGGAATACGACGAAAACGAGCGTAATTCGTGATCACCATAAAAGATTCGCCGTAATTCCATTATTTCCGAGAGCAATCTTCGAAAACGTACCGGATTCCTTTTTTCGCGTTTTCCCGGCTAAATTTTACGAATACAGCGAAAACGAGCGTAATTCGTGATCACTATAAAAGATGCACCCTAATTCCATTATTTCCATGACAAATCTTCGAAAATATACCGGAATCCTTTTTTTCGCGTTTTCTCGGCTAAATTTTAGGATTACGGGGAAAACGAGCGTAATTCGTGAACACCATAAAAAAATCCGTATCACAGGAATAAGGATTTATCGATGAAGACGTACAGAAACTTTGTTTTGTCAAGATGCAAACAGATTTTGATTTTTAATACTTTTACAAGTCGATTCCGATATATTTTATCCCATCAGAACGAATTCTCAGTTCGATTAACGCTAATTACATTATTTCCACGAGAAATCTCCGAAAAAGTACCGGAATCCTTTTTTCGCGTTTTCCCGGCTAAATTTTAGGAATATTGCGAAAACGAGCGTAATTCGTGATCACCATAAAAGATTCGCCGTAATTCCATTATTTCCGAGAGCAATCTTCGAAAACGTACCGTATTCCTTTTTTCGCGTTTTCCCGGCTAAATTTTACGAATACAGCGAAAACGAGCGTAATTCGTGATCACTATAAAAGATGCACCCTAATTCCAATCTTTCCATGACAAATCTTCGAAAATGTACCGGAATCCTTTTTTTCGCGTTTTCTCGGCTAAATTTTAGGATTGGGGGATAACGAGCGTAATTCGTGAACACCATAAAAAAATCCGTATCACAGGAATAAAGATTTATCGATGAAGACGTACAGAAACTTGCTTTCGTCAAGATGCAAACAGATTTTGATTTTTAATACTTTTACAAGTCGATTCCGATATATTTTATCCCATCAGAACGAATTCTCCGTTCGATTAACGCTAATTACATTATTTCCACGAGAAATCTTCGCAAAAGTACCGGAATCCTTTTTTCGCGTTTTCCCGGCTAAATTTTAGCAATACTGCGAAAACGAGCGTAATTCGTGATCACCATAAAAGATGCACCGTAATTCCATTATTTCCATGAGAAATCTTCGAAAAAGTACGGGAATCGTTTTTTCGCGTTTTCCCGGCTAAATTTTAGGAATACGGCGAAAACGAGCGTAATTCGTGATCACCATAAAAGATTCGTCGTAATTCCATTATTTCCGAGAGCAATCTTCGAAAACGTACCGGATTCCTTTTTTCGCGTTTTCCCGGCTAAATTTTACGAATACAGCGAAAACGAGCGTAATTCGTGATCACTATAAAAGATGCACCCTAATTCCAATCTTTCCATGACAAATCTTCGAAAATGTACCGGAATCCTTTTTTTCGCGTTTTCTCGGCTAAATTTTAGGATTGGGGGAAAACGAGCGTAATTCGTGAACACCATAAAAAAATCCGTATCACAGGAATAAAGATTTATCGATGAAGACGGACAGAAACTTGCTTTCGTCAAGATGCAAACAGATTTTGATTTTTAATACTTTTACAAGTCGATTCCGATATATTTTATCCCATCAGAACGAATTCTCCGTTCGATTAACGCTAATTACATTATTTCCACGAGAAATCTTCGAAAAAGTACCGGAATCCTTTTTTCGCGTTTTCCCGGCTAAATTTTAGCAATACTGCGAAAACGAGCGAAATTCGTGATCACCATAAAAGATTCGCCGTAATTCTATTATTTCCGAGAGCAATCTTCGAAAACGTACCGGATTCCTTTTTTCGCGTTTTCCCGGCTAAATTTTACGAATACAGCGAAAACGAGCGTAATTCGTGATCACTATAAAAGATGCACCCTAATTCCATTATTTCCATGACAAATCTTCGAAAATGTACCGGAATCCTTTTTTTCGCGTTTTCCCGGCTAAATTTTAGGAATACGACTAAAACGAGCGTAATTCGTGATCACCATAAAAGATTCGCCGTAATTCCATTATTTCCGAGAGCAATCTTCGAAAACGTACAGGATTCCTTTCTTCGCGTTGTCCCGGCTAAATTTTACGAATACAGCGAAAACGAGCGTAATTCGTGATCACTATAAAAGATGCACGCTAATTCCATTCTTTCCATGACAAATCTTCGAAAGTGTACCTGAATCCTTTTTTTCGCGTTTTCTCGGCTAAATTTTAGGAATACGGCGAAAACGAGCGTAATTCGTGATCACCATAAAAGATTCGCCGTAATTCCATTATTTCCGAGAGCAATCTTCGAAAACGTACCGGATTCCTTTTTTCGCGTTTTCCCGGCTAAATTTTACGAATACAGCGAAAACGAGCGTAATTCGTGATCACTATAAAAGATGCACCCTAATTCCATTATTTCCATGACAAATCTTCGAAAATATACCGGAATCCTTTTTTTCGCGTTTTCTCGGCTAAATTTTAGGATTACGGGGAAAACGAGCGTAATTCGTGAACACCATAAAAAAATCCGTATCACAGAAATAAGGATTTATCGATGAAGACGTACAGAAACTTTGTTTCGTCAAGATGCAAACAGATTTTGATTTTTAATACTTTTACAAGTCGATTCCGATATATTTTATCCCATCAGAACGAATTCTCCGTTCGATTAACGCTAATTACATTATTTCCACGAGAAATCTCCGAAAAAGTACCGGAATCCTTTTTTCGCGTTTTCCCGGCTAAATTTTAGGAATATTGCGAAAACGAGCGTAATTCGTGATCACCAGAAAAGATTCGCCGTAATTCCATTATTTCCGAGAGCAATCTTCGAAAACGTACCGTATTCCTTTTTTCGCGTTTTCCCGGCTAAATTTTACGAATACAGCGAAAACGAGCGTAATTCGTGATCACTATAAAAGATGCACCCTAATTCCAATCGTTCCATGACAAATCTTCGAAAATGTACCGGAATCCTTTTTTTCGCGTTTTCTCGGCTAAATTTTAGGATTGGGGGAAAACCAGCGTAATTCGTGAACACCATAAAAAAATCCGTATCACAGGAATAAAGATTTATCGATGAAGACGTACAGAAACTTGCTTTCGTCAAGATGCAAACAGATTGTGATTTTTAATACTTTTACAAGTCGATTCCGATATATTTTATCCCATCAGAACGAATTCTCCGTTCGATTAACGCTAATTACATTATTTCCACGAGAAATCTTCGAAAAAGTACCGGAATCCTTTTTTCGCGTTTTCCCGGCTAAATTTTAGCAATACTGCGAAAACGAGCGTAATTCGTGATCACCATAAAAGATTCGCCGTAATTCTATTATTTCCGAGAGCAATCTTCGAAAACGTACCGGATTCCTTTTTTCGCGTTTTCCCGGCTAAATTTTACGAATACAGCGAAAACGAGCGTAATTCGTGATCACTATAAAGGATGCACCCTAATTCCATTATTTCCATGACAAATCTTCGAAAATGTACCGGAATCCTTTTTTTCGCGTTTTCCCGGCTAAATTTTAGGAATACGACGAAAACGAGCGTAATTCGTGATCACCATAAAAAAATCCGTATCACAGGAATAAAGATTTATCGATGAAGACGTACAGAAACTTTGTTTCGTCAAGATGCAAACAGATTTTGATTTTTAATACTTTTACAAGTCCATTCCGATATATTTTATCCCATCAGAACGAATTATCCGTTTGATTAACCATAATTACATTATTTCCACGAGAAATCTTCGAAAAAGTACCGGAATCCTTTTTTCGCCTTTTCTCGGCTAAATTTTAGGAATACGGCGAAAACGAGCTTAATTCGTGATCACCATAAAAGATTCGCAGTAATTCCATTATTTCCTGGAGAAATCTTCGAAAACGTACCGGATTCCTTTTTTCCCGTTTTCCCGGCTTAATTTTAACAATACGTTGAAAACCAGCGTTATTCGTGATCACCATAAAAATATCGTATCACAGGAATAAAGATTCATCGATGAAGTCGTGCAGAAACTTTGTTTCGTCAAGATGCAAACAGATGGTGATTTTTAATACTTTTACGAGACCCTTCCAATATATTTTATCCCGTCGGAACGAATTCTCCGTTAGATTAACCCTAATTAAATTATTTCCACGAGATATCTTCGAAAAAGTACCGGAATCCTTTTTTCGCGTTTTGCTGGCTAAATTTTAGGAATCCGGCGAAAACGAGCGTAATACGTGAACACTATAAAGTATGCACCGTAATTCCATCATTTCCATGAGAAATCTTCGAAAAAGTACGAGAATCCTTTTCTCGTGTTTTCCCGGCTAAATTTTACGAATACGGCGAAAACGGGCGTAATTCGTCATCACCATAAAAAATTCCATGTACCAGGAATAAAGATTTATCGATGCAGTCGTACAGAAACTTTGTTTCGTCAAGATGCAAACAGATTTTGATTTTTAATACTTTTACAAGTCTATTCCAATATCTTTTATTCCATCAGAACGAATTCTCCGTTCGATTCAGCCTAATTACATTATTTCCATGAGCAATCTTCGAAAAAGTACGGGAATCCTTTTTTCGCGTTTTCCCGGCTAAATTTTAGGAATACGGCGAAAACGAGCGTAATTCGTGATCACCATAAAAGATTCGACGTAATTCCATTATTTCCGAGAGCAATCTTCGAAAACGACCGGATTCCTTTTTTCGCGTTTTCCCGGCTAAATTTTACGAATACAGCGAAAATGAGCGTAATTCGTGATCACTATAAACGATGCACGCTAATTCAATTCTTTCCATGACAAATCTTCGAAAATGTACCGGAATCCTTTTTTTCGCGTTTTCTCGGCTAAATTTTAGGCTTACGGGGAAAACGAGCGTAATTCGTGAACACCATAAAAAAATCCGTATCACAGGAATAAAGATTTATCGATGAAGACGTACAGAAACTTTGTTTCCTCAAGATGCAAACAGATTTTGATTTTTAATACTTTTACAAGTCCATTCCGATATATTTTATCCCATCAGAACGAATTCTCCGTTCGATTAATCCTAATTACATTATTTCCACGAGAAATCTTCGAAAAAGTACCGGAATCCTTTTTTCGCCTTTTCTCGGGTAAATTTTAGGAATACGGCGAAAACGAGCTTAATTCGTGATCACCATAAAAGATTCGCAGTAATTTCATTATTTCCTAGAGAAATCTTCGAAAACGTACCGGATTCCTTTTTTCCCGTTTTCCCGGCTTAATTTTAACAATACGTTGAAAACCAGCGTTATTCGTGATCACCATAAAAATATCATATCACAGGAATAAAGATTCATCGATGAAGTCGTGCAGAAACTTTGTTTCGTCAAGATGCAAACAGATTTTGATTTTTAATACTTTTACGAGACCCTTCCAAGATATTGTATCCCGTCGGAACGAATTCTCCGTTAGATTAACCCTAATTAAATTATTTCCACGAGAAATCTTCGAAAAAGTACCGGAATCCTTTTTTCGCGTTTTGCTGGCTAAATTTTAGGAATCCGGCGAAAACGAGCGTAATACGTGAACACTATAAAGTATGCACCGTAATTCCATTATTTCCATGAGAAATCTTCGAAAAAGTACGGGAATCCTTTTCTCGTGTTTTCCCGGCTAAATTTTACGAATACGGCGAAAACGGGCGTAATTCGTCATCACCATAAAAAATTCCATGTACCAGGAATAAAGATTTATCGATGCAGTCGTACAGAAACTTTGTTTCGTCAAGATGCAAACAGATTTTGATTTTTAATACTTTTACAAGTCTATTCCAATATCTTTTATTCCATCAGAACGAATTCTCCGTTCGATTCAGCCTAATTGCATTATTTCCATGAGCAATCTTCGAAAAAGTACGGGAATCCTTTTTTCGCGTTTTCCCGGCTAAATTTTAGGAATACGGCGAAAACGAGCGTAATTCGTGATCACCATAAAAGATTCGCCGTAATTCCATTATTTCCGAGAGCAATCTTCGAAAACGTACCGGATTCCTTTTTTCGCGTTTTCCCGGCTAAATTTTACGAATACAGCGAAAACGAGCGTAATTCGTGATCACTATAAAAGATGCACCCTAATTCCAATATTTCCATGACAAGTCTTCGAAAATATACCGGAATCCTTTTTTTCGCGTTTTCTCGGCTAAATTTTAGGATTACGGGGAAAACGAGCGTAATTCGTGAACACCATAAAAAAATCCGTATCACAGGAATAAGGATTTATCGATGAAGACGTACAGAAACTTTGTTTCGTCAAGATGCAAACAGATTTTTATTTTTAATACTTTTACAAGTCGATTCCGATATATTTTATCCCATCAGAACGAATTCTCCGTTCGATTAACGCTAATTACATTATTTCCACGAGAAATCTCCGAAAAAGTACCGGAATCCTTTTTTCGCGTTTTCCCGGCTAAATTTTAGGAATATTGCGAAAACGAGCGTAATTCGTGATCACCATAAAAGATTCGCCGTAATTCCATTATTTCCGAGAGCAATCTTCGAAAACGTACCGTATTCCTTTTTTCGCGTTTTCCCGGCTAAATTTTACGAATACAGCGAACACGAGCGTAATTCGTGATCACTATAAAAGATGCACCCTAATTCCAATCTTTCCATGACAAATCTTCGAAAATGTACCGGAATCCTATTTTTCGCGTTTTCTCGGCTAAATTTTAGGATTGGGGGAAAACGAGCGTAATTCGTGAACACCATAAAAAAATCCGTATCACAGGAATAAAGATTTATCGATGAAGACGTACAGAAACTTTGTTTCGTCAAGATGCAAACAGATTTTGATTTTTAAAACTTTTACAAGTCGATTCCGATATATTTTATCCCATCAGAACGAATTCTCCGTTCGATTAACGCTAATTACATTATTTCCACGAGAAATCTTCGAAAAAGTACCGGAATCCTTTTTTCGCGTTTTCCCGGCTAAATTTTAGCAATACTGCGAAAACGAGCGTAATTCGTGATCACCATAAAAGATTCACCGTAATTCTATTATTTCCGAGAGCAATCTTCGAAAACGTACCGGATTCCTTTTTTCGCGTTTTCCCGGCTAAATTTTAGGAATACGGCGAAAACGAGCGTAATTCGTGATCACCATAAAAGATTCGCCGTAATTCCATTATTTCCGAGAGCAATCTTCGAAAACGTACCGGATTCCTTTTTTCGCGTTTTCCCGGCTAAATTTTACGAATACAGCGAAAACGAGCGTAATTCGTGATCACTATAAAAGATGCACCCTAATTCCATAATTTCCATGACAAATCTTCGAAAATGTACCGGAATCCTTTTTTTCGCGTTTTCCCGGCTAAATTTTAGGAATACGACGAAAACGAGCTTAATTCGTGATGACCATAAAAGATTCGCCGTAATTCCATTATTTCCGAGAGCAATCTTCGAAAACGTACCGGATTCCTTTCTTCGCGTTTTCCCGGCGAAATTTTACGAATACAGCGAAAACGAGCGTAATTCGTGATCACTATAAAAGATGCGCGCTAATTCCATTCTTACCATGACAAATCTTCGAAAATGTACCGGAATCCTTTTTTTCGCGTTTTCTCGGCTAAATTTTAGGCTTACGGGGAAAACGAGCGTAATTCGTGAACACCATAAAAAAATCCGTATCACAGGAATAAAGATTTATCGATGAAGACGTACAGAAACTTTGTTTCGTCAAGATGCAAACAGATTATGATTTTTAATACTTTTACAAGTCCATTCCGATATATTTTATCCCATCAGAACGAATTCTCCGTTCGATTAATCCTAATTACATTATTTCCACGAGAAATCTTCGAAAAAATACCGGAATCCTTTTTTCGCGTTTTCCCGGCTAAATTTTAGCAATACTGCGAAAACGAGCGTAATTCGTGATCACCATAAAAGATTCGCCGTAATTCTATTATTTCCGATAGCAATCTTCGAAAACGTACCGGATTCCTTTTTCCGCGTTTTCCCGGCTAAATTTTACGAATACAGCGAAAACGAGCGTAATTCGTGATCACTATAAAGGATGCACCCTAATTCCATTATTTCCATGACAAATCTTCGAAAATGTACCGGAATCCTTTTTTTCGCGTTTTCCCGGCTAAATTTTAGGAATACGACGAAAACGAGCGTAATTCGTGATCACCATAAAAAAATCCGTATCACAGGAATAAAGATTTATCGATGAAGACGTACAGAAACTTTGTTTCGTCAAGATGCAAACAGATTTTGATTTTTAATACTTTTACAAGTCCATTCCGATATATTTTATCCCATCAGAACGAATTCTCCGTTCGATTAATCCTAATTACATTATTTCCACGAGAAATTTTCGAAAAAGTACCGGAATCCTTTTTTCGCGTTTTCCCGGCTAAATTTTAGGAATACGACGAAAACGAGCGTAATTCGTGATCACCATAAAAGATTCGCCGTAATTCCATTATTTCCGAGAGCAATCTTCGAAAACGTACCGGATTCCTTTTTTCGCGTTTTCCCGGCTAAATTTTACGAATACAGCGAAAACGAGCGTAATTCGTGATCACTGTAAAAGATGCACCCTAATTCCATTATTTCCATGACAAATCTTCGAAAATGTACCGGAATCCTTTTTTTCGCGTTTTCCCGGCTAAATTTTAGGAATACGACGAAAACGAGCGTAATTCGTGATCACCATAAAAGATTCGCCGTAATTCCATTATTTCCGAGAGCAATCTTCGAAAACGTACCGGATTCCTTTCTTCGCGTTTTCCCGGCTAAATTTTACGAATACAGCGAAAACGAGCGTAATTCGTGATCACTATAAAAGATGCACGCTAATTCCTTTCTTTCCATGACAAATCTTCGAAAATGTACCGGAATCCTTTTTTTCGCGTTTTCTCGGCTAAATTTTAGGCTTACGGGGAAAACGAGCGTAATTCGTGAACACCATAAAAAAATCCGTATCACAGGAATAAAGATTTATCGATGAAGACGTACAGAAACTTTTTTTCGTCAAGATGCAAACAGATTTTGATTTTTAATACTTTTACAAGTCCATTCCGATATATTTTATCCCATCAGAACGAATTCTCCGTTCGATTAATCCTAATTACATTATTTCCACGAGAAATCTTCGAAAAAGTACCGGAATCATTTTTTCGCCTTTTCCCGGCTAAATTTTAGGAATACGGCGAAAACGAGCGTAATTCGTGATCACCATAAAAGATTCGCAGTAATTCCATTATTCCCTAGAGAAATCTTCGAAAACGTACCGGATTCCATTTTTCCCGTTTTCCCGGCTTAATTTTAACAATACGATGAAAACGAGCGTTATTCGTGATCACCATAAAAAATATCATATCACAGGAATAAAGATTCATCGATGAAGTCGTGCAGAAACTTTGTTTCGTCAAGATGCAAACAGATTGTGATTTTTAATACTTTTACGAGTCCCTTCCAATATATTTTAACCCGTCGGAACGAATTCTCCGTTAGATTAACCCTAATTAGATTATTTCCACGAGAAATCTTCGAAAAAGTACCGGAATCCTTTTTTCGCGTTTTCCCGGCTAAATTTTAGGAATCCGGCGAAAACGAGCGTAATACGTGATCACTATAAAAGATGCACCGTAATTCCATTATTTCCATGAGAAATCTTCGAAAAAGTACGGGAATCGTTTTTTCGCGTTTTCCCGGCTAAATTTTAGGAATACGGCGAAAACGAGCGTAATTCGTGATCACCATAAAAGATCCGTCGTAATTCGATTATTTCCGAGAGCAATCTTCGAAAACGTACCGGATTCCTTTTTTCGCGTTTTCCCGGCTAAATTTTACGAATACAGCGAAAACGAGCGTAATTCGTGATCACTATAAAAGATGCACCCTAATTCCATTATTTCCATGACAAATCTTCGAAAATGTACGGGAATCCTTTTTTTCGCGTTTTCTCGGCTAAATTTTAGGATTACGGGGAAAACGAGCGTAATTCGTGAACACCATAAAAAAATCCGTATCACAGGAATAAAGATTTATCGATGAAGTCGTGCAGAAACTTTGTTTCGTCAAGATGCAAACAGATGGTGATTTTTAATACTTTTACGAGACCCTTCCAATATATTTTATCCCGTCGGAACGAATTCTCCGTTAGATTAACCCTAATTAAATTATTTCCACGAGAAATCTTCGAAAAAGTACCGGAATCCTTTTTTCGCGTTTTGCTGGCTAAATTTTAGGAATCCGGCGAAAACGAGCGTAATACGTGAACACTATAAAGTATGCACCGTAATTCCATTATTTCCATGAGAAATCTTCGAAAAAGTACGGGAATCCTTTTCTCGTGTTTTCCCGGCTAAATTTTACGAATACGGCGAAAACGGGCGTAATTCGTCATCACCATAAAAAATTCCATGTACCAGGAATAAAGATTTATCGATGCAGTCGTACAGAAACTTTGTTTCGTCAAGATGCAAACAGATTTTGATTTTTAATACTTTTACAAGTCTATTCCAATATCTTTTATTCCATCAGAACGAATTCTCCGTTCGATTCAGCCTAATTGCATTATTTCCATGAGCAATCTTCGAAAAAGTACGGGAAACCTTTTTTCGCGTTTTCCCGGCTAAATTTTAGGAATACGGCGAAAACGAGCGTAATTCGTGATCACCATAAAAGATTCGCCGTAATTCCATTATTTTCGAGAGCAATCTTCGAAAACGTACCGGATTCCTTTTTTCGCGTTTACCCGGCTAAATTTTACGAATACAGCGAAAACGAGCGTAATTCGTGATCACTATAAAAGATGCACCCTAATTCCATTATTTCCATGACAAATCTTCGAAAATGTACCGGAATCCTTTTTTTCGCGTTTTCCCGGCTAATTTTTAGGAATACGACGAAAACGAGCGTAATTCGTGATCACCATAAAAGATTCGCCGTAATTCCATTATTTCCGAGAGCAATCTTCGAAAACGTACCGGATTCCTTTTTTCGCGTTTTCCCGGCTAAATTTTACGAATACAGCGAAAACGAGCGTAATTCGTGATCACTATAAAAGATGCACCCTAATTCCATTATTTCCATGACAAATCTTCGAAAATATACCGGAATCCTTTTTTTCGCGTTTTCTCGGCTAAATTTTAGGATTACGGGGAAAACGAGCGTAATTCGTGAACACCATAAAAAAATCCGTATCACAGGAATAAGGATTTATCGATGAAGACGTACAGAAACTTTGTTTTGTCAAGATGCAAACAGATTTTGATTTTTAATACTTTTACAAGTCGATTCCGATATATTTTATCCCATCAGAACGAATTCTCAGTTCGATTAACGCTAATTACATTATTTCCACGAGAAATCTCCGAAAAAGTACCGGAATCCTTTTTTCGCGTTTTCCCGGCTAAATTTTAGGAATATTGCGAAAACGAGCGTAATTCGTGATCACCATAAAAGATTCGCCGTAATTCCATTATTTCCGAGAGCAATCTTCGAAAACGTACCGTATTCCTTTTTTCGCGTTTTCCCGGCTAAATTTTACGAATACAGCGAAAACGAGCGTAATTCGTGATCACTATAAAAGATGCACCCTAATTCCAATCTTTCCATGACAAATCTACGAAAATGTACCGGAATCCTTTTTTTCGCGTTTTCTCGGCTAAATTTTAGGATTGGGGGATAACGAGCGTAATTCGTGAACACCATAAAAAAATCCGTATCACAGGAATAAAGATTTATCGATGAAGACGTACAGAAACTTGCTTTCGTCAAGATGCAAACAGATTTTGATTTTTAATACTTTTACAAGTCGATTCCGATATATTTTATCCCATCAGAACGAATTCTCCGTTCGATTAACGCTAATTACATTATTTCCACGAGAAATCTTCGCAAAAGTACCGGAATCCTTTTTTCGCGTTTTCCCGGCTAAATTTTAGCAATACTGCGAAAACGAGCGTAATTCGTGATCACCATAAAAGATGCACCGTAATTCCATTATTTCCATGAGAAATCTTCGAAAAAGTACGGGAATCGTTTTTTCGCGTTTTCCCGGCTAAATTTTAGGAATACGGCGAAAACGAGCGTAATTCGTGATCACCATAAAAGATTCGTCGTAATTCCATTATTTCCGAGAGCAATCTTCGAAAACGTACCGGATTCCTTTTTTCGCGTTTTCCCGGCTAAATTTTACGAATACAGCGAAAACGAGCGTAATTCGTGATCACTATAAAAGATGCACCCTAATTCCAATCTTTCCATGACAAATCTTCGAAAATGTACCGGAATCCTTTTTTTCGCGTTTTCTCGGCTAAATTTTAGGATTGGGGGAAAACGAGCGTAATTCGTGAACACCATAAAAAAATCCGTATCACAGGAATAAAGATTTATCGATGAAGACGGACAGAAACTTGCTTTCGTCAAGATGCAAACAGATTTTGATTTTTAATACTTTTACAAGTCGATTCCGATATATTTTATCCCATCAGAACGAATTCTCCGTTCGATTAACGCTAATTACATTATTTCCACGAGAAATCTTCGAAAAAGTACCGGAATCCTTTTTTCGCGTTTTCCCGGCTAAATTTTAGCAATACTGCGAAAACGAGCGTAATTCGTGATCACCATAAAAGATTCGCCGTAATTCTATTATTTCCGAGAGCAATCTTCGAAAACGTACCGGATTCCTTTTTTCGCGTTTTCCCGGCTAAATTTTACGAATACAGCGAAAACGAGCGTAATTCGTGATCACTATAAAAGATGCACCCTAATTCCATTATTTCCATGACAAATCTTCGAAAATGTACCGGAATCCTTTTTTTCGCGTTTTCCCGGCTAAATTTTAGGAATACGACTAAAACGAGCGTAATTCGTGATCACCATAAAAGATTCGCCGTAATTCCATTATTTCCGAGAGCAATCTTCGAAAACGTACAGGATTCCTTTCTTCGCGTTGTCCCGGCTAAATTTTACGAATACAGCGAAAACGAGCGTAATTCGTGATCACTATAAAAGATGCACGCTAATTCCATTCTTTCCATGACAAATCTTCGAAAATGTACCTGAATCCTTTTTTTCGCGTTTTCTCGGCTAAATTTTAGGAATACGGCGAAAACGAGCGTAATTCGTGATCACCATAAAAGATTCGCCGTAATTCCATTATTTCCGAGAGCAATCTTCGAAAACGTACCGGATTCCTTTTTTCGCGTTTTCCCGGCTAAATTTTACGAATACAGCGAAAACGAGCGTAATTCGTGATCACTATAAAAGATGCACCCTAATTCCATTATTTCCATGACAAATCTTCGAAAATATACCGGAATCCTTTTTTTCGCGTTTTCTCGGCTAAATTTTAGGATTACGGGGAAAACGAGCGTAATTCGTGAACACCATAAAAAAATCCGTATCACAGAAATAAGGATTTATCGATGAAGACGTACAGAAACTTTGTTTCGTCAAGATGCAAACAGATTTTGATTTTTAATACTTTTACAAGTCGATTCCGATATATTTTATCCCATCAGAACGAATTCTCCGTTCGATTAACGCTAATTACATTATTTCCACGAGAAATCTCCGAAAAAGTACCGGAATCCTTTTTTCGCGTTTTCCCGGCTAAATTTTAGGAATATTGCGAAAACGAGCGTAATTCGTGATCACCAGAAAAGATTCGCCGTAATTCCATTATTTCCGAGAGCAATCTTCGAAAACGTACCGTATTCCTTTTTTCGCGTTTTCCCGGCTAAATTTTACGAATACAGCGAAAACGAGCGTAATTCGTGATCACTATAAAAGATGCACCCTAATTCCAATCGTTCCATGACAAATCTTCGAAAATGTACCGGAATCCTTTTTTTCGCGTTTTCTCGGCTAAATTTTAGGATTGGGGGAAAACCAGCGTAATTCGTGAACACCATAAAAAAATCCGTATCACAGGAATAAAGATTTATCGATGAAGACGTACAGAAACTTGCTTTCGTCAAGATGCAAACAGATTGTGATTTTTAATACTTTTACAAGTCGATTCCGATATATTTTATCCCATCAGAACGAATTCTCCGTTCGATTAACGCTAATTACATTATTTCCACGAGAAATCTTCGAAAAAGTACCGGAATCCTTTTTTCGCGTTTTCCCGGCTAAATTTTAGCAATACTGCGAAAACGAGCGTAATTCGTGATCACCATAAAAGATTCGCCGTAATTCTATTATTTCCGAGAGCAATCTTCGAAAACGTACCGGATTCCTTTTTTCGCGTTTTCCCGGCTAAATTTTACGAATACAGCGAAAACGAGCGTAATTCGTGATCACTATAAAGGATGCACCCTAATTCCATTATTTCCATGACAAATCTTCGAAAATGTACCGGAATCCTTTTTTTCGCGTTTTCCCGGCTAAATTTTAGGAATACGACGAAAACGAGCGTAATTCGTGATCACCATAAAAAAATCCGTATCACAGGAATAAAGATTTATCGATGAAGACGTACAGAAACTTTGTTTCGTCAAGATGCAAACAGATTTTGATTTTTAATACTTTTACAAGTCCATTCCGATATATTTTATCCCATCAGAACGAATTATCCGTTTGATTAACCATAATTACATTATTTCCACGAGAAATCTTCGAAAAAGTACCGGAATCCTTTTTTCGCCTTTTCTCGGCTAAATTTTAGGAATACGGCGAAAACGAGCTTAATTCGTGATCACCATAAAAGATTCGCAGTAATTCCATTATTTCCTGGAGAAATCTTCGAAAACGTACCGGATTCCTTTTTTCCCGTTTTCCCGGCTTAATTTTAACAATACGTTGAAAACCAGCGTTATTCGTGATCACCATAAAAATATCGTATCACAGGAATAAAGATTCATCGATGAAGTCGTGCAGAAACTTTGTTTCGTCAAGATGCAAACAGATGGTGATTTTTAATACTTTTACGAGACCCTTCCAATATATTTTATCCCGTCGGAACGAATTCTCCGTTAGATTAACCCTAATTAAATTATTTCCACGAGAAATCTTCGAAAAAGTACCGGAATCCTTTTTTCGCGTTTTGCTGGCTAAATTTTAGGAATCCGGCGAAAACGAGCGTAATACGTGAACACTATAAAGTATGCACCGTAATTCCATCATTTCCATGAGAAATCTTCGAAAAAGTACGAGAATCCTTTTCTCGTGTTTTCCCGGCTAAATTTTACGAATACGGCGAAAACGGGCGTAATTCGTCATCACCATAAAAAATTCCATGTACCAGGAATAAAGATTTATCGATGCAGTCGTACAGAAACTTGCTTTCGTCAAGATGCAAACAGATTGTGATTTTTAATACTTTTACAAGTCGATTCCGATATATTTTATCCCATCAGAACGAATTCTCCGTTCGATTAACGCTAATTACATTATTTCCACGAGAAATCTTCGAAAAAGTACCGGAATCCTTTTTTCGCGTTTTCCCGGCTAAATTTTAGCAATACTGCGAAAACGAGCGTAATTCGTGATCACCATAAAAGATTCGCCGTAGTTCTATTATTTCCGAGAGCAATCTTCGAAAACGTACCGGATTCCTTTTTTCGCGTTTTCCCGGCTAAATTTTACGAATACAGCGAAAACGAGCGTAATTCGTGATCACTATAAAGGATGCACCCTAATTCCATTATTTCCATGACAAATCTTCGAAAATGTACCGGAATCCTTTTTTTCGCGTTTTCCCGGCTAAATTTTAGGAATACGACGAAAACGAGCGTAATTCGTGATCACCATAAAAAAATCCGTATCACAGGAATAAAGATTTATCGATGAAGACGTACAGAAACTTTGTTTCGTCAAGATGCAAACAGATTTTGATTTTTAATACTTTTACAAGTCCATTCCGATATATTTTATCCCATCAGAACGAATTCTCCGTTCGATTAATCCTAAGTACATTATTTCCACGAGAAATCTTCGAAAAAGTACCGGAATCCTTTTTTCGCCTTTTCCCGGCTAAATTTTAGGAATACGGCGAAAACGATCGTAATTCGTGATCACCATAAAAGATTCGCAGTAATTCCATTATTTCCTAGAGAAATCTTCGAAAACGTACCGGATTCCATTTTTCCCGTTTTCCCGGCTTAATTTTAACAATACGATGAAAACAAGCGTTATTCGTGATCACCATAAAAAATATCATATCACAGGAATAAAGATTCATCGATGAAGTCGTGCAGAAACTTTGTTTCGTCAAGATGCAAACAGATTGTGATTTTTAATACTTTTACGAGTCCCTTCCAATATATTTTAACCCGTCGGAACGAATTCTCCGTTAGATTAACCCTAATTAGATTATTTCCACGAGAAATCTTCGAAAAAGTACCGGAATCCTTTTTTCGCGTTTTCCCGGCTAAATTTTAGGAATCCGGCGAAAACGAGCGTAATACGTGATCACTATAAAAGATGCACCGTAATTCCATTATTTCCATGAGAAATCTTCGAAAAAGTACGGGAATCGTTTTTTCGCGTTTTCCCGGCTAAATTTTAGGAATACGGCGAAAACGAGCGTAATTCGTGATCACCATAAAAGATTCGTCGTAATTCCATTATTTCCGAGAGCAATCTTCGAAAACGTACCGGATTCCTTTGTTCGCGTTTTCCCGGCTAAATTTTACGAATACAGCGAAAACGAGCGTAATTCGTGATCACCATAAAAGATTCGACGTAATTCCATTATTTCCGAGAGCAATCTTCGAAAACGACCGGATTCCTTTTTTCGCGTTTTCCCGGCTAAATTTTACGAATACAGCGAAAATGAGCGTAATTCGTGATCACTATAAAAGATGCACGCTAATTCCATTCTTTCCATGACAAATCTTCGAAAATGTACCGGAATCCTTTTTTTCGCGTTTTCTCGGCTAAATTTTAGGCTTACGGGGAAAACGAGCGTAATTCGTGAACACCATAAAAAAATCCGTATCACAGGAATGAAGATTTATCGATGAAGACGTACAGAAACTTTGTTTCGTCAAGATGCAAACAGATTTTGATTTTTAATACTTTTACAAGTCCATTCCGATATATTTTATCCCATCAGAACGAATTCTCCGTTCGATTAATCCTAATTACATTATTTCCACGAGAAATCTTCGAAAAAGTACCGGAATCCTTTTTTCGCCTTTTCTCGGGTAAATTTTAGGAATACGGCGAAAACGAGCTTAATTCGTGATCACCATAAAAGATTCGCAGTAATTTCATTATTTCCTAGAGAAATCTTCGAAAACGTACCGGATTCCTTTTTTCCCGTTTTCCCGGCTTAATTTTAACAATACGTTGAAAACCAGCGTTATTCGTGATCACCATAAAAATATCATATCACAGGAATAAAGATTCATCGATGAAGTCGTGCAGAAACTTTGTTTCGTCAAGATGCAAACAGATGGTGATTTTTAATACTTTTACGAGACCCTTCCAATATATTGTATCCCGTCGGAACGAATTCTCCGTTAGATTAACCCTAATTAAATCATTTCCACGAGAAATCTTCGAAAAAGTACCGGAATCCTTTTTTCGCGTTTTGCTGGCTAAATTTTAGGAATCCGGCGAAAACGATCGTAATACGTGAACACTATAAAGTATGCACCGTAATTCCATTATTTCCATGAGAAATCTTCGAAAAAGTACGGGAATCCTTTTCTCGTGTTTTCCCGGCTAAATTTTACGAATACGGCGAAAACGGGCGTAATTCGTCATCACCATAAAAAATTCCATGTACCAGGAATAAAGATTTATCGATGCAGTCGTACAGAAACTTTGTTTCGTCAAGATGCAAACAGATTTTGATTTTTAATACTTTTACAAGTCTATTCCAATATCTTTTATTCCATCAGAACGAATTCTCCGTTCGATTCAGCCTAATTGCATTATTTCCATGAGCAATCTTCGAAAAAGTACGGGAATCCTTTTTTCGCGTTTTCCCGGCTAAATTTTAGGAATACGGCGAAAACGAGCGTAATTCGTGATCACCATAAAAGATTCGCCGTAATTCCATTATTTCCGAGAGCAATCTTCGAAAACGTACCGGATTCCTTTTTTCGCGTTTTCCCGGCTAAATTTTACGAATACGGCGAAAACGGGCGTAATTCGTCATCACCATAAAAAATTCCATGTACCAGGAATAAAGATTTATCGATGCAGTCGTACAGAAACTTTGTTTCGTCAAGATGCAAACAGATTTTTATTTTTAATACTTTTACAAGTCGATTCCGATATATTTTATCCCATCAGAACGAATTCTCCGTTCGATTAACGCTAATTACATTATTTCCACGAGAAATCTCCGAAAAAGTACCGGAATCCTTTTTTCGCGTTTTCCCGGCTAAATTTTAGGAATATTGCGAAAACGAGCGTAATTCGTGATCACCATAAAAGATTCGCCGTAATTCCATTATTTCCGAGAGCAATCTTCGAAAACGTACCGTATTCCTTTTTTCGCGTTTTCCCGGCTAAATTTTACGAATACAGCGAACACGAGCGTAATTCGTGATCACTATAAAAGATGCACCCTAATTCCAATCTTTCCATGACAAATCTTCGAAAATGTACCGGAATCCTATTTTTCGCGTTTTCTCGGCTAAATTTTAGGATTGGGGGAAAACGAGCGTAATTCGTGAACACCATAAAAAAATCCGTATCACAGGAATAAAGATTTATCGATGAAGACGTACAGAAACTTTGTTTCGTCAAGATGCAAACAGATTTTGATTTTTAAAACTTTTACAAGTCGATTCCGATATATTTTATCCCATCAGAACGAATTCTCCGTTCGATTAACGCTAATTACATTATTTCCACGAGAAATCTTCGAAAAAGTACCGGAATCCTTTTTTCGCGTTTTCCCGGCTAAATTTTAGCAATACTGCGAAAACGAGCGTAATTCGTGATCACCATAACAGATTCACCGTAATTCTATTATTTCCGAGAGCAATCTTCGAAAACGTACCGGATTCCTTTTTTCGCGTTTTCCCGGCTAAATTTTAGGAATACGGCGAAAACGAGCGTAATTCGTGATCACCATAAAAGATTCGCCGTAATTTCATTATTTCCGAGAGCAATCTTCGAAAACGTACCGGATTCCTTTTTTCGCGTTTTCCCGGCTAAATTTTACGAATACAGCGAAAACGAGCGTAATTCGTGATCACTATAAAAGATGCACCCTAATTCCATAATTTCCATGACAAATCTTCGAAAATGTACCGGAATCCTTTTTTTCGCGTTTTCCCGGCTAAATTTTAGGAATACGACGAAAACGAGCGTAATTCGTGATCACCATAAAAGATTCGCCGTAATTCCATTATTTCCGAGAGCAATCTTCGAAAACGTACCGGATTCCTTTCTTCGCGTTTTCCCGGCTAAATTTTACGAATACAGCGAAAACGAGCGTAATTCGTGATCACTATAAAAGATGCACGCTAATTCCATTCTTTCCATGACAAATCTTCGAAAATGTACCGGAATCCTTTTTTTCGCGTTTTCGCGGCTAAATTTTAGGCTTACGGGGAAAACGAGCGTAATTCGTTAACACCATAAAAAAATCCGTATCACAGGAATAAAGATTTATCGATGAAGACGTACAGAAACTTTGTTTCGTCAAGATGCAAACAGATTATGATTTTCAATACTTTTACAAGTCCATTCCGATATATTTTATCCCATCAGAACGAATTCTCCGTTCGATTAATCCTAATTACATTATTTCCACGAGAAATCTTCGAAAAAGTACCGGAATCCTTTTTTCGCCTTTTCCCGGCTAAATTTTAGGAATACGGCGAAAACGAGCGTAATTCGTGATCACCATAAAAGATTCGCAGTAATTCCATTATTTCCTAGAGAAATCTTCGAAAACGTACCGGATTCCTTTTTTCCCGTTTTCCCGGCTTAATTTTAACAATACGTTGAAAACCAGCGTTATTCGTGATCACCATAAAAATATCATATCACAGGAATAAAGATTCATCGATGAAGTCGTGCAGAAACTTTGTTTCGTCAAGATGCAAACAGATGGTGATTTTTAATACTTTTACGAGACCCTTCCAATATATTTTATACCGTCGGAACGAATTCTCCGTTCGATTAACCCTACTTAAATTATTTCCACGAGAAATCTTCGAAAAAGTACCGGAATCCTTTTTTCGCGTTTTGCTGGCTAAATTTTAGGAATCCGGCGAAAACGAGCGTAATACGTGAACACTATAAAGTATGCACCGTAATTCCATTATTTCCATGAGAAATCTTCGAAAAAGTACGGGAATCTTTTTCTCGTGTTTTCCCGGCTAAATTTTACGAATACGGCGAAAACGGGCGTAATTCGTCATCACCATAAAAAATTCCATGTACCAGGAATAAAGATTTATCGATGCAGTCGTACAGAAACTTTGTTTCGTCAAGATGCAAACAGATTTTGATTTTTAATACTTTTACAAGTCTATTCCAATATCTTTTATTCCATCAGAACGAATTCTCCGTTCGATTCAGCCTAATTGCATTATTTCCATGAGCAATCTTCGAAAAAGTACGGGAATCCTTTTTTCGCGTTTTCCCGGCTAAATTTTAGGAATACGGCGAAAACGAGCGTAATTCGTGATCACCATAAAAGATTCGCCGTAATTCCATTATTTCCGAGAGCAATCTTCGAAAACGTACCGGATTCCTTTTTTCGCGTTTTCCCGGCTAAATTTTACGAATACAGCGAAAACGAGCGTAATTCGTGATCACTATAAAAGATGCACCCTAATTCCATTATTTCCATGACAAATCTTCGAAAATATACCGGAATCCGTTTTTTCGCGTTTTCTCAGCTAAATTTTAGGATTACGGGGAAAACGAGCGTAATTCGTGAACACCATAAAAAAATCCGTATCACAGGAATAAGGATTTATCGATGAAGACGTACAGAAACTTTGTTTCGTCAAGATGCAAACAGATTTTGATTTTTAATACTTTTACAAGTCGATTCCGATATATTTTATCCCATCAGAACGAATTCTCCGTTCGATTAACGCTAATTACATTATTTCCACGAGAAATCTCCGAAAAAGTACCGGAATCCTTTTTTCGCGTTTTCCCGGCTAAATTTTAGGAATATTGCGAAAACGAGCGTAATTCGTGATCACCATAAAAGATTCGCCGTAATTCCATTATTTCCGAGAGCAATCTTCGAAAACGTACCGTATTCCTTTTTTCGCGTTTTCCCGGCTAAATTTTACGAATACAGCGAAAGCGAGCGTAATTCGTGATCACTATAAAAGATGCACCCTAATTCCAATCTTTCCATGACAAATCTTCGAAAATGTACCGGAATCCTTTTTTTCGCGTTTTCTCGGCTAAATTTTAGGATTGGGGGAAAACGAGCGTAATTCGTGAACACCATAAAAAAATCCGTAGCACAGGAATAAAGATTTATCGATGAAGACGTACAGAAACTTGCTTTCGTCAAGATGCAAACAGATTGTGATTTTTAATACTTTTACAAGTCGATTCCGATATATTTTATCCCATCAGAACGAATTCTCCGTTCGATTAACGCTAATTACATTATTTCCACGAGAAATCTTCGAAAAAGTACCGGAATCCTTTTTTCGCGTTTTCCCGGCTAAATTTTAGCAATACTGCGAAAACGAGCGTAATTCGTCATCACCATAAAAGATTCGCCGTAATTCTATTATTTCCGATAGCAATCTTCGAAAACGTACCGGATTCCTTTTTTCGCGTTTTCCCGGCTAAATTTTACGAATACAGCGAAAACGAGCGTAATTCGTGATCACTATAAAGGATGCACCCTAATTCCATTATTTCCATGACAAATCTTCGAAAATGTACCGGAATCCTTTTTTTCGCGTTTTCCCGGCTAAATTTTAGGAATACGACGAAAACGAGCGTAATTCGTGATCACCATAAAAAAATCCGTATCACAGGAATAAAGATTTATCGATGAAGACGTACAGAAACTTTGTTTCGTCAAGATGCAAACAGATTTTGATTTTTAATATTTTTACAAGTCCATTCCGATATATTTTATCCCATCAGAACGAATTCTCCGTTCGATTAATCCTAATTACATTATTTCCACGAGAAATCTTCGAAAAAGTACCGGAATCCTTTTTTCGCGTTTTCCCGGCTAAATTTTAGGAATACGACGAAAACGAGCGTAATTCGTGATCACCATAAAAGATTCGCCGTAATTCCATTATTTCCGAGAGCAATCTTCGAAAACGTACCGGATTCCTTTTTTCGCGTTTTCCCGGCTAAATTTTACGAATACAGCGAAAACGAGCGTAATTCGTGATCACTATAAAAGATGCACCCTAATTCCATTATTTCCATGACAAATCTTCGAAAATGTACCGGAATCCTTTTTTTCGCGTTTTCCCGGCTAAATTTTAGGAATACGACGAAAACGAGCGTAATTCGTGATCACCATAAAAGATTCGCCGTAATTCCATTATTTCCGAGAGCAATCTTCGAAAACGTACCGGATTCCTTTCTTCGCGTTTTCCCGGCTAAATTTTACGAATACAGCGAAAACGAGCGTAATTCGTGATCACTATAAAAGATGCACGCTAATTCCATTCTTTCCATGACAAATCTTCGAAAATGTACCGGAATCCTTTTTTTCGCGTTTTCTCGGCTAAATTTTAGGCTTACGGGGAAAACGAGCGTAATTCGTGAACACCATAAAAAAATCCGTATCACAGGAATAAAGATTTATCGATGAAGACGTACAGAAACTTTGTTTCGTCAAGATGCAAACAGATTTTGATTTTTAATACTTTTACAAGTCCATTCCGATATATTTTATCCCATCAGAACGAATTCTCCGTTCGATTAATCCTAATTACATTATTTCCACGAGAAATCTTCGAAAAAGTACCGGAATCATTTTTTCGCCTTTTCCCGGCTAAATTTTAGGAATACGGCGAAAACGAGCGTAATTCGTGATCACCATAAAAGATTCGCAGTAATTCCATTATTCCCTAGAGAAATCTTCGAAAACGTACCGGATTCCATTTTTCCCGTTTTCCCGGCTTAATTTTAACAATACGATGAAAACGAGCGTTATTCGTGATCACCATAAAAAATATCATATCACAGGAATAAAGATTCATCGATGAAGTCGTGCAGAAACTTTGTTTCGTCAAGATGCAAACAGATTGTGATTTTTAATACTTTTACGAGTCCCTTCCAATATATTTTAACCCGTCGGAACGAATTCTCCGTTAGATTAACCCTAATTAGATTATTTCCACGAGAAATCTTCGAAAAAGTACCGGAATCCTTTTTTCGCGTTTTCCCGGCTAAATTTTAGGAATCCGGCGAAAACGAGCGTAATACGTGATCACTATAAAAGATGCACCGTAATTCCATTATTTCCATGAGAAATCTTCGAAAAAGTACGGGAATCGTTTTTTCGCGTTTTCCCGGCTAAATTTTAGGAATACGGCGAAAACGAGCGTAATTCGTGATCACCATAAAAGATTCGTCGTAATTCCATTATTTCTGAGAGCAATCTTCGAAAACGTACCGGATTCCTTTTTTCGCGTTTTCCCGGCTAAATTTTACGAATACAGCGAAAACGAGCGTAATTCGTGATCACTATAAAAGATGCACCCTAATTCCATTATTTCCATGACAAATCTTCGAAAATGTACCGGAATCCTTTTTTTCGCGTTTTCTCGGCTAAATTTTAGGATTACGGGGAAAACGAGCGTAATTCGTGAACACCATAAAAAAATCCATACCACAGGAATAAAGATTTATCGATGAAGACGTACAGAAACTTTGTTTCGTCAAGATGCAAACAGATTTTGATTTTTAATACTTTTACAAGTCCATTCCGATATATTTTATCCCATCGGAACGAATTCTCCGTTCGATTAACCATAATTACATTATTTCCACGAGAAATCTTCGAAAAAGTACCGGAATCCTTTTTTCGCCTTTTCTCGGCTGAATTTTAGGAATACGGCGAAAACGAGCTTAATTCGTGATCACCATAAAAGATTCGCAGTAATTCCATTATTTCCTAGAGAAATCTTCGAAAACGTACCGGATTCCTTTTTTCCCGTTTTCCCGGCTTAATTTTAACAATACGTTGAAAACCAGCGTTATTCGTGATCACCATAAAAATATCATATCACAGGAATAAAGATTCATCGATGAAGTCGTGCAGAAACTTTGTTTCGTCAAGATGCAAACAGATGGTGATTTTTAATACTTTTACGAGACCCTTCCAATATATTTTATCCCGTCGGAACGAATTCTCCGTTAGATTAACCCTAATTAAATTATTTCCACGAGAAATCTTCGAAAAAGTACCGGAATCCTTTTTTCGCGTTTTGCTGGCTAAATTTTAGGAATCCGGCGAAAACGAGCGTAATACGTGAACACTATAAAGTATGCACCGTAATCCCATTATTTCCATGAGAAATCTTCGAAAAAGTACGGGAATCCTTTTCTCGTGTTTTCCCGGCTAAATTTTACGAATACGGCGAAAACGGGCGTAATTCGTCATCACCTAAAAAATTCCATGTACCAGGAATAAAGATTTATCGATGCAGTCGTACAGAAACTTTGTTTCGTCAAGATGCAAACAGATTTTGATTTTTAATACTTTTACAAGTCTATTCCAATATCTTTTATTCCATCAGAACGAATTCTCCGTTCGATTCAGCCTAATTACATTATTTCCATGAGCAATCTTCGAAAAAGTACGGGAATCCTTTTTTCGCGTTTTCCCGGCTAAATTTTAGGAATACGGCGAAAACGAGCGTAATTCGTGATCACCATAAAAGATACGCCGTAATTCCATTATTTCCGAGAGCAATCTTCGATAACGTACCGGATTCCTTTTTTCGCGTTTTCCCGGCTAAATTTTACGAATACAGCGAAAACGAGCGTAATTCGTGATCACTATAAAAGATGCACACTAATTCATTATTTCCATGACAAATCTTCGAAAATGTACCGGAATCCTATTTTTCGCGTGTTCTCGGCTAAATTTTAGGATTGGGGGAAAACGAGCGTAATTCGTGAAACACATAAAAAAATCCGTATCACAGGAATAAAGATTTATCGATGAAGACGTACACAAACTTTGTTTCGTCAAGATGCAAACAGATTTTGATTTTTAAAACTTTTACAAGTCGATTCGATATATTTTATCCCATCAGAACGAATTCTCCGTTCGATTAACGCTAATTACATTATTTCCACGAGAAATCTTCGAAAAAGTACCGGAATCCTTTTTCGCGTTTTCCCGGCTAAATTTTAGCAATACTGCGAAAACGAGCGTAATTCGTGATCACCATAAAAGATTCACCGTAATTCTATTATTTCCGAGAGCAATCTTCGAAACGTACCGGATTCCTTTTTTCGCGTTGTCCGGCTAAATTTTAGGAATACGGCGAAAACGAGCGTAATTCGTGATCACCATAAAAGATTCGCCGTAATTCCATTATTTTCGAGAGCAATCTTCGAAAACGTACCGGATTCCTTTTTCGCGTTTACCCGGCTAAATTTTACGAATACAGCGAAAACGAGCGTAATTCGTGATCACTATAAAAGATGCACCCTAATTCCATTATTTCCATGACAAATCTTCGAAAATGTACCGGAATCCTTTTTTTCGCGTTTTCCTTTTCCCGGCTAATTTTTAGGAATACGACGAAAACGAGCGTAATTCGTGATCACCATAAAAGATTCGCCGTAATTCCATTATTTCCGAGAGCAATCTTCGAAAACGTACCGGATTCCTTTTTTCGCGTTTTCCCGGCTAAATTTTACGAATACAGCGAAAACGAGCGTAATTCGTGATCACTATAAAAGATGCACCCTAATTCCATTATTTCCATGACAAATCTTCGAAAATATACCGGAATCCTTTTTTTCGCGTTTTCTCGGCTAAATTTTAGGATTACGGGGAAAACGAGCGTAATTCGTGAACACCATAAAAAAATCCGTATCACAGGAATAAGGATTTATCGATGAAGACGTACAGAAACTTTGTTTTGTCAAGATGCAAACAGATTTTGATTTTTAATACTTTTACAAGTCGATTCCGATATATTTTATCCCATCAGAACGAATTCTCAGTTCGATTAACGCTAATTACATTATTTCCACGAGAAATCTCCGAAAAAGTACCGGAATCCTTTTTTCGCGTTTTCCCGGCTAAATTTTAGGAATATTGCGAAAACGAGCGTAATTCGTGATCACCATAAAAGATTCGCCGTAATTCCATTATTTCCGAGAGCAATCTTCGAAAACGTACCGTATTCCTTTTTTCGCGTTTTCCCGGCTAAATTTTACGAATACAGCGAAAACGAGCGTAATTCGTGATCACTATAAAAGATGCACCCTAATTCCAATCTTTCCATGACAAATCTACGAAAATGTACCGGAATCCTTTTTTTCGCGTTTTCTCGGCTAAATTTTAGGATTGGGGGATAACGAGCGTAATTCGTGAACACCATAAAAAAATCCGTATCACAGGAATAAAGATTTATCGATGAAGACGTACAGAAACTTGCTTTCGTCAAGATGCAAACAGATTTTGATTTTTAATACTTTTACAAGTCGATTCCGATATATTTTATCCCATCAGAACGAATTCTCCGTTCGATTAACGCTAATTACATTATTTCCACGAGAAATCTTCGCAAAAGTACCGGAATCCTTTTTTCGCGTTTTCCCGGCTAAATTTTAGCAATACTGCGAAAACGAGCGTAATTCGTGATCACCATAAAAGATGCACCGTAATTCCATTATTTCCATGAGAAATCTTCGAAAAAGTACGGGAATCGTTTTTTCGCGTTTTCCCGGCTAAATTTTAGGAATACGGCGAAAACGAGCGTAATTCGTGATCACCATAAAAGATTCGTCGTAATTCCATTATTTCCGAGAGCAATCTTCGAAAACGTACCGGATTCCTTTTTTCGCGTTTTCCCGGCTAAATTTTACGAATACAGCGAAAACGAGCGTAATTCGTGATCACTATAAAAGATGCACCCTAATTCCAATCTTTCCATGACAAATCTTCGAAAATGTACCGGAATCCTTTTTTTCGCGTTTTCTCGGCTAAATTTTAGGATTGGGGGAAAACGAGCGTAATTCGTGAACACCATAAAAAAATCCGTATCACAGGAATAAAGATTTATCGATGAAGACGGACAGAAACTTGCTTTCGTCAAGATGCAAACAGATTTTGATTTTTAATACTTTTACAAGTCGATTCCGATATATTTTATCCCATCAGAACGAATTCTCCGTTCGATTAACGCTAATTACATTATTTCCACGAGAAATCTTCGAAAAAGTACCGGAATCCTTTTTTCGCGTTTTCCCGGCTAAATTTTAGCAATACTGCGAAAACGAGCGTAATTCGTGATCACCATAAAAGATTCGCCGTAATTCTATTATTTCCGAGAGCAATCTTCGAAAACGTACCGGATTCCTTTTTTCGCGTTTTCCCGGCTAAATTTTACGAATACAGCGAAAACGAGCGTAATTCGTGATCACTATAAAAGATGCACCCTAATTCCATTATTTCCATGACAAATCTTCGAAAATGTACCGGAATCCTTTTTTTCGCGTTTTCCCGGCTAAATTTTAGGAATACGACTAAAACGAGCGTAATTCGTGATCACCATAAAAGATTCGCCGTAATTCCATTATTTCCGAGAGCAATCTTCGAAAACGTACAGGATTCCTTTCTTCGCGTTGTCCCGGCTAAATTTTACGAATACAGCGAAAACGAGCGTAATTCGTGATCACTATAAAAGATGCACGCTAATTCCATTCTTTCCATGACAAATCTTCGAAAATGTACCTGAATCCTTTTTTTCGCGTTTTCTCGGCTAAATTTTAGGAATACGGCGAAAACGAGCGTAATTCGTGATCACCATAAAAGATTCGCCGTAATTCCATTATTTCCGAGAGCAATCTTCGAAAACGTACCGGATTCCTTTTTTCGCGTTTTCCCGGCTAAATTTTACGAATACAGCGAAAACGAGCGTAATTCGTGATCACTATAAAAGATGCACCCTAATTCCATTATTTCCATGACAAATCTTCGAAAATATACCGGAATCCTTTTTTTCGCGTTTTCTCGGCTAAATTTTAGGATTACGGGGAAAACGAGCGTAATTCGTGAACACCATAAAAAAATCCGTATCACAGAAATAAGGATTTATCGATGAAGACGTACAGAAACTTTGTTTCGTCAAGATGCAAACAGATTTTGATTTTTAATACTTTTACAAGTCGATTCCGATATATTTTATCCCATCAGAACGAATTCTCCGTTCGATTAACGCTAATTACATTATTTCCACGAGAAATCTCCGAAAAAGTACCGGAATCCTTTTTTCGCGTTTTCCCGGCTAAATTTTAGGAATATTGCGAAAACGAGCGTAATTCGTGATCACCAGAAAAGATTCGCCGTAATTCCATTATTTCCGAGAGCAATCTTCGAAAACGTACCGTATTCCTTTTTTCGCGTTTTCCCGGCTAAATTTTACGAATACAGCGAAAACGAGCGTAATTCGTGATCACTATAAAAGATGCACCCTAATTCCAATCGTTCCATGACAAATCTTCGAAAATGTACCGGAATCCTTTTTTTCGCGTTTTCTCGGCTAAATTTTAGGATTGGGGGAAAACCAGCGTAATTCGTGAACACCATAAAAAAATCCGTATCACAGGAATAAAGATTTATCGATGAAGACGTACAGAAACTTGCTTTCGTCAAGATGCAAACAGATTGTGATTTTTAATACTTTTACAAGTCGATTCCGATATATTTTATCCCATCAGAACGAATTCTCCGTTCGATTAACGCTAATTACATTATTTCCACGAGAAATCTTCGAAAAAGTACCGGAATCCTTTTTTCGCGTTTTCCCGGCTAAATTTTAGCAATACTGCGAAAACGAGCGTAATTCGTGATCACCATAAAAGATTCGCCGTAATTCTATTATTTCCGAGAGCAATCTTCGAAAACGTACCGGATTCCTTTTTTCGCGTTTTCCCGGCTAAATTTTACGAATACAGCGAAAACGAGCGTAATTCGTGATCACTATAAAGGATGCACCCTAATTCCATTATTTCCATGACAAATCTTCGAAAATGTACCGGAATCCTTTTTTTCGCGTTTTCCCGGCTAAATTTTAGGAATACGACGAAAACGAGCGTAATTCGTGATCACCATAAAAAAATCCGTATCACAGGAATAAAGATTTATCGATGAAGACGTACAGAAACTTTGTTTCGTCAAGATGCAAACAGATTTTGATTTTTAATACTTTTACAAGTCCATTCCGATATATTTTATCCCATCAGAACGAATTATCCGTTTGATTAACCATAATTACATTATTTCCACGAGAAATCTTCGAAAAAGTACCGGAATCCTTTTTTCGCCTTTTCTCGGCTAAATTTTAGGAATACGGCGAAAACGAGCTTAATTCGTGATCACCATAAAAGATTCGCAGTAATTCCATTATTTCCTGGAGAAATCTTCGAAAACGTACCGGATTCCTTTTTTCCCGTTTTCCCGGCTTAATTTTAACAATACGTTGAAAACCAGCGTTATTCGTGATCACCATAAAAATATCGTATCACAGGAATAAAGATTCATCGATGAAGTCGTGCAGAAACTTTGTTTCGTCAAGATGCAAACAGATGGTGATTTTTAATACTTTTACGAGACCCTTCCAATATATTTTATCCCGTCGGAACGAATTCTCCGTTAGATTAACCCTAATTAAATTATTTCCACGAGATATCTTCGAAAAAGTACCGGAATCCTTTTTTCGCGTTTTGCTGGCTAAATTTTAGGAATCCGGCGAAAACGAGCGTAATACGTGAACACTATAAAGTATGCACCGTAATTCCATCATTTCCATGAGAAATCTTCGAAAAAGTACGAGAATCCTTTTCTCGTGTTTTCCCGGCTAAATTTTACGAATACGGCGAAAACGGGCGTAATTCGTCATCACCATAAAAAATTCCATGTACCAGGAATAAAGATTTATCGATGCAGTCGTACAGAAACTTTGTTTCGTCAAGATGCAAACAGATTTTGATTTTTAATACTTTTACAAGTCTATTCCAATATCTTTTATTCCATCAGAACGAATTCTCCGTTCGATTCAGCCTAATTACATTATTTCCATGAGCAATCTTCGAAAAAGTACGGGAATCCTTTTTTCGCGTTTTCCCGGCTAAATTTTAGGAATACGGCGAAAACGAGCGTAATTCGTGATCACCATAAAAGATTCGACGTAATTCCATTATTTCCGAGAGCAATCTTCGAAAACGACCGGATTCCTTTTTTCGCGTTTTCCCGGCTAAATTTTACGAATACAGCGAAAATGAGCGTAATTCGTGATCACTATAAACGATGCACGCTAATTCAATTCTTTCCATGACAAATCTTCGAAAATGTACCGGAATCCTTTTTTTCGCGTTTTCTCGGCTAAATTTTAGGCTTACGGGGAAAACGAGCGTAATTCGTGAACACCATAAAAAAATCCGTATCACAGGAATAAAGATTTATCGATGAAGACGTACAGAAACTTTGTTTCCTCAAGATGCAAACAGATTTTGATTTTTAATACTTTTACAAGTCCATTCCGATATATTTTATCCCATCAGAACGAATTCTCCGTTCGATTAATCCTAATTACATTATTTCCACGAGAAATCTTCGAAAAAGTACCGGAATCCTTTTTTCGCCTTTTCTCGGGTAAATTTTAGGAATACGGCGAAAACGAGCTTAATTCGTGATCACCATAAAAGATTCGCAGTAATTTCATTATTTCCTAGAGAAATCTTCGAAAACGTACCGGATTCCTTTTTTCCCGTTTTCCCGGCTTAATTTTAACAATACGTTGAAAACCAGCGTTATTCGTGATCACCATAAAAATATCATATCACAGGAATAAAGATTCATCGATGAAGTCGTGCAGAAACTTTGTTTCGTCAAGATGCAAACAGATTTTGATTTTTAATACTTTTACGAGACCCTTCCAAGATATTGTATCCCGTCGGAACGAATTCTCCGTTAGATTAACCCTAATTAAATTATTTCCACGAGAAATCTTCGAAAAAGTACCGGAATCCTTTTTTCGCGTTTTGCTGGCTAAATTTTAGGAATCCGGCGAAAACGAGCGTAATACGTGAACACTATAAAGTATGCACCGTAATTCCATTATTTCCATGAGAAATCTTCGAAAAAGTACGGGAATCCTTTTCTCGTGTTTTCCCGGCTAAATTTTACGAATACGGCGAAAACGGGCGTAATTCGTCATCACCATAAAAAATTCCATGTACCAGGAATAAAGATTTATCGATGCAGTCGTACAGAAACTTTGTTTCGTCAAGATGCAAACAGATTTTGATTTTTAATACTTTTACAAGTCTATTCCAATATCTTTTATTCCATCAGAACGAATTCTCCGTTCGATTCAGCCTAATTGCATTATTTCCATGAGCAATCTTCGAAAAAGTACGGGAATCCTTTTTTCGCGTTTTCCCGGCTAAATTTTAGGAATACGGCGAAAACGAGCGTAATTCGTGATCACCATAAAAGATTCGCCGTAATTCCATTATTTCCGAGAGCAATCTTCGAAAACGTACCGGATTCCTTTTTTCGCGTTTTCCCGGCTAAATTTTACGAATACAGCGAAAACGAGCGTAATTCGTGATCACTATAAAAGATGCACCCTAATTCCAATATTTCCATGACAAGTCTTCGAAAATATACCGGAATCCTTTTTTTCGCGTTTTCTCGGCTAAATTTTAGGATTACGGGGAAAACGAGCGTAATTCGTGAACACCATAAAAAAATCCGTATCACAGGAATAAGGATTTATCGATGAAGACGTACAGAAACTTTGTTTCGTCAAGATGCAAACAGATTTTTATTTTTAATACTTTTACAAGTCGATTCCGATATATTTTATCCCATCAGAACGAATTCTCCGTTCGATTAACGCTAATTACATTATTTCCACGAGAAATCTCCGAAAAAGTACCGGAATCCTTTTTTCGCGTTTTCCCGGCTAAATTTTAGGAATATTGCGAAAACGAGCGTAATTCGTGATCACCATAAAAGATTCGCCGTAATTCCATTATTTCCGAGAGCAATCTTCGAAAACGTACCGTATTCCTTTTTTCGCGTTTTCCCGGCTAAATTTTACGAATACAGCGAACACGAGCGTAATTCGTGATCACTATAAAAGATGCACCCTAATTCCAATCTTTCCATGACAAATCTTCGAAAATGTACCGGAATCCTATTTTTCGCGTTTTCTCGGCTAAATTTTAGGATTGGGGGAAAACGAGCGTAATTCGTGAACACCATAAAAAAATCCGTATCACAGGAATAAAGATTTATCGATGAAGACGTACAGAAACTTTGTTTCGTCAAGATGCAAACAGATTTTGATTTTTAAAACTTTTACAAGTCGATTCCGATATATTTTATCCCATCAGAACGAATTCTCCGTTCGATTAACGCTAATTACATTATTTCCACGAGAAATCTTCGAAAAAGTACCGGAATCCTTTTTTCGCGTTTTCCCGGCTAAATTTTAGCAATACTGCGAAAACGAGCGTAATTCGTGATCACCATAAAAGATTCACCGTAATTCTATTATTTCCGAGAGCAATCTTCGAAAACGTACCGGATTCCTTTTTTCGCGTTTTCCCGGCTAAATTTTAGGAATACGGCGAAAACGAGCGTAATTCGTGATCACCATAAAAGATTCGCCGTAATTCCATTATTTCCGAGAGCAATCTTCGAAAACGTACCGGATTCCTTTTTTCGCGTTTTCCCGGCTAAATTTTACGAATACAGCGAAAACGAGCGTAATTCGTGATCACTATAAAAGATGCACCCTAATTCCATAATTTCCATGACAAATCTTCGAAAATGTACCGGAATCCTTTTTTTCGCGTTTTCCCGGCTAAATTTTAGGAATACGACGAAAACGAGCTTAATTCGTGATGACCATAAAAGATTCGCCGTAATTCCATTATTTCCGAGAGCAATCTTCGAAAACGTACCGGATTCCTTTCTTCGCGTTTTCCCGGCTAAATTTTACGAATACAGCGAAAACGAGCGTAATTCGTGATCACTATAAAAGATGCGCGCTAATTCCATTCTTACCATGACAAATCTTCGAAAATGTACCGGAATCCTTTTTTTCGCGTTTTCTCGGCTAAATTTTAGGCTTACGGGGAAAACGAGCGTAATTCGTGAACACCATAAAAAAATCCGTATCACAGGAATAAAGATTTATCGATGAAGACGTACAGAAACTTTGTTTCGTCAAGATGCAAACAGATTATGATTTTTAATACTTTTACAAGTCCATTCCGATATATTTTATCCCATCAGAACGAATTCTCCGTTCGATTAATCCTAATTACATTATTTCCACGAGAAATCTTCGAAAAAATACCGGAATCCTTTTTTCGCGTTTTCCCGGCTAAATTTTAGCAATACTGCGAAAACGAGCGTAATTCGTGATCACCATAAAAGATTCGCCGTAATTCTATTATTTCCGATAGCAATCTTCGAAAACGTACCGGATTCCTTTTTCCGCGTTTTCCCGGCTAAATTTTACGAATACAGCGAAAACGAGCGTAATTCGTGATCACTATAAAGGATGCACCCTAATTCCATTATTTCCATGACAAATCGTCGAAAATGTACCGGAATCCTTTTTTTCGCGTTTTCCCGGCTAAATTTTAGGAATACGACGAAAACGAGCGTAATTCGTGATCACCATAAAAAAATCCGTATCACAGGAATAAAGATTTATCGATGAAGACGTACAGAAACTTTGTTTCGTCAAGATGCAAACAGATTTTGATTTTTAATACTTTTACAAGTCCATTCCGATATATTTTATCCCATCAGAACGAATTCTCCGTTCGATTAATCCTAATTACATTATTTCCACGAGAAATTTTCGAAAAAGTACCGGAATCCTTTTTTCGCGTTTTCCCGGCTAAATTTTAGGAATACGACGAAAACGAGCGTAATTCGTGATCACCATAAAAGATTCGCCGTAATTCCATTATTTCCGAGAGCAATCTTCGAAAACGTACCGGATTCCTTTTTTCGCGTTTTCCCGGCTAAATTTTACGAATACAGCGAAAACGAGCGTAATTCGTGATCACTGTAAAAGATGCACCCTAATTCCATTATTTCCATGACAAATCTTCGAAAATGTACCGGAATCCTTTTTTTCGCGTTTTCCCGGCTAAATTTTAGGAATACGACGAAAACGAGCGTAATTCGTGATCACCATAAAAGATTCGCCGTAATTCCATTATTTCCGAGAGCAATCTTCGAAAACGTACCGGATTCCTTTCTTCGCGTTTTCCCGGCTAAATTTTACGAATACAGCGAAAACGAGCGTAATTCGTGATCACTATAAAAGATGCACGCTAATTCCTTTCTTTCCATGACAAATCTTCGAAAATGTACCGGAATCCTTTTTTTCGCGTTTTCTCGGCTAAATTTTAGGCTTACGGGGAAAACGAGCGTAATTCGTGAACACCATAAAAAAATCCGTATCACAGGAATAAAGATTTATCGATGAAGACGTACAGAAACTTTTTTTCGTCAAGATGCAAACAGATTTTGATTTTTAATACTTTTACAAGTCCATTCCGATATATTTTATCCCATCAGAACGAATTCTCCGTTCGATTAATCCTAATTACATTATTTCCACGAGAAATCTTCGAAAAAGTACCGGAATCATTTTTTCGCCTTTTCCCGGCTAAATTTTAGGAATACGGCGAAAACGAGCGTAATTCGTGATCACCATAAAAGATTCGCAGTAATTCCATTATTCCCTAGAGAAATCTTCGAAAACGTACCGGATTCCATTTTTCCCGTTTTCCCGGCTTAATTTTAACAATACGATGAAAACGAGCGTTATTCGTGATCACCATAAAAAATATCATATCACAGGAATAAAGATTCATCGATGAAGTCGTGCAGAAACTTTGTTTCGTCAAGATGCAAACAGATTGTGATTTTTAATACTTTTACGAGTCCCTTCCAATATATTTTAACCCGTCGGAACGAATTCTCCGTTAGATTAACCCTAATTAGATTATTTCCACGAGAAATCTTCGAAAAAGTACCGGAATCCTTTTTTCGCGTTTTCCCGGCTAAATTTTAGGAATCCGGCGAAAACGAGCGTAATACGTGATCACTATAAAAGATGCACCGTAATTCCATTATTTCCATGAGAAATCTTCGAAAAAGTACGGGAATCGTTTTTTCGCGTTTTCCCGGCTAAATTTTAGGAATACGGCGAAAACGAGCGTAATTCGTGATCACCATAAAAGATCCGTCGTAATTCGATTATTTCCGAGAGCAATCTTCGAAAACGTACCGGATTCCTTTTTTCGCGTTTTCCCGGCTAAATTTTACGAATACAGCGAAAACGAGCGTAATTCGTGATCACTATAAAAGATGCACCCTAATTCCATTATTTCCATGACAAATCTTCGAAAATATACCGGAATCCTTTTTTTCGCGTTTTCTCGGCTAAATTTTAGGATTACGGGGAAAACGAGCGTAATTCGTGAACACCATAAAAAAATCCGTATCACAGGAATAAGGATTTATCGATGAAGACGTACAGAAACTTTGTTTTGTCAAGATGCAAACAGATTTTGATTTTTAATACTTTTACAAGTCGATTCCGATATATTTTATCCCATCAGAACGAATTCTCAGTTCGATTAACGCTAATTACATTATTTCCACGAGAAATCTCCGAAAAAGTACCGGAATCCTTTTTTCGCGTTTTCCCGGCTAAATTTTAGGAATATTGCGAAAACGAGCGTAATTCGTGATCACCATAAAAGATTCGCCGTAATTCCATTATTTCCGAGAGCAATCTTCGAAAACGTACCGTATTCCTTTTTTCGCGTTTTCCCGGCTAAATTTTACGAATACAGCGAAAACGAGCGTAATTCGTGATCACTATAAAAGATGCACCCTAATTCCAATCTTTCCATGACAAATCTACGAAAATGTACCGGAATCCTTTTTTTCGCGTTTTCTCGGCTAAATTTTAGGATTGGGGGATAACGAGCGTAATTCGTGAACACCATAAAAAAATCCGTATCACAGGAATAAAGATTTATCGATGAAGACGTACAGAAACTTGCTTTCGTCAAGATGCAAACAGATTTTGATTTTTAATACTTTTACAAGTCGATTCCGATATATTTTATCCCATCAGAACGAATTCTCCGTTCGATTAACGCTAATTACATTATTTCCACGAGAAATCTTCGCAAAAGTACCGGAATCCTTTTTTCGCGTTTTCCCGGCTAAATTTTAGCAATACTGCGAAAACGAGCGTAATTCGTGATCACCATAAAAGATGCACCGTAATTCCATTATTTCCATGAGAAATCTTCGAAAAAGTACGGGAATCGTTTTTTCGCGTTTTCCCGGCTAAATTTTAGGAATACGGCGAAAACGAGCGTAATTCGTGATCACCATAAAAGATTCGTCGTAATTCCATTATTTCCGAGAGCAATCTTCGAAAACGTACCGGATTCCTTTTTTCGCGTTTTCCCGGCTAAATTTTACGAATACAGCGAAAACGAGCGTAATTCGTGATCACTATAAAAGATGCACCCTAATTCCAATCTTTCCATGACAAATCTTCGAAAATGTACCGGAATCCTTTTTTTCGCGTTTTCTCGGCTAAATTTTAGGATTGGGGGAAAACGAGCGTAATTCGTGAACACCATAAAAAAATCCGTATCACAGGAATAAAGATTTATCGATGAAGACGGACAGAAACTTGCTTTCGTCAAGATGCAAACAGATTTTGATTTTTAATACTTTTACAAGTCGATTCCGATATATTTTATCCCATCAGAACGAATTCTCCGTTCGATTAACGCTAATTACATTATTTCCACGAGAAATCTTCGAAAAAGTACCGGAATCCTTTTTTCGCGTTTTCCCGGCTAAATTTTAGCAATACTGCGAAAACGAGCGTAATTCGTGATCACCATAAAAGATTCGCCGTAATTCTATTATTTCCGAGAGCAATCTTCGAAAACGTACCGGATTCCTTTTTTCGCGTTTTCCCGGCTAAATTTTACGAATACAGCGAAAACGAGCGTAATTCGTGATCACTATAAAAGATGCACCCTAATTCCATTATTTCCATGACAAATCTTCGAAAATGTACCGGAATCCTTTTTTTCGCGTTTTCCCGGCTAAATTTTAGGAATACGACTAAAACGAGCGTAATTCGTGATCACCATAAAAGATTCGCCGTAATTCCATTATTTCCGAGAGCAATCTTCGAAAACGTACAGGATTCCTTTCTTCGCGTTGTCCCGGCTAAATTTTACGAATACAGCGAAAACGAGCGTAATTCGTGATCACTATAAAAGATGCACGCTAATTCCATTCTTTCCATGACAAATCTTCGAAAATGTACCTGAATCCTTTTTTTCGCGTTTTCTCGGCTAAATTTTAGGAATACGGCGAAAACGAGCGTAATTCGTGATCACCATAAAAGATTCGCCGTAATTCCATTATTTCCGAGAGCAATCTTCGAAAACGTACCGGATTCCTTTTTTCGCGTTTTCCCGGCTAAATTTTACGAATACAGCGAAAACGAGCGTAATTCGTGATCACTATAAAAGATGCACCCTAATTCCATTATTTCCATGACAAATCTTCGAAAATATACCGGAATCCTTTTTTTCGCGTTTTCTCGGCTAAATTTTAGGATTACGGGGAAAACGAGCGTAATTCGTGAACACCATAAAAAAATCCGTATCACAGAAATAAGGATTTATCGATGAAGACGTACAGAAACTTTGTTTCGTCAAGATGCAAACAGATTTTGATTTTTAATACTTTTACAAGTCGATTCCGATATATTTTATCCCATCAGAACGAATTCTCCGTTCGATTAACGCTAATTACATTATTTCCACGAGAAATCTCCGAAAAAGTACCGGAATCCTTTTTTCGCGTTTTCCCGGCTAAATTTTAGGAATATTGCGAAAACGAGCGTAATTCGTGATCACCAGAAAAGATTCGCCGTAATTCCATTATTTCCGAGAGCAATCTTCGAAAACGTACCGTATTCCTTTTTTCGCGTTTTCCCGGCTAAATTTTACGAATACAGCGAAAACGAGCGTAATTCGTGATCACTATAAAAGATGCACCCTAATTCCAATCTTTCCATGACAAATCTTCGAAAATGTACCGGAATCCTTTTTTTCGCGTTTTCTCGGCTAAATTTTAGGATTGGGGGAAAACCAGCGTAATTCGTGAACACCATAAAAAAATCCGTATCACAGGAATAAAGATTTATCGATGAAGACGTACAGAAACTTGCTTTCGTCAAGATGCAAACAGATTGTGATTTTTAATACTTTTACAAGTCGATTCCGATATATTTTATCCCATCAGAACGAATTCTCCGTTCGATTAACGCTAATTACATTATTTCCACGAGAAATCTTCGAAAAAGTACCGGAATCCTTTTTTCGCGTTTTCCCGGCTAAATTTTAGCAATACTGCGAAAACGAGCGTAATTCGTGATCACCATAAAAGATTCGCCGTAATTCTATTATTTCCGAGAGCAATCTTCGAAAACGTACCGGATTCCTTTTTTCGCGTTTTCCCGGCTAAATTTTACGAATACAGCGAAAACGAGCGTAATTCGTGATCACTATAAAGGATGCACCCTAATTCCATTATTTCCATGACAAATCTTCGAAAATGTACCGGAATCCTTTTTTTCGCGTTTTCCCGGCTAAATTTTAGGAATACGACGAAAACGAGCGTAATTCGTGATCACCATAAAAAAATCCGTATCACAGGAATAAAGATTTATCGATGAAGACGTACAGAAACTTTGTTTCGTCAAGATGCAAACAGATTTTGATTTTTAATACTTTTACAAGTCCATTCCGATATATTTTATCCCATCAGAACGAATTCTCCGTTCGATTAATCCTAAGTACATTATTTCCACGAGAAATCTTCGAAAAAGTACCGGAATCCTTTTTTCGCCTTTTCCCGGCTAAATTTTAGGAATACGGCGAAAACGATCGTAATTCGTGATCACCATAAAAGATTCGCAGTAATTCCATTATTTCCTAGAGAAATCTTCGAAAACGTACCGGATTCCATTTTTCCCGTTTTCCCGGCTTAATTTTAACAATACGATGAAAAAAAAGCGTTATTCGTGATCACCATAAAAAATATCATATCACAGGAATAAAGATTCATCGATGAAGTCGTGCAGAAACTTTGTTTCGTCAAGATGCAAACAGATTGTGATTTTTAATACTTTTACGAGTCCCTTCCAATATATTTTAACCCGTCGGAACGAATTCTCCGTTAGATTATCCCTAATTAGATTATTTCCACGAGAAATCTTCGAAAAAGTACCGGAATCCTTTTTTCGCGTTTTCCCGGCTAAATTTTAGGAATCCGGCGAAAACGAGCGTAATACGTGATCACTATAAAAGATGCACCGTAATTCCATTATTTCCATGAGAAATCTTCGAAAAAGTACGGGAATCGTTTTTTCGCGTTTTCCCGGCTAAATTTTAGGAATACGGCGAAAACGAGCGTAATTCGTGATCACCATAAAAGATTCGTCGTAATTCCATTATTTCCGAGAGCAATCTTCGAAAACGTACCGGATTCCTTTTTTCGCGTTTTCCCGGCTAAATTTTACGAATACAGCGAAAACGAGCGTAATTCGTGATCACTATAAAAGATGCACCCTAATTCCATTATTTCCATGACAAATCTTCGAAAATGTACGGGAATCCTTTTTTTCGCGTTTTCTCGGCTAAATTTTAGGATTACGGGGAAAACGAGCGTAATTCGTGAACACCATAAAAAAATCCATACCACAGGAATAAAGATTTATCGATGAAGACGTACAGAAACTTTGTTTCGTCAAGATGCAAACAGATTTTGATTTTTAATACTTTTACAAGTCCATTCCGATATATTTTATCCCATCGGAACGAATTCTCCGTTCGATTAACCATAATTACATTATTTCCACGAGAAATCTTCGAAAAAGTACCGGAATCCTTTTTTCGCCTTTTCTCGGCTAAATTTTAGGAATACGGCGAAAACGAGCTTAATTCGTGATCACCATAAAAGATTCGCAGTAATTCCATTATTTCCTAGAGAAATCTTCGAAAACGTACCGGATTCCTTTTTTCCCGTTTTCCCGGCTTAATTTTAACAATACGTTGAAAACCAGCGTTATTCGTGATCACCATAAAAATATCATATCACAGGAATAAAGATTCATCGATGAAGTCGTGCAGAAACTTTGTTTCGTCAAGATGCAAACAGATGGTGATTTTTAATACTTTTACGAGACCCTTCCAATATATTTTATCCCGTCGGAACGAATTCTCCGTTAGATTAACCCTAATTAAATTATTTCCACGAGAAATCTTCGAAAATGTACCGGAATCCTTTTTTTCGCGTTTTCCCGGCTAAATTTTAGGAATACGACTAAAACGAGCGTAATTCGTGATCACCATAAAAGATTCGCCGTAATTCCATTATTTCCGAGAGCAATCTTCGAAAACGTACAGGATTCCTTTCTTCGCGTTGTCCCGGCTAAATTTTACGAATACAGCGAAAACGAGCGTAATTCGTGATCACTATAAAAGATGCACGCTAATTCCATTCTTTCCATGACAAATCTTCGAAAATGTACCTGAATCCTTTTTTTCGCGTTTTCTCGGCTAAATTTTAGGAATACGGCGAAAACGAGCGTAATTCGTGATCACCATAAAAGATTCGCCGTAATTCCATTATTTCCGAGAGCAATCTTCGAAAACGTACCGTATTCCTTTTTTCGCGTTTTCCCGGCTAAATTTTACGAATACAGCGAAAACGAGCGTAATTCGTGATCACTATAAAAGATGCACCCTAATTCCAATCTTTCCATGACAAATCTTCGAAAATGTACCGGAATCCTTTTTTTCGCGTTTTCTCGGCTAAATTTTAAAATTCGGGGAAAACGAGCGTAATTCGTGAACACCATAAAAAAATCCGTATCACAGGAATAAAGATTTATCGATGAAGACGTACAGAAACTTGCTTTCGTCAAGATGCAAACAGATTTTGATTTTTAATACTTTTACAAGTCGATTCCGATATATTTTATCCCATCAGAACGAATTCTCCGTTCGATTAACGCTAATTACATTATTTCCACGAGAAATCTTCGAAAAAGTACCGGATTCCTTTTTTCGCGTTTTCCCGGCTAAATTTTAGCAATATGCGGAAACGAGCGTAATTCGTGATCACCATAAAAGATTCACCGTAATTCTATTATTTCCGAGAGCAATCTTCGAAAACGTACCGGATTCCTTTTTTCGCGTTTTCCCGGTTAAATTTTACGAATACAGCGAAAACGAGCGTAATTCGTGATCACTATAAAAGATGCACCCTAATTCCATTATTTCCATGACAAATCTTCGAAAATGTACCGGAATCCTTTTTTTCGCGTTTTCCCGGCTAAATTTTAGGAATACGACGAAAACGAGCGTAATTCGTGATCACCATAAAAGATTCGTCGTAATTCCATTATTTCCGAGAGCAATCTTCGAAAACGTACCGGATTCCTTTTTTCGCGTTTTCCCGGCTAAATTTTACGAATACAGCGAAAACGAGCGTAATTCGTGATCACTATAAAAGATGCACCCTAATACCATTATTTCCATGACAAATCTTCGAAAATGTACCGGAATCCTTTTTTTCGCGTTTTCTCGGCTAAATTTTAGGATTACGGGGAAAACGAGCGTAATTCGTGAACACCATAAAAAAATCCATACCACAGGAATAAAGATTTATCGATGAAGACGTACAGAAACTTTGTTTCGTCAAGATGCAAACAGATTTTGATTTTTAATACTTTTACAAGTCCATTCCGATATATTTCATCCCGTCGGAACGAATTCTCCGTTAGATTAACCCTAATTAAATTATTTCCACGAGAAATCTTCGAAAAAGTACCGGAATCCTTTTTTCGCGTTTTGCTGGCTAAATTTTAGGAATCCGGCGAAAACGAGCGTAATATGTGAACACTATAAAGTATGCACCGTAATTCCATTATTTCCATGAGAAATCTTCAAAAAAGTACGGGAATCCTTTTCTCGTGTTTTCCCGGCTAAATTTTACGAATACGGCGAAAACGGGCGTAATTCGTCATCACCATAAAAAATTCCATGTACCAGGAATAAAGATTTATCGATGCAGTCGTACAGAAACTTTGTTTCGTCAAGATGCAAATAGATTTTGATTTTTAATACTTTTACAAGTCTATTCCAATATCTTTTATTCCATCAGAACGAATTCTCCGTTCGATTCAGCCTAATTACATTATTTCCATGAGCAATCTTCGAAAAAGTACGGGAATCCTTTTTTCGCGTTTTCCCGGCTAAATTTTAGGAATACGGCGAAAACGAGCGTAATTCGTGATCACCATAAAAGATACGCCGTAATTCCAGTATTTCCGAGAGCAATCTTCGAAAACGTACCGGATTCCTTTTTTCGCGTTTTCCCGGATAAATTTTACGAATACAGCGAAAACGAGCGTAATTCGTGATCACTATAAAAGATGCACACTAATTCCATTATTTCCATGACAAATCTTCGAAAATGTACCGGAATCCTTTTTTTCGCGTTTTCCCGGCTAAATTTTAGGAATACGACGAAAACGAGCGTAATTCGTGATCACCATAAAAGATTCGCCGTAATTCCATTATTTCCGAGAGCAATCTTCGAAAACGTACCGGATTCCTTTTTTCGCGTTTTCCCGGCTAAATTTTACGAATACAGCGAAAACGAGCGTAATTCGTGATCACTATAAAAGATGCACCCTAATTCCATTATTTCCATGACAAATCTTCGAAAATGTACGGGAATCCTTTTTTTCGCGTTTTCCCGGCTAAATTTTAGGAATACGACGAAAACGAGCGTAATTCGTGATCACCATAAAAGGTTCGCCGTAATTCCATTATTTCCGAGAGCAATCTTCGAAAACGTACCGGATTCCTTTCTTCGCGTTTTCGCGGCTAAATTTTACGAATACAGCGAAAACGAGCGTAATTCGTGATCACTATAAAAGATGCACGCTAATTCCATTCTTTCCATGACAAATCTTCGAAAATGTACCGGAATCCTTTTTTTCGCGTTTTCTCGGCTAAATTTTAGGCTTACGGGGAAAACGAGCGTAATTCGTGAACACCATAAAAAAATCCCTATCACAGGAATAAAGATTTATCGATGAAGACGTACAGAAACTTTGTTTCGTCAAGATGCAAACAGATTTTGATTTTTAATACTTTTACAAGTCCATTCCGATATATTTTATCCCATCAGAACGAATTCTCCGTTCGATTAATCCTAATTACATTATTTCCACGAGAAATCTTCGAAAAAGTACCGGAATCCTTTTTTCGCCTTTTCTCGGCTAAATTTTAGGAATACGGCGAAAACGAGCTTAATTCGTGATCACCATAAAAGATTCGCAGTAATTCCATTATTTCCTAGAGAAATCTTCGAAAACGTACCGGATTCCTTTTTTCCCGTTTTCCCGGCTTAATTTTAACAATACGTTGAAAACCAGCGTTATTCGTGATCACCATAAAAATATCATATCACAGGAATAAAGATTCATCGATGAAGTCGTGCAGAAACTTTGTTTCGTCAAGATGCAAACAGATGGTGATTTTTAATACTTTTACGAGACCCTTCCAATATATTGTATCCCGTCGGAACGAATTCTCCGTTAGATTAACCCTAATTAAATTATTTCCACGAGAAATCTTCGAAAAAGTACCGGAATCCTTTTTTCGCGTTTTGCTGGCTAAATTTTAGGAATCCGGCGAAAACGAGCGTAATACGTGAACACTATAAAGTATGCACCGTAATTCCATTATTTCCATGAGAAATCTTCGAAAAAGTACGGGAATCCTTTTCTCGTGTTTTCCCGGCTAAATTTTACGATTACGGCGAAAACGGGCGTAATTCGTCATCACCATAAAAAATTCCATGTACCAGGAATAAAGATTTATCGATGCAGTCGTACAGAAACTTTGTTTCGTCAAGATGCAAACAGATTTTGATTTTTAATACTTTTACAAGTCTATTCCAATATCTTTTATTCCATCAGAACGAATTCTCCGTTCGATTCAGCCTAATTGCATTATTTCCATGAGCAATCTTCGAAAAAGTACGGGAATCCTTTTTTCGCGTTTTCCCGGCTAAATTTTAGGAATACGGCGAAAACGAGCGTAATTCGTGATCACCATAAAAGATTCGCCGTAATTCCATTATTTCCGAGAGCAATCTTCGAAAACGTACCGGATTCCTTTTTTCGCGTTTTCCCGGCTAAATTTTACGAATACAGCGAAAACGAGCGTAATTCGTGATCACTATAAAAGATGCACCCTAATTCCAATATTTCCATGAAAAGTCTTCGAAAATATACCGGAATCCTTTTTTTCGCGTTTTCTCGGCTAAATTTTAGGATTACGGGGAAAACGAGCGTAATTCGTGAACACCATAAAAAAATCCGTATCACAGGAATAAGGATTTATCGATGGAGACGTACAGAAACTTTGTTTCGTCAAGATGCAAACAGATTTTTATTTTTAATACTTTTACAAGTCGATTCCGATATATTTTATCCCATCAGAACGAATTCTCCGTTCGATTAACGCTAATTACATTATTTCCACGAGAAATCTCCGAAAAAGTACCGGAATCCTTTTTTCGCGTTTTCCCGGCTAAATTTTAGGAATTTTGCGAAAACGAGCGTAATTCGTGATCACCATAAAAGATTCGCCGTAATTCCATTATTTCCGAGAGCAATCTTCGAAAACGTACCGTATTCCTTTTTTCGCGTTTTCCCGGCTAAATTTTACGAATACAGCGAACACGAGCGTAATTCGTGATCACTATAAAAGATGCACCCTAATTCCAATCTTTCCATGACAAATCTTCGAAAATGTACCGGAATCCTATTTTTCGCGTTTCCTCGGCTAAATTTTAGGATTGGGGGAAAACGAGCGTAATTCGTGAACACCATAAAAAAATCCGTATCACAGGAATAAAGATTTATCGATGAAGACGTACAGAAACTTTGTTTCGTTAAGATGCAAACAGATTTTGATTTTTAAAACTTTTACAAGTCGATTCCGATATATTTTATCCCATCAGAACGAATTCTCCGTTCGATTAACGCTAATTAAATTATTTCCACGAGAAATCTTCGAAAAAGTACCGGAATCCTTTTTTCGCGTTTTCCCGGCTAAATTTTAGCAATACTGCGAAAACGAGCGTAATTCGTGATCACCATAAAAGATTCACCGTAATTCTATTATTTCCGAGAGCCATCTTCGAAAACGTACCGGATTCCTTTTTTCGCGTTTTCCCGGCTAAATTTTAGGAATACGGCGAAAACGAGCGTAATTCGTGATCACCATAAAGATTCGCCGTAATTCCATTATTTCCGAGAGCAATCTTCGAAAACGTACCGGATTCCTTTTTTCGCGTTTTCCCGGCTAAATTTTACGAATACAGCGAAAACGAGCGTAATTCGTGATCACTATAAAAGATGCACCCTAATTCCATAATTTCCATGACAAATCTTCGAAAATGTACCGGAATCCTTTTTTTCGCGTTTTCCCGGCTAAATTTTGGGAATACGACGAAAACGAGCGTAATTCGTGATGACCATAAAAGATTCGCCGTAATTCCATTATTTCCGACAGCAATCTTCGAAAACGTACCGGATTCCTTTCTTCGCGTTTTCCCGGCTAAATTTTACGAATACAGCGAAAACGAGCGTAATTCGTGATCACTATAAAAGATGCACGCTAATTCCATTCTTTCCATGACAAATCTTCGAAAATGTACCGGAATCCTGTTTTTCGCGTTTTCTCGGCTAAATTTTAGGCTTACGGGGAAAACGAGCGTAATTCGTGAACACCATAAAAAAATCCGTATCACAGGAATAAAGATTTATCGATGAAGACGTACAGAAACTTTGTTTCGTCAAGATGTAAACAGATTATGATTTTTAATACTTTTACAAGTCCATTCCGATATATTTTATCCCATCAGAACGAATTCTCCGTTCGATTAATCCTAATTACATTATTTCCACGAGAAATCTTCGAAAAAGTACCGGAATCCTTTTTTCGCGTTTTGCTGGCTAAATTTTAGGAATCCGGCGAAAACGAGCGTAATACGTGAACACTATAAAGTATGCACCGTAATTCCATTATTTCCATGAGAAATCTTCGAAAAAGTACGGGAATCCTTTTCTCGTGTTTTCCCGGCTAAATTTTACGAATACGGCGAAAACGGGCGTAATTCGTCATCACCATAAAAAATTCCATGTACCAGGAATAAAGATTTATCGATGCAGTCGTACAGAAACTTTGTTTCGTCAAGATGCAAACAGATTTTGATTTTTAATACTTTTACAAGTCTATTCCAATATCTTTTATTCCATCAGAACGAATTCTCCGTTCGATTCAGCCTAATTGCATTATTTCCATGAGCAATCTTCGAAGAAGTACGGGAATCCTTTTTTCGCGTTTTCCCGGCTAAATTTCAGGAATACGGCGAAAACGAGCGTAATTCGTGATCACCATAAAAGATTCGCCGTAATTCCATTATTTCCGAGAGCAATCTTCGAAAACGTACCGGATTCCTTTTTTCGCGTTTTCCCGGCTAAATTTTACGAATACAGCGAAAACGAGCGTAATTCGTGATCACTATAAAAGATGCACCCTAATTCCATTATTTCCATGACAAATCTTCGAAAATATACCGGAATCCGTTTTTTCGCGTTTTCTCGGCTAAATTTTAGGATTACGGGGAAAACGAGCGTAATTCGTGAACACCATAAAAAAATCCGTATCACAGGAATAAGGATTTATCGATGAAGACGTACAGAAACTTTGTTTCGTCAAGATGCAAACAGATTTTGATTTTTAATACTTTTACAAGTCGATTCCGATATATTTTATCCCATCAGAACGAATTCTCCGTTCGATTAACGCTAATTACATTATTTCCACGAGAAATCTCCGAAAAAGTACCGGAATCCTTTTTTCGCGTTTTCCCGGCTAAATTTTAGGAATATTGCGAAAACGAGCGTAATTCGTGATCACCATAAAAGATTCGCCGTAATTCCATTATTTCCGAGAGCAATCTTCGAAAACGTACCGTATTCCTTTTTTCGCGTTTTCCCGGCTAAATTTTACGAATACAGCGAAAACGAGCGTAATTCGTGATCACTATAAAAGATGCACCCTAATTCCAATCTTTCCATGACAAATCTTCGAAAATGTACCGGAATCCTTTTTTTCGCGTTTTCTCGGCTAAATTTTACGAATACAGCGAAAACGAGCGTAATTCGTGATCACTATAAAAGATGCACCCTAATTCCATTATTTCCATGACAAATCTTCGAAAATGTACCGGAATCCTTTTTTTCGCGTTTTCCCGGCTAAATTTTAGGAATACGACGAAAACGAGCGTAATTCGTGATCACCATAAAAGATTCGCCGTAATTCCATTATTTCCGAGAGCAATCTTCGAAAACGTACCGGATTCCTTTCTTCGCGTTTTCCCGGCTAAATTTCACGAATACAGCGAAAACGAGCGTAATTCGTGATCACTATAAAAGATGCACGCTAATCCCATTCTTTCCATGACAAATCTTCGAAAATGTACCGGAATCCTTTTTTTCGCGTTTTCTCGGCTAAATTTTAGGCTTACGGGGAAAACGAGCGTAATTCGTGAACACCATAAAAAAATCCGTAGCACAGGAATAAAGATTTATCGATGAAGACGTACAGAAACTTTGTTTCGTCAAGATGCAAACAGATTTTGATTTTTAATACTTTTACAAGTCCATTCCGATATATTTTATCCCATCAGAACGAATTCTCCGTTCGATTAATCCTAATTACATTATTTCCACGAGAAATCTTCGAAAAAGTACCGGAATCATTTTTTCGCCTTTTCCCGGCTAAATTTTAGGAATACGGCGAAAACGAGCGTAATTCGTGATCACCATAAAAGATTCGCAGTAATTCCATTATTCCCTAGAGAAATCTTCGAAAACGTACCGGATTCCATTTTTCCCGTTTTCCCGGCTTAATTTTAACAATACGATGAAAACGAGCGTTATTCGTGATCACCATAAAAAATATCATATCACAGGAATAAAGATTCATCGATGAAGTCGTGCAGAAACTTTGTTTCGTCAAGATGCAAACAGATTGTGATTTTTAATACTTTTACGAGTCCCTTCCAATATATTTTAACCCGTCGGAACGAATTCTCCGTTAGATTAACCCTAATTAGATTATTTCCACGAGAAATCTTCGAAAAAGTACCGGAATCCTTTTTTCGCGTTTTCCCGGCTAAATTTTAGGAATCCGGCGAAAACGAGCGTAATACGTGATCACTATAAAAGATGCACCGTAATTCCATTACTTCCATGAGAAATCTTCGAAAAAGTACGGGAATCGTTTTTTCGCGTTTTCCCGGCTAAATTTTAGGAATACGGCGAAAACGAGCGTAATTCGTGATCACCATAAAAGATTCGTCGTAATTCCATTATTTCCGAGAGCAATCTTCGAAAACGTACCGGATTCCTTTTTTCGCGTTTTCCCGGCTAAATTTTACGAATACAGCGAAAACGAGCGTAATTCGTGATCACTATAAAAGATGCACCCTAATTCCATTATTTCCATGACAAATCTTCGAAAATGTACCGGAATCCTATTTTTCGCGTTTTCTCGGCTAAATTTTAGGATTACGGGGAAAACGAGCGTAATTCGTGAACACCATAAAAAAATCCATACCACAGGAATAAAGATTTATCGATGAAGACGTACAGAAACTTTGTTTCGTCAAGATGCAAACAGATTTTGATTTTTAATACTTTTACAAGTCCATTCCGATATATTTTATCCCATCAGAACGAATTCTCCGTTCGATTAACCATAATTACATTATTTCCACGAGAAATCTTCGAAAAAGTACCGGAATCCTTTTTTCGCCTTTTCTCGGCTAAATTTTAGGAATACGGCGAAAACGAGCTTAATTCGTGATCACCATAAAAGATTCGCAGCAATTCCATTATTTCCTAGAGAAATCTTCGAAAACGTACCGGATTCCTTTTTTCCCGTTTTCCCGGCTTAATTTTAACAATACGTTGAAAACCAGCGTTATTCGTGATCACCATAAAAATATCATATCACAGGAATAAAGATTCATCGATGAAGTCGTGCAGAAACTTTGTTTCGTCAAGATGCAAACAGATGGTGATTTTTAATACTTTTACGAGACCCTTCCAATATATTGTATCCCGTCGGAACGAATTCTCCGTTAGATTAACCCTAATTAAATTATTTCCACGAGAAATCTTCGAAAAAGTACCGGAATCCTTTTTTCGCGTTTTGCTGGCTAAATTTTAGGAATCCGGCGAAAACGAGCGTAATACGTGAACACTATAAAGTATGCACCGTAATTCCATTATTTCCATGAGAAATCTTCGAAAAAGTACGGGAATCCTTTTCTCGTGTTTTCCCGGCTAAATTTTACGAATACGGCGAAAACGGGCGTAATTCGTCATCACCATAAAAAATTCCATGTACCAGGAATAAAGATTTATCGATGCAGTCGTACAGAAACTTTGTTTCGTCAAGATGCAAACAGATTTTGATTTTTAATACTTTTACAAGTCTATTCCAATATCTTTTATTCCATCAGAACGAATTCTCCGTTCGATTCAGCCTAATTGCATTATTTCCATGAGCAATCTTCGAAAAAGTACGGGAAACCTTTTTTCGCGTTTTCCCGGCTAAATTTTAGGAATACGGCGAAAACGAGCGTAATTCGTGATCACCATAAAAGATTCGCCGTAATTCCATTATTTTCGAGAGCAATCTTCGAAAACGTACCGGATTCCTTTTTTCGCGTTTACCCGGCTAAATTTTACGAATACAGCGAAAACGAGCGTAATTCGTGATCACTATAAAAGATGCACCCTAATTCCATTATTTCCATGACAAATCTTCGAAAATGTACCGGAATCCTTTTTTTCGCGTTTTCCCGGCTAATTTTTAGGAATACGACGAAAACGAGCGTAATTCGTGATCACCATAAAAGATTCGCCGTAATTCCATTATTTCCGAGAGCAATCTTCGAAAACGTACCGGATTCCTTTTTTCGCGTTTTCCCGGCTAAATTTTACGAATACAGCGAAAACGAGCGTAATTCGTGATCACTATAAAAGATGCACCCTAATTCCATTATTTCCATGACAAATCTTCGAAAATATACCGGAATCCTTTTTTTCGCGTTTTCTCGGCTAAATTTTAGGATTACGGGGGAAAACGAGCGTAATTCGTGAACACCATAAAAAAATCCGTATCACAGGAATAAGGATTTATCGATGAAGACGTACAGAAACTTTGTTTTGTCAAGATGCAAACAGATTTTGATTTTTAATACTTTTACAAGTCGATTCCGATATATTTTATCCCATCAGAACGAATTCTCAGTTCGATTAACGCTAATTACATTATTTCCACGAGAAATCTCCGAAAAAGTACCGGAATCCTTTTTTCGCGTTTTCCCGGCTAAATTTTAGGAATATTGCGAAAACGAGCGTAATTCGTGATCACCATAAAAGATTCGCCGTAATTCCATTATTTCCGAGAGCAATCTTCGAAAACGTACCGTATTCCTTTTTTCGCGTTTTCCCGGCTAAATTTTACGAATACAGCGAAAACGAGCGTAATTCGTGATCACTATAAAAGATGCACCCTAATTCCAATCTTTCCATGACAAATCTACGAAAATGTACCGGAATCCTTTTTTTCGCGTTTTCTCGGCTAAATTTTAGGATTGGGGGATAACGAGCGTAATTCGTGAACACCATAAAAAAATCCGTATCACAGGAATAAAGATTTATCGATGAAGACGTACAGAAACTTGCTTTCGTCAAGATGCAAACAGATTTTGATTTTTAATACTTTTACAAGTCGATTCCGATATATTTTATCCCATCAGAACGAATTCTCCGTTCGATTAACGCTAATTACATTATTTCCACGAGAAATCTTCGCAAAAGTACCGGAATCCTTTTTTCGCGTTTTCCCGGCTAAATTTTAGCAATACTGCGAAAACGAGCGTAATTCGTGATCACCATAAAAGATGCACCGTAATTCCATTATTTCCATGAGAAATCTTCGAAAAAGTACGGGAATCGTTTTTTCGCGTTTTCCCGGCTAAATTTTAGGAATACGGCGAAAACGAGCGTAATTCGTGATCACCATAAAAGATTCGTCGTAATTCCATTATTTCCGAGAGCAATCTTCGAAAACGTACCGGATTCCTTTTTTCGCGTTTTCCCGGCTAAATTTTACGAATACAGCGAAAACGAGCGTAATTCGTGATCACTATAAAAGATGCACCCTAATTCCAATCTTTCCATGACAAATCTTCGAAAATGTACCGGAATCCTTTTTTTCGCGTTTTCTCGGCTAAATTTTAGGATTGGGGGAAAACGAGCGTAATTCGTGAACACCATAAAAAAATCCGTATCACAGGAATAAAGATTTATCGATGAAGACGGACAGAAACTTGCTTTCGTCAAGATGCAAACAGATTTTGATTTTTAATACTTTTACAAGTCGATTCCGATATATTTTATCCCATCAGAACGAATTCTCCGTTCGATTAACGCTAATTACATTATTTCCACGAGAAATCTTCGAAAAAGTACCGGAATCCTTTTTTCGCGTTTTCCCGGCTAAATTTTAGCAATACTGCGAAAACGAGCGTAATTCGTGATCACCATAAAAGATTCGCCGTAATTCTATTATTTCCGAGAGCAATCTTCGAAAACGTACCGGATTCCTTTTTTCGCGTTTTCCCGGCTAAATTTTACGAATACAGCGAAAACGAGCGTAATTCGTGATCACTATAAAAGATGCACCCTAATTCCATTATTTCCATGACAAATCTTCGAAAATGTACCGGAATCCTTTTTTTCGCGTTTTCCCGGCTAAATTTTAGGAATACGACTAAAACGAGCGTAATTCGTGATCACCATAAAAGATTCGCCGTAATTCCATTATTTCCGAGAGCAATCTTCGAAAACGTACAGGATTCCTTTCTTCGCGTTGTCCCGGCTAAATTTTACGAATACAGCGAAAACGAGCGTAATTCGTGATCACTATAAAAGATGCACGCTAATTCCATTCTTTCCATGACAAATCTTCGAAAATGTACCTGAATCCTTTTTTTCGCGTTTTCTCGGCTAAATTTTAGGAATACGGCGAAAACGAGCGTAATTCGTGATCACCATAAAAGATTCGCCGTAATTCCATTATTTCCGAGAGCAATCTTCGAAAACGTACCGGATTCCTTTTTTCGCGTTTTCCCGGCTAAATTTTACGAATACAGCGAAAACGAGCGTAATTCGTGATCACTATAAAAGATGCACCCTAATTCCATTATTTCCATGACAAATCTTCGAAAATATACCGGAATCCTTTTTTTCGCGTTTTCTCGGCTAAATTTTAGGATTACGGGGAAAACGAGCGTAATTCGTGAACACCATAAAAAAATCCGTATCACAGAAATAAGGATTTATCGATGAAGACGTACAGAAACTTTGTTTCGTCAAGATGCAAACAGATTTTGATTTTTAATACTTTTACAAGTCGATTCCGATATATTTTATCCCATCAGAACGAATTCTCCGTTCGATTAACGCTAATTACATTATTTCCACGAGAAATCTCCGAAAAAGTACCGGAATCCTTTTTTCGCGTTTTCCCGGCTAAATTTTAGGAATATTGCGAAAACGAGCGTAATTCGTGATCACCAGAAAAGATTCGCCGTAATTCCATTATTTCCGAGAGCAATCTTCGAAAACGTACCGTATTCCTTTTTTCGCGTTTTCCCGGCTAAATTTTACGAATACAGCGAAAACGAGCGTAATTCGTGATCACTATAAAAGATGCACCCTAATTCCAATCTTTCCATGACAAATCTTCGAAAATGTACCGGAATCCTTTTTTTCGCGTTTTCTCGGCTAAATTTTAGGATTGGGGGAAAACCAGCGTAATTCGTGAACACCATAAAAAAATCCGTATCACAGGAATAAAGATTTATCGATGAAGACGTACAGAAACTTGCTTTCGTCAAGATGCAAACAGATTGTGATTTTTAATACTTTTACAAGTCGATTCCGATATATTTTATCCCATCAGAACGAATTCTCCGTTCGATTAACGCTAATTACATTATTTCCACGAGAAATCTTCGAAAAAGTACCGGAATCCTTTTTTCGCGTTTTCCCGGCTAAATTTTAGCAATACTGCGAAAACGAGCGTAATTCGTGATCACCATAAAAGATTCGCCGTAATTCTATTATTTCCGAGAGCAATCTTCGAAAACGTACCGGATTCCTTTTTTCGCGTTTTCCCGGCTAAATTTTACGAATACAGCGAAAACGAGCGTAATTCGTGATCACTATAAAGGATGCACCCTAATTCCATTATTTCCATGACAAATCTTCGAAAATGTACCGGAATCCTTTTTTTCGCGTTTTCCCGGCTAAATTTTAGGAATACGACGAAAACGAGCGTAATTCGTGATCACCATAAAAAAATCCGTATCACAGGAATAAAGATTTATCGATGAAGACGTACAGAAACTTTGTTTCGTCAAGATGCAAACAGATTTTGATTTTTAATACTTTTACAAGTCCATTCCGATATATTTTATCCCATCAGAACGAATTCTCCGTTCGATTAATCCTAAGTACATTATTTCCACGAGAAATCTTCGAAAAAGTACCGGAATCCTTTTTTCGCCTTTTCCCGGCTAAATTTTAGGAATACGGCGAAAACGATCGTAATTCGTGATCACCATAAAAGATTCGCAGTAATTCCATTATTTCCTAGAGAAATCTTCGAAAACGTACCGGATTCCATTTTTCCCGTTTTCCCGGCTTAATTTTAACAATACGATGAAAAAAAAGCGTTATTCGTGATCACCATAAAAAATATCATATCACAGGAATAAAGATTCATCGATGAAGTCGTGCAGAAACTTTGTTTCGTCAAGATGCAAACAGATTGTGATTTTTAATACTTTTACGAGTCCCTTCCAATATATTTTAACCCGTCGGAACGAATTCTCCGTTAGATTATCCCTAATTAGATTATTTCCACGAGAAATCTTCGAAAAAGTACCGGAATCCTTTTTTCGCGTTTTCCCGGCTAAATTTTAGGAATCCGGCGAAAACGAGCGTAATACGTGATCACTATAAAAGATGCACCGTAATTCCATTATTTCCATGAGAAATCTTCGAAAAAGTACGGGAATCGTTTTTTCGCGTTTTCCCGGCTAAATTTTAGGAATACGGCGAAAACGAGCGTAATTCGTGATCACCATAAAAGATTCGTCGTAATTCCATTATTTCCGAGAGCAATCTTCGAAAACGTACCGGATTCCTTTTTTCGCGTTTTCCCGGCTAAATTTTACGAATACAGCGAAAACGAGCGTAATTCGTGATCACTATAAAAGATGCACCCTAATTCCATTATTTCCATGACAAATCTTCGAAAATGTACGGGAATCCTTTTTTTCGCGTTTTCTCGGCTAAATTTTAGGATTACGGGGAAAACGAGCGTAATTCGTGAACACCATAAAAAAATCCATACCACAGGAATAAAGATTTATCGATGAAGACGTACAGAAACTTTGTTTCGTCAAGATGCAAACAGATTTTGATTTTTAATACTTTTACAAGTCCATTCCGATATATTTTATCCCATCGGAACGAATTCTCCGTTCGATTAACCATAATTACATTATTTCCACGAGAAATCTTCGAAAAAGTACCGGAATCCTTTTTTCGCCTTTTCTCGGCTAAATTTTAGGAATACGGCGAAAACGAGCTTAATTCGTGATCACCATAAAAGATTCGCAGTAATTCCATTATTTCCTAGAGAAATCTTCGAAAACGTACCGGATTCCTTTTTTCCCGTTTTCCCGGCTTAATTTTAACAATACGTTGAAAACCAGCGTTATTCGTGATCACCATAAAAATATCATATCACAGGAATAAAGATTCATCGATGAAGTCGTGCAGAAACTTTGTTTCGTCAAGATGCAAACAGATGGTGATTTTTAATACTTTTACGAGACCCTTCCAATATATTTTATCCCGTCGGAACGAATTCTCCGTTAGATTAACCCTAATTAAATTATTTCCACGAGAAATCTTCGAAAATGTACCGGAATCCTTTTTTTCGCGTTTTCCCGGCTAAATTTTAGGAATACGACTAAAACGAGCGTAATTCGTGATCACCATAAAAGATTCGCCGTAATTCCATTATTTCCGAGAGCAATCTTCGAAAACGTACAGGATTCCTTTCTTCGCGTTGTCCCGGCTAAATTTTACGAATACAGCGAAAACGAGCGTAATTCGTGATCACTATAAAAGATGCACGCTAATTCCATTCTTTCCATGACAAATCTTCGAAAATGTACCTGAATCCTTTTTTTCGCGTTTTCTCGGCTAAATTTTAGGAATACGGCGAAAACGAGCGTAATTCGTGATCACCATAAAAGATTCGCCGTAATTCCATTATTTCCGAGAGCAATCTTCGAAAACGTACCGTATTCCTTTTTTCGCGTTTTCCCGGCTAAATTTTACGAATACAGCGAAAACGAGCGTAATTCGTGATCACTATAAAAGATGCACCCTAATTCCAATCTTTCCATGACAAATCTTCGAAAATGTACCGGAATCCTTTTTTTCGCGTTTTCTCGGCTAAATTTTAAAATTCGGGGAAAACGAGCGTAATTCGTGAACACCATAAAAAAATCCGTATCACAGGAATAAAGATTTATCGATGAAGACGTACAGAAACTTGCTTTCGTCAAGATGCAAACAGATTTTGATTTTTAATACTTTTACAAGTCGATTCCGATATATTTTATCCCATCAGAACGAATTCTCCGTTCGATTAACGCTAATTACATTATTTCCACGAGAAATCTTCGAAAAAGTACCGGATTCCTTTTTTCGCGTTTTCCCGGCTAAATTTTAGCAATATGCGGAAACGAGCGTAATTCGTGATCACCATAAAAGATTCACCGTAATTCTATTATTTCCGAGAGCAATCTTCGAAAACGTACCGGATTCCTTTTTTCGCGTTTTCCCGGTTAAATTTTACGAATACAGCGAAAACGAGCGTAATTCGTGATCACTATAAAAGATGCACCCTAATTCCATTATTTCCATGACAAATCTTCGAAAATGTACCGGAATCCTTTTTTTCGCGTTTTCCCGGCTAAATTTTAGGAATACGACGAAAACGAGCGTAATTCGTGATCACCATAAAAGATTCGTCGTAATTCCATTATTTCCGAGAGCAATCTTCGAAAACGTACCGGATTCCTTTTTTCGCGTTTTCCCGGCTAAATTTTACGAATACAGCGAAAACGAGCGTAATTCGTGATCACTATAAAAGATGCACCCTAATACCATTATTTCCATGACAAATCTTCGAAAATGTACCGGAATCCTTTTTTTCGCGTTTTCTCGGCTAAATTTTAGGATTACGGGGAAAACGAGCGTAATTCGTGAACACCATAAAAAAATCCATACCACAGGAATAAAGATTTATCGATGAAGACGTACAGAAACTTTGTTTCGTCAAGATGCAAACAGATTTTGATTTTTAATACTTTTACAAGTCCATTCCGATATATTTCATCCCGTCGGAACGAATTCTCCGTTAGATTAACCCTAATTAAATTATTTCCACGAGAAATCTTCGAAAAAGTACCGGAATCCTTTTTTCGCGTTTTGCTGGCTAAATTTTAGGAATCCGGCGAAAACGAGCGTAATATGTGAACACTATAAAGTATGCACCGTAATTCCATTATTTCCATGAGAAATCTTCAAAAAAGTACGGGAATCCTTTTCTCGTGTTTTCCCGGCTAAATTTTACGAATACGGCGAAAACGGGCGTAATTCGTCATCACCATAAAAAATTCCATGTACCAGGAATAAAGATTTATCGATGCAGTCGTACAGAAACTTTGTTTCGTCAAGATGCAAATAGATTTTGATTTTTAATACTTTTACAAGTCTATTCCAATATCTTTTATTCCATCAGAACGAATTCTCCGTTCGATTCAGCCTAATTACATTATTTCCATGAGCAATCTTCGAAAAAGTACGGGAATCCTTTTTTCGCGTTTTCCCGGCTAAATTTTAGGAATACGGCGAAAACGAGCGTAATTCGTGATCACCATAAAAGATACGCCGTAATTCCAGTATTTCCGAGAGCAATCTTCGAAAACGTACCGGATTCCTTTTTTCGCGTTTTCCCGGATAAATTTTACGAATACAGCGAAAACGAGCGTAATTCGTGATCACTATAAAAGATGCACACTAATTCCATTATTTCCATGACAAATCTTCGAAAATGTACCGGAATCCTTTTTTTCGCGTTTTCCCGGCTAAATTTTAGGAATACGACGAAAACGAGCGTAATTCGTGATCACCATAAAAGATTCGCCGTAATTCCATTATTTCCGAGAGCAATCTTCGAAAACGTACCGGATTCCTTTTTTCGCGTTTTCCCGGCTAAATTTTACGAATACAGCGAAAACGAGCGTAATTCGTGATCACTATAAAAGATGCACCCTAATTCCATTATTTCCATGACAAATCTTCGAAAATGTACGGGAATCCTTTTTTTCGCGTTTTCCCGGCTAAATTTTAGGAATACGACGAAAACGAGCGTAATTCGTGATCACCATAAAAGGTTCGCCGTAATTCCATTATTTCCGAGAGCAATCTTCGAAAACGTACCGGATTCCTTTCTTCGCGTTTTCGCGGCTAAATTTTACGAATACAGCGAAAACGAGCGTAATTCGTGATCACTATAAAAGATGCACGCTAATTCCATTCTTTCCATGACAAATCTTCGAAAATGTACCGGAATCCTTTTTTTCGCGTTTTCTCGGCTAAATTTTAGGCTTACGGGGAAAACGAGCGTAATTCGTGAACACCATAAAAAAATCCCTATCACAGGAATAAAGATTTATCGATGAAGACGTACAGAAACTTTGTTTCGTCAAGATGCAAACAGATTTTGATTTTTAATACTTTTACAAGTCCATTCCGATATATTTTATCCCATCAGAACGAATTCTCCGTTCGATTAATCCTAATTACATTATTTCCACGAGAAATCTTCGAAAAAGTACCGGAATCCTTTTTTCGCCTTTTCTCGGCTAAATTTTAGGAATACGGCGAAAACGAGCTTAATTCGTGATCACCATAAAAGATTCGCAGTAATTCCATTATTTCCTAGAGAAATCTTCGAAAACGTACCGGATTCCTTTTTTCCCGTTTTCCCGGCTTAATTTTAACAATACGTTGAAAACCAGCGTTATTCGTGATCACCATAAAAATATCATATCACAGGAATAAAGATTCATCGATGAAGTCGTGCAGAAACTTTGTTTCGTCAAGATGCAAACAGATGGTGATTTTTAATACTTTTACGAGACCCTTCCAATATATTGTATCCCGTCGGAACGAATTCTCCGTTAGATTAACCCTAATTAAATTATTTCCACGAGAAATCTTCGAAAAAGTACCGGAATCCTTTTTTCGCGTTTTGCTGGCTAAATTTTAGGAATCCGGCGAAAACGAGCGTAATACGTGAACACTATAAAGTATGCACCGTAATTCCATTATTTCCATGAGAAATCTTCGAAAAAGTACGGGAATCCTTTTCTCGTGTTTTCCCGGCTAAATTTTACGATTACGGCGAAAACGGGCGTAATTCGTCATCACCATAAAAAATTCCATGTACCAGGAATAAAGATTTATCGATGCAGTCGTACAGAAACTTTGTTTCGTCAAGATGCAAACAGATTTTGATTTTTAATACTTTTACAAGTCTATTCCAATATCTTTTATTCCATCAGAACGAATTCTCCGTTCGATTCAGCCTAATTGCATTATTTCCATGAGCAATCTTCGAAAAAGTACGGGAATCCTTTTTTCGCGTTTTCCCGGCTAAATTTTAGGAATACGGCGAAAACGAGCGTAATTCGTGATCACCATAAAAGATTCGCCGTAATTCCATTATTTCCGAGAGCAATCTTCGAAAACGTACCGGATTCCTTTTTTCGCGTTTTCCCGGCTAAATTTTACGAATACAGCGAAAACGAGCGTAATTCGTGATCACTATAAAAGATGCACCCTAATTCCAATATTTCCATGAAAAGTCTTCGAAAATATACCGGAATCCTTTTTTTCGCGTTTTCTCGGCTAAATTTTAGGATTACGGGGAAAACGAGCGTAATTCGTGAACACCATAAAAAAATCCGTATCACAGGAATAAGGATTTATCGATGGAGACGTACAGAAACTTTGTTTCGTCAAGATGCAAACAGATTTTTATTTTTAATACTTTTACAAGTCGATTCCGATATATTTTATCCCATCAGAACGAATTCTCCGTTCGATTAACGCTAATTACATTATTTCCACGAGAAATCTCCGAAAAAGTACCGGAATCCTTTTTTCGCGTTTTCCCGGCTAAATTTTAGGAATTTTGCGAAAACGAGCGTAATTCGTGATCACCATAAAAGATTCGCCGTAATTCCATTATTTCCGAGAGCAATCTTCGAAAACGTACCGTATTCCTTTTTTCGCGTTTTCCCGGCTAAATTTTACGAATACAGCGAACACGAGCGTAATTCGTGATCACTATAAAAGATGCACCCTAATTCCAATCTTTCCATGACAAATCTTCGAAAATGTACCGGAATCCTATTTTTCGCGTTTCCTCGGCTAAATTTTAGGATTGGGGGAAAACGAGCGTAATTCGTGAACACCATAAAAAAATCCGTATCACAGGAATAAAGATTTATCGATGAAGACGTACAGAAACTTTGTTTCGTTAAGATGCAAACAGATTTTGATTTTTAAAACTTTTACAAGTCGATTCCGATATATTTTATCCCATCAGAACGAATTCTCCGTTCGATTAACGCTAATTAAATTATTTCCACGAGAAATCTTCGAAAAAGTACCGGAATCCTTTTTTCGCGTTTTCCCGGCTAAATTTTAGCAATACTGCGAAAACGAGCGTAATTCGTGATCACCATAAAAGATTCACCGTAATTCTATTATTTCCGAGAGCCATCTTCGAAAACGTACCGGATTCCTTTTTTCGCGTTTTCCCGGCTAAATTTTAGGAATACGGCGAAAACGAGCGTAATTCGTGATCACCATAAAGATTCGCCGTAATTCCATTATTTCCGAGAGCAATCTTCGAAAACGTACCGGATTCCTTTTTTCGCGTTTTCCCGGCTAAATTTTACGAATACAGCGAAAACGAGCGTAATTCGTGATCACTATAAAAGATGCACCCTAATTCCATAATTTCCATGACAAATCTTCGAAAATGTACCGGAATCCTTTTTTTCGCGTTTTCCCGGCTAAATTTTGGGAATACGACGAAAACGAGCGTAATTCGTGATGACCATAAAAGATTCGCCGTAATTCCATTATTTCCGACAGCAATCTTCGAAAACGTACCGGATTCCTTTCTTCGCGTTTTCCCGGCTAAATTTTACGAATACAGCGAAAACGAGCGTAATTCGTGATCACTATAAAAGATGCACGCTAATTCCATTCTTTCCATGACAAATCTTCGAAAATGTACCGGAATCCTGTTTTTCGCGTTTTCTCGGCTAAATTTTAGGCTTACGGGGAAAACGAGCGTAATTCGTGAACACCATAAAAAAATCCGTATCACAGGAATAAAGATTTATCGATGAAGACGTACAGAAACTTTGTTTCGTCAAGATGTAAACAGATTATGATTTTTAATACTTTTACAAGTCCATTCCGATATATTTTATCCCATCAGAACGAATTCTCCGTTCGATTAATCCTAATTACATTATTTCCACGAGAAATCTTCGAAAAAGTACCGGAATCCTTTTTTCGCGTTTTGCTGGCTAAATTTTAGGAATCCGGCGAAAACGAGCGTAATACGTGAACACTATAAAGTATGCACCGTAATTCCATTATTTCCATGAGAAATCTTCGAAAAAGTACGGGAATCCTTTTCTCGTGTTTTCCCGGCTAAATTTTACGAATACGGCGAAAACGGGCGTAATTCGTCATCACCATAAAAAATTCCATGTACCAGGAATAAAGATTTATCGATGCAGTCGTACAGAAACTTTGTTTCGTCAAGATGCAAACAGATTTTGATTTTTAATACTTTTACAAGTCTATTCCAATATCTTTTATTCCATCAGAACGAATTCTCCGTTCGATTCAGCCTAATTGCATTATTTCCATGAGCAATCTTCGAAGAAGTACGGGAATCCTTTTTTCGCGTTTTCCCGGCTAAATTTCAGGAATACGGCGAAAACGAGCGTAATTCGTGATCACCATAAAAGATTCGCCGTAATTCCATTATTTCCGAGAGCAATCTTCGAAAACGTACCGGATTCCTTTTTTCGCGTTTTCCCGGCTAAATTTTACGAATACAGCGAAAACGAGCGTAATTCGTGATCACTATAAAAGATGCACCCTAATTCCATTATTTCCATGACAAATCTTCGAAAATATACCGGAATCCGTTTTTTCGCGTTTTCTCGGCTAAATTTTAGGATTACGGGGAAAACGAGCGTAATTCGTGAACACCATAAAAAAATCCGTATCACAGGAATAAGGATTTATCGATGAAGACGTACAGAAACTTTGTTTCGTCAAGATGCAAACAGATTTTGATTTTTAATACTTTTACAAGTCGATTCCGATATATTTTATCCCATCAGAACGAATTCTCCGTTCGATTAACGCTAATTACATTATTTCCACGAGAAATCTCCGAAAAAGTACCGGAATCCTTTTTTCGCGTTTTCCCGGCTAAATTTTAGGAATATTGCGAAAACGAGCGTAATTCGTGATCACCATAAAAGATTCGCCGTAATTCCATTATTTCCGAGAGCAATCTTCGAAAACGTACCGTATTCCTTTTTTCGCGTTTTCCCGGCTAAATTTTACGAATACAGCGAAAACGAGCGTAATTCGTGATCACTATAAAAGATGCACCCTAATTCCAATCTTTCCATGACAAATCTTCGAAAATGTACCGGAATCCTTTTTTTCGCGTTTTCTCGGCTAAATTTTACGAATACAGCGAAAACGAGCGTAATTCGTGATCACTATAAAAGATGCACCCTAATTCCATTATTTCCATGACAAATCTTCGAAAATGTACCGGAATCCTTTTTTTCGCGTTTTCCCGGCTAAATTTTAGGAATACGACGAAAACGAGCGTAATTCGTGATCACCATAAAAGATTCGCCGTAATTCCATTATTTCCGAGAGCAATCTTCGAAAACGTACCGGATTCCTTTCTTCGCGTTTTCCCGGCTAAATTTCACGAATACAGCGAAAACGAGCGTAATTCGTGATCACTATAAAAGATGCACGCTAATCCCATTCTTTCCATGACAAATCTTCGAAAATGTACCGGAATCCTTTTTTTCGCGTTTTCTCGGCTAAATTTTAGGCTTACGGGGAAAACGAGCGTAATTCGTGAACACCATAAAAAAATCCGTAGCACAGGAATAAAGATTTATCGATGAAGACGTACAGAAACTTTGTTTCGTCAAGATGCAAACAGATTTTGATTTTTAATACTTTTACAAGTCCATTCCGATATATTTTATCCCATCAGAACGAATTCTCCGTTCGATTAATCCTAATTACATTATTTCCACGAGAAATCTTCGAAAAAGTACCGGAATCATTTTTTCGCCTTTTCCCGGCTAAATTTTAGGAATACGGCGAAAACGAGCGTAATTCGTGATCACCATAAAAGATTCGCAGTAATTCCATTATTCCCTAGAGAAATCTTCGAAAACGTACCGGATTCCATTTTTCCCGTTTTCCCGGCTTAATTTTAACAATACGATGAAAACGAGCGTTATTCGTGATCACCATAAAAAATATCATATCACAGGAATAAAGATTCATCGATGAAGTCGTGCAGAAACTTTGTTTCGTCAAGATGCAAACAGATTGTGATTTTTAATACTTTTACGAGTCCCTTCCAATATATTTTAACCCGTCGGAACGAATTCTCCGTTAGATTAACCCTAATTAGATTATTTCCACGAGAAATCTTCGAAAAAGTACCGGAATCCTTTTTTCGCGTTTTCCCGGCTAAATTTTAGGAATCCGGCGAAAACGAGCGTAATACGTGATCACTATAAAAGATGCACCGTAATTCCATTACTTCCATGAGAAATCTTCGAAAAAGTACGGGAATCGTTTTTTCGCGTTTTCCCGGCTAAATTTTAGGAATACGGCGAAAACGAGCGTAATTCGTGATCACCATAAAAGATTCGTCGTAATTCCATTATTTCCGAGAGCAATCTTCGAAAACGTACCGGATTCCTTTTTTCGCGTTTTCCCGGCTAAATTTTACGAATACAGCGAAAACGAGCGTAATTCGTGATCACTATAAAAGATGCACCCTAATTCCATTATTTCCATGACAAATCTTCGAAAATGTACCGGAATCCTATTTTTCGCGTTTTCTCGGCTAAATTTTAGGATTACGGGGAAAACGAGCGTAATTCGTGAACACCATAAAAAAATCCATACCACAGGAATAAAGATTTATCGATGAAGACGTACAGAAACTTTGTTTCGTCAAGATGCAAACAGATTTTGATTTTTAATACTTTTACAAGTCCATTCCGATATATTTTATCCCATCAGAACGAATTCTCCGTTCGATTAACCATAATTACATTATTTCCACGAGAAATCTTCGAAAAAGTACCGGAATCCTTTTTTCGCCTTTTCTCGGCTAAATTTTAGGAATACGGCGAAAACGAGCTTAATTCGTGATCACCATAAAAGATTCGCAGCAATTCCATTATTTCCTAGAGAAATCTTCGAAAACGTACCGGATTCCTTTTTTCCCGTTTTCCCGGCTTAATTTTAACAATACGTTGAAAACCAGCGTTATTCGTGATCACCATAAAAATATCATATCACAGGAATAAAGATTCATCGATGAAGTCGTGCAGAAACTTTGTTTCGTCAAGATGCAAACAGATGGTGATTTTTAATACTTTTACGAGACCCTTCCAATATATTGTATCCCGTCGGAACGAATTCTCCGTTAGATTAACCCTAATTAAATTATTTCCACGAGAAATCTTCGAAAAAGTACCGGAATCCTTTTTTCGCGTTTTGCTGGCTAAATTTTAGGAATCCGGCGAAAACGAGCGTAATACGTGAACACTATAAAGTATGCACCGTAATTCCATTATTTCCATGAGAAATCTTCGAAAAAGTACGGGAATCCTTTTCTCGTGTTTTCCCGGCTAAATTTTACGATTACGGCGAAAACGGGCGTAATTCGTCATCACCATAAAAAATTCCATGTACCAGGAATAAAGATTTATCGATGCAGTCGTACAGAAACTTTGTTTCGTCAAGATGCAAACAGATTTTGATTTTTAATACTTTTACAAGTCTATTCCAATATCTTTTATTCCATCAGAACGAATTCTCCGTTCGATTCAGCCTAATTGCATTATTTCCATGAGCAATCTTCGAAAAAGTACGGGAATCCTTTTTTCGCGTTTTCCCGGCTAAATTTTAGGAATACGGCGAAAACGAGCGTAATTCGTGATCACCATAAAAGATTCGCCGTAATTCCATTATTTCCGAGAGCAATCTTCGAAAACGTACCGGATTCCTTTTTTCGCGTTTTCCCGGCTAAATTTTACGAATACAGCGAAAACGAGCGTAATTCGTGATCACTATAAAAGATGCACCCTAATTCCAATATTTCCATGACAAGTCTTCGAAAATATACCGGAATCCTTTTTTTCGCGTTTTCTCGGCTAAATTTTAGGATTACGGGGAAAACGAGCGTAATTCGTGAACACCATAAAAAAATCCGTATCACAGGAATAAGGATTTATCGATGAAGACGTACAGAAACTGTGTTTCGTCAAGATGCAAACAGATTTTTATTTTTAATACTTTTACAAGTCGATTCCGATATATTTTATCCCATCAGAACGAATTCTCCGTTCGATTAACGCTAATTACATTATTTCCACGAGAAATCTCCGAAAAAGTACCGGAATCCTTTTTTCGCGTTTTCCCGGCTAAAGTTTAGGAATATTGCGAAAACGAGCGTAATTCGTGATCACCATAAAAGATTCGCCGTAATTCCATTATTTCCGAGAGCAATCTTCGAAAACGTACCGTATTCCTTTTTTCGCGTTTTCCCGGCTAAATTTTACGAATACAGCGAACACGAGCGTACTTCGTGATCACTATAAAAGATGCACCCTAATTCCAATCTTTCCATGACAAATCTTCGAAAATGTACCGGAATCCTATTTTTCGCGTTTTCTCGGCTAAATTTTAGGATTGGGGGAAAACGAGCGTAATTCGTGAACACCATAAAAAAATCCGCATCACAGAAATAAAGATTTATCGATGAAGACGTACAGAGACTTTGTTTCGTCAAGATGCAAACAGATTTTGATTTTTAAAACTTTTACAAGTCGATTCCGATATATTTTATCCCATCAGAACGAATTCTCCGTTCGATTAACGCTAATTACATTATTTCCACGAGAAATCTTCGAAAAAGTACCGGAATCCTTTTTTCGCGTTTTCCCGGCTAAATTTTAGCAATACTGCGAAAACGAGCGTAATTCGTGATCACCATAAAAGATTCACCGTAATTCTATTATTTCCGAGAGCAATCTTCGAAAACGTACCGGATTCCTTTTTTCGCGTTTTCCCGGCTAAATTTTAGGAATACGGCGAAAACGAGCGTAATTCGTGATCACCATAAAAGATTCGCCGTAATTCCATTATTTCCGAGAGCAATCTTCGAAAACGTACCGGATTCCTTTTTTCGCGTTTTCCCGGCTAAATTTTACGAATACAGCGAAAACGAGCGTAATTCGTGATCACTATAAAAGATGCACCCTAATTCCATAATTTCCATGACAAATCTTCGAAAATGTACCGGAATCCTTTTTTTCGCGTTTTCCCGGCTAAATTTTAGGAATACGACGAAAACGAGCGTAATTCGTGATGACCATAAAAGATTCGCCGTAATTCCATTATTTCCGAGAGCAATCTTCGAAAACGTACCGGATTCCTTTCTTCGCGTTTTCCCGGCTAAATTTTACGAATACAGCGAAAACGAGCGTAATTCGTGATCACTATAAAAGATGCACGCTAATTCCATTCTTTCCATGACAAATCTTCGAAAATGTACCGGAATCCTTTTTTTCGCGTTTTCTCGGCTAAATTTTAGGCTTACGGGGAAAACGAGCGTAATTCGTGAACACCATAAAAAAATCCGTATCACAGGAATAAAGATTTATCGATGAAGACGTACAGAAACTTTGTTTCGTCAAGATGCAAACAGATTATGATTTTTAATACTTTTACAAGTCCATTCCCATATATTTTATCCCATCAGAACGAATTCTCCGTTCGATTAATCCTAATTACATTATTTCCACGAGAAATCTTCGAAAAAGTACCGGAATCCTTTTTTCGCCTTTTCCCGGCTAAATTTTAGGAATACGGCGAAAACGAGCGTAATTCGTGATCACCATAAAGATTCGTAGTAATTCCATTATTTCCTAGAGAAATCTTCGAAAACGTACCGGATTCCTTTTTTCCTGTTTTCCCGGCTTAATTTTAACAATACGTTGAAAACCAGCGTTATTCGTGATCACCATAAAAATATCATATCACAGGAATAAAGATTCATCGATGAAGACGTGCAGAAACTTTGTTTCGTCAAGATGCAAACAGATGGTGATTTTTAATACTTTTACGAGACCCTTCCAATATATTTTATACCGTCGGAACGAATTCTCCGTTAGATTAACCCTACTTAAATTATTTCCACGAGAAATCTTCGAAAAAGTACCGGAATCCTTTTTTCGCGTTTTGCTGGCTAAATTTTAGGAATCCGGCGAAAACGAGCGTAATACGTGAACACTATGAAGTATGCACCGTAATTCCATTATTTCCATGAGAAATCTTCGAAAAAGTACGGGAATCCTTTTCTCGTGTTTTGCCGGCTAAATTTTACGAATACGGCGAAAACGGGCGTAATTCGTCATCACCATAAAAAATTCCATGTACCAGGAATAAAGATTTATCGATGCAGTCGTACAGAAACTTTGTTTCGTCAAGATGCAAACAGATTTTGATTTTTAATACTTTTACAAGTCTATTCCAATATCTTTTATTCCATCAGAACGAATTCTCCGTTCGATTCAGCCTAATTACCTTATTTCCATGAGCAATCTTCGAAAAAGTACGGGAATCCTTTTTTCGCGTTTTCCCGGCTAAATTTTAGGAATACGGCGAAAACGAGCGTAATTCGTGATCACCATAAAAGATACGCCGTAATTCCATTATTTCCGAGAGCAATCTTCGAAAACGTACCGGATTCCTTCTTTCGCGTTTTCCCGGCTAAATTTTACGAATACAGCGAAAACGAGCGTAATTCGTGATCACTATAAAAGATGCACACTAATTCCATTATTTCCATGACAAATCTTCGAAAATGTACCGGAATCCTTTTTTTCGCGTTTTCCCGGCTAAATTTTAGGAATACGACGAAAACGAGCGTAATTCGTGATCACCATAAAAGATTCGTCGTAATTCCATTATTTCCGAGAGCAATCTTCGAAAACGTACCGGATTCCTTTCTTCGCGTTTTCCCGGCTAAATTTTACGAATACAGCGAAAACGAGCGTAATTCGTGATCACTATAAAAGATGCACGCTAATTCCATTCTTTCCATGACAAATCTTCGAAAATGTACCGGAATCCTTTTTTTCGCGTTTTCTCGGCTAAATTTTAGGCTTACGGGGAAAACGAGCGTAATTCGTGAACACCATAAAAAAATCCGTATCACAGGAATAAAGATTTATCGATGAAGACGTACAGAAACTTTGTTTCGTCAAGATGCAAACAGATTTTGATTTTTAATACTTTTACAAGTCTATTCCAATATCTTTTATTCCATCAGAACGAATTCTCCGTTCGATTCAGCCTAATTACATTATTTCCATGAGCAATCTTCGAAAAAGTACGGGAATCCTTTTTTCGCGTTTTCCCGGCTAAATTTTAGGAATACGGCGAAAACGAGCGTAATTCGTGATCACCATAAAAGATACGCCGTAATTCCATTATTTCCGAGAGCAATCTTCGAAAACGTACCGGATTCCTTCTTTCGCGTTTTCCCGGCTAAATTTTACGAATACAGCGAAAACGAGCGTAATTCGTGATCACTATAAAAGATGCACACTAATTCCATTATTTCCATGACAAATTTTCGAAAATGTACCGGAATCCTTTTTTTCGCGTTTTCCCGGCTAAATTTTAGGAATACGACGAAAACGAGCGTAATTCGTGATCACCATAAAAGATTCGCCGTAATTCCATTATTTCCGAGAGCAATCTTCGAAAACGTACCGGATTCCTTTTTTCGCGTTTTCCCGGCTAAATTTTACGAATACAGCGAAAAAGAGCGTAATTCGTGATCACTATAAAAGATGCACCCTAATTCCATTATTTCCATGACAAATCTTCGAAAATGTACCGGAATCCTTTTTTTCGCGTTTTCCCGGCTAAATTTTAGGCTTACGGGGAAAACGAGCGTAATTCGTGAACACCATAAAAAAATCCGTATCACAGGAATAAAGATTTATCGATGAAGACGTACAGAAACTTTGTTTCGTCAAGATGCAAACAGATTTTGATTTTTAATACTTTTACAAGTCCATTCCGATATATTTTATCCCATCAGAACGAATTCTCCGTTCGATTAATCCTAATTACATTATTTCCACGAGAAATCTTCGAAAAAGTACCGGAATCATTTTTTGGCCTTTTCCCGGCTAAATATTAGGAATACGGCGAAAACGAGCGTAATTCGTGATCACCATAAAAGATTCGCAGTAATTCCATTATTCCCTAGAGAAATCTTCGAAAACGTACCGGATTCCATTTTTCCCGTTTTCCCGGCTTAATTTTAACAATACGATAAAAACGAGCGTTATTCGTGATCACCATAAAAAATATCATATCACAGGAATAAAGATTCATCGATGAAGTCGTGCAGAAACTTTGTTTCGTCAAGATGCAAACAGATTGTGATTTTTAATACTTTTACGAGTCCCTTCCAATATATTTTAACCCGTCGGAACGAATTCTCCGTTAGATTAACCCTAATTAGATTATTGCCACGAGAAATCTTCGAAAAAGTACCGGAATCCTTTTTTCGCGTTTCCCCGGCTAAATTTTAGGAATCCGGCGAAAACGAGCGTAATACGTGATCACTATAAAAGATGCACCGTAATTCCATTATTTCCATGAGAAATCTTCGAAAAAGTACGGGAATCGTTTTTTCGCGTTTTCCCGGCTAAATTTTAGGAATACGGCGAAAACGAGCGTAATTCGTGATCACCATAAAAGATTCGTCGTAATTCCATTATTTCCGAGAGCAATCTTCGAAAACGTACCGGATTCCTTTTTTCGCGTTTTCCCGGCTAAATTTTACGAATACAGCGAAAACGAGCGTTATTCGTGATCACTATAAAAGATGCACCCTAATACCATTATTTCCATGACAAATCTTCGAAAATGTACCGGAATCCTTTTTTTCGCGTTTTCTCGGCTAAATTTTAGGATTACGGGGAAAACGAGCGTAATTCGTGAACACCATAAAAAAATCCATACCACAGGAATAAAGATTTATCGATGAAGACGTACAGAAACTTTGTTTCGTCAAGATGCAAACAGATTTTGATTTTTAATACTTTTACAAGTCCATTCCGATATGTTTTATCCCATCGGAACGAATTCTCCGTTCGATTAACGCTAATTACATTATTTCCACGAGAAATCTTCGAAAAAGTACCGGATTCCTTTTTTCGCGTTTTCCCGGCTAAATTTTAGCAATATGCGGAAACGGCGTAATTCGTGATCACCATAAAAGATTCACCGTAATTCTATTATTTCCGAGAGCAATCTTCGAAAACGTACCGGATTCCTTTTTTCGCGTTTTCCCGGTTAAATTTTACGAATACAGCGAAAACGAGCGTAATTCGTGATCACTATAAAAGATGCACCCTAATTCCATTATTTCCATGACAAATCTTCGAAAATGTACCGGAATCCTTTTTTTCGCGTTTTCCCGGCTAAATTTTAGGAATACGACGAAAACGAGCGTAATTCGTGATCACCATAAAAGATTCGCCGTAATTCCATTATTTCCAAGAGCAATCTTCGAAAACGTACCGGATTCCTTTCTTCGCGTTTTCCCGGCTAAATTTTACGAATACAGCGAAAACGAGCGTAATTCGTGATCACTATAAAAGATGCACGCTAATTCCATTCTTTCCATGACAAATCTTCGAAAATGTACCGGAATCCTTTTTTTTGCGTTTTCTCGGCTAAATTTTAGGCTTACGGGGAAAACGAGCGTAATTCGTGAACACCATAAAAAAATCCGTATCACAGGAATAAAGATTTATCGATGAAGACGTACAGAAACTTTGTTTCATCAAGGTGCAAACAGATTTTGATTTTTAATACTTTTACAAGTCCATTCCGATATATTTTATCCCATCAGAACGAATTCTCCGTTCGATTAATCCTAATTACATTATTTCTACGAGAAATCTTCGAAAAAGTACCGGAATCGTTTTTTCGCCCTTTCCCGGCTAAATTTTAGGAATACGGCGAAAACGAGCGTAATTCGTGATCACCATAAAAGATTCGCAGTAATTCCATTATTTCCTAGAGAAATCTTCGAAAACGTACCGGATTCCATTTTTCCCGTTTTCCCGGCTTAATTTTAACAATACGATGAAAACGAGCGTTATTCGTGATCACCATAAAAAATATCATATCACAGGAATAAAGATTCATCGATGAAATCGTGCAGAAACTTTGTTTCGTCAAGATGCAAACAGATTGTGATTTTTAATACTTTTACGAGTCCCTTCCAATATATTTTAACCCTTCGGAACGAATTCTCCGTTAGATTAACCCTAATTAGATTATTTCCACGAGAAATCTTCGAAAAAGTACCGGAATCCTTTTTTCGCGTTTTCCCGGCTAAATTTTAGGAATCCGGCGAAAACGAGCGTAATACGTGATCACTATAAAAGATGCACCGTAATTCCATTATTTCCATGAGAAATCTTCGAAAAAGTACGGGAATCGTTTTTTCGCGTTTTCCCGGCTAAATTTTAGGAATACGGCGAAAACGAGCGTAATTCGTGATCACCATAAAAGATTCGTCGTAATTCCATTATTTCCGAGAGCAATCTTCGAAAACGTACCGGATTCCTTTTTTCGCGTTTTCCCGGCTAAATTTTACGAATACAGCGAAAACGAGCGTAATTCGTGATCACTATAAAAGATGCACCCTAATACCATTATTTCCATGACAAATCTTCGAAAATGTACCGGAATCCTTTTTTTCGCGTTTTCTCGGCTAAATTTTAGGATTACGGGGAAAACGAGCGTAATTCGTGAACACCATAAAAAAATCCATACCACAGGAATAAAGATTTATCGATGAAGACGTACAGAAACTTTGTTTCGTCAAGATGCAAACAGATTTTGATTTTTAATACTTTTACAAGTCCATTCCGATATATTTTATCCCATCGGAACGAATTCTCCGTTCGATTAACCATAATTACATTATTTCCACGAGAAATCTTCGAAAAAGTACCGGAATCCTTTTTTCGCCTTTTCTCGGCTAAATTTTAGGAATACGGCGAAAACGAGCTTACTTCGTGATCACCATAAAAGATTCGCAGTAATTCCATTATATCCTAGAGAAATCTTCGAAAACGTACCGGACCCTTTTTTCCCGTTTTCCCGGCTTAATTTTAACAATACGTTGAAAACCAGCGTTATTCGTGATCACCATAAAAATATCATATCACAGGAATAAAGATTCATCGATGAAGTCGTGCAGAAACTTTGTTTCGTCAAGATGCAAACAGATGGTGATTTTTAATACTTTTACGAGACCCTTCCAATATATTTTATCCCGTCGGAACGAATTCTCCGTTAGATTAACCCTAATTAAATTATTTCCACGAGAAATCTTCGAAAAAGTACCGGAATCCTTTTTTCGCGTTTTGCTGGCTAAATTTTAGGAATCCGGCGAAAACGAGCGTAATACGTGAACACTATAAAGTATGCACCGTAATTCCATTATTTCCATGAGAAATCTTCGAAAAAGTGCGGGAATCCTTTTCTCGTGTTTTCCCGGCTAAATTTTACGAATACGGCGAAAACGGGCGTAATTCGTCATCACCATAAAAAATTCCATGTACCAGGAATAAAGATTTATCGATGCAGTCGTACAGAAACTTTGTTTCGTCAAGATGCAAACAGATTTTGATTTTTAATACTTTTACAAGTCTATTCCAATATCTTTTATTCCATCAGAACGAATTCTCCGTTCAATTCAGCCTAATTGCATTATTTCCATGAGCAATCTTCGAAAAAGTACGGGAATCCTTTTTTCGCGTTTTCCCGGCTAAATTTTAGGAATACGGCGAAAACGAGCGTAATTCGTGATCACCATAAAAGATACGCCGTAATTCCATTATTTCCGAGAGCAATCTTCGAAAACGTACCGGATTCCTTTTTTCGCGTTTTCCCGGCTAAATTTTACGAATACAGCGAAAACGAGCGTAATTCGTGATCACTATAAAAGATGCACACTAATTCCATTATTTCCATGACAAATCTTCGAAAATGTACCGGGATCCTTTTTTTCGCGTTTTCCCGGCTAAATTTTAGGAATACGACGAAAACGAGCGTAATTCGTGATCACCATAAAAGATTCGCCGTAATTCCATTATTTCCGAGAGCAATCTTCGAAAACGTACCGGATTCCTTTTTTCGCGTTTTCCCGGCTAAATTTTACGAATACAGCGAAAACGAGCGTAATTCGTGATCACTATAAAAGATGCACCCTAATTCCATTATTTCCATGACAAATCTTCGAAAATGTACCGGAATCCTTTTTTTCGCGTTTTCCCGGCTAAATTTTAGGAATACGACGAAAACGAGCGTAATTCGTGATCACCATAAAAGATTCGCCGTAATTCCATTATTTCCGAGAGCAATCTTCGAAAACGTACCGGATTCCTTTCTTCGCGTTTTCCCGGCTAAATTTTACGAATACAGCGAAAACGAGCGTAATTCGTGATCACTATAAAAGATGCACGCTAATTCCATTCTTTCCATGACAAATCTTCGAAAATGTACCGGAATCCTTTTTTTCGCGTTTTCTCGGCTAAATTTTAGGCTTACGGGGAAAACGAGCGTAATTCGTGAACACCATAAAAAAATCCGTATCACAGGAATAAAGATTTATCGATTAAGACGTACAGAAACTTTGTTTCGTCAAGATGCAAACAGATTTTGATTTTTAATACTTTTACAAGTCCATTCCGATATATTTTATCCCATCAGAACGAATTCTCCGCTCGATTAATCCTAATTACATTATTTCCACGAGAAATCTTCGAAAAAGTACCGGAATCATTGTTTCGCCTTTTCCCGGCTAAATATTAGGAATACGGCGAAAACGAGCGTAATTCGTGATCACCATAAAAGATTCGCAGTAATTCCATTATTCCCTAGAGAAATCTTCGAAAACGTACCGGATTCCATTTTTCCCGTTTTCCCGGCTTAATTTTAACAATACGATGAAAACGAGCGTTATTCGTGATCACCATAAAAAATATCATATCACAGGAATAAAGATTCATCGATGAAGTCGTGCAGAAACTTTGTTTCGTCAAGATGCAAACAGATTGTGATTTTTAATACTTTTACGAGTCCCTTCCAATATATTTTAACCCGTCGGAACGAATTCTCCGTTAGATTAACCCTAATTAGATTATTTCCACGAGAAATCTTCGAAAAAGTACCGGAATCCTTTTTTCGCGTTTTCCCGGCTAAATTTTAGGAATCCGGCGAAAACGAGCGTAATACGTGATCACTATAAAAGATGCACCGTAATTCCATTACTTCCATGAGAAATCTTCGAAAAAGTACGGGAATCGTTTTTTCGCGTTTTCCCGGCTAAATTTTAGGAATACGGCGAAAACGAGCGTTATTCGTGATCACCATAAAAGATTCGTCGTAATTCCATTATTTCCGAGAGCAATCTTCGAAAACGTACCGGATTGCTTTTTTCGCGTTTTCCCGGCTAAATTTTACGAATACAGCGAAAACGAGCGTAATTCGTGATCACTATAAAAGATGCACCCTAATTCCATTATTTCCATGACAAATCTTCGAAAATGTACCGGAATCCTTTTTTTCGCGTTTTCTCGGCTAAATTTTAGGATTACGGGGAAAACGAGCGTAATTCGTGAACACCATAAAAAAATCCATACCACAGGAATAAAGATTTATCGATGAAGACGTACAGAAACTTTGTTTCGTCAAGATGCAAACAGATTTTGATTTTTAATACTTTTACAAGTCCATTCCGATATATTTTATCCCATCAGAACGAATTCTCCGTTCGATTAACCATAATTACATTATTTCCACGAGAAATCTTCGAAAAAGTACCGGAATCCTTTTTTCGCCTTTGCTCGGCTAAATTTTAGGAATACGGCGAAAACGAGCTTAATTCGTGATCACCATAAAAGATTCGCAGTAATTCCATTATTTCCTAGAGAAATCTTCGAAAACGTACCGGATTCCTTTTTTCCCGTTTTCCCGGCTTAATTTTAACAATACGTTGAAAACCAGCGTTATTCGTGATCACCATAAAAATATCATATCACAGGAATAAAGATTCATCGATGAAGTCGTGCAGAAACTTTGTTTCGTCAAGATGCAAACAGATGGTGATTTTGAATACTTTTACGAGACCCTTCCAATATATTGTATCCCGTCGGAACGAATTCTCCGTTAGATTAACCCTAATTAAATTATTTCCACGAGAAATCTTCGAAAAAGTACCGGAATCCTTTTTTCGCGTTTTGCTGGCTAAATTTTAGGAATCCGGCGAAAACGAGCGTAATACGTGAACACTATAAAGTATGCACCGTAATTCCATTATTTCCATGAGAAATCTTCGAAAAAGTACGGGAATCCTTTTCTCGTGTTTTCCCGGCTAAATTTTACGATTACGGCGAAAACGGGCGTAATTCGTCATCACCATAAAAAATTCCATGTACCAGGAATAAAGATTTATCGATGCAGTCGTACAGAAACTTTGTTTCGTCAAGATGCAAACAGATTTTGATTTTTAATACTTTTACAAGTCTATTCCAATATCTTTTATTCCATCAGAACGAATTCTCCGTTCGATTCAGCCTAATTGCATTATTTCCATGAGCAATCTTCGAAAAAGTACGGGAATCCTTTTTTCGCGTTTTCCCGGCTAAATTTTAGGAATACGGCGAAAACGAGCGTAATTCGTGATCACCATAAAAGATTCGCCGTAATTCCATTATTTCCGAGAGCAATCTTCGAAAACGTACCGGATTCCTTTTTTCGCGTTTTCCCGGCTAAATTTTACGAATACAGCGAAAACGAGCGTAATTCGTGATCACTATAAAAGATGCACCCTAATTCCAATATTTCCATGACAAGTCTTCGAAAATATACCGGAATCCTTTTTTTCGCGTTTTCTCGGCTAAATTTTAGGATTACGGGGAAAACGAGCGTAATTCGTGAACACCATAAAAAAATCCGTATCACAGGAATAAGGATTTATCGATGAAGACGTACAGAAACTTTGTTTCGTCAAGATGAAAACAGATTTTTATTTTTAATACTTTTACAAGTCGATTCCGATATATTTTATCCCATCAGAACGAATTCTCCGTTCGATTAACGCTAATTACATTATTTCCACGAGAAATCTCCGAAAAAGTACCGGAATCCTTTTTTCGCGTTTTCCCGGCTAAATTTTAAGAATATTGCGAAAACGAGCGTAATTCGTGATCACCATAAAAGATTCGCCGTAATTCCATTATTTCCGAGAGCAATCTTCGAAAACGTACCGTATTCCTTTTTTCGCGTTTTCCCGGCTAAATTTTACGAATACAGCGAACACGAGCGTAATTCGTGATCACTATAAAAGATGCACCCTAATTCCAATCTTTCCATGACAAATCTTCGAAAATGTACCGGAATCCTATTTTTCGCGTTTTCTCGGCTAAATTTTAGGATTGGGGGAAAACGAGCGTAATTCGTGAACACCATAAAATAATCCGTATCACAGGAATAAAGATTTATCGATGAAGACGTACAGAAACTTTGTTTCGTCAAGATGCAAACAGATTTTGATTTTTAAAACTTTTACAAGTCTATTCCGATATATTTTATCCCATCAGAACGAATTCTCCGTTCGATTAACGCTAATTACATTATTTCCACGTGAAATCTTCGAAAAAGTACCGGAATCCTTTTTTCGCGTTTTCCCGGCTAAATTTTAGCAATACTGCGAAAACGAGCGTAATTCGTGATCACCATAAAAGATTCACCGTAATTCTATTATTTCCGAGAGCAATCTTCGAAAACGTACCGGATTCCTTTTTTCGCGTTTTCCCGGCTAAATTTTAGGAATACGGCGAAAACGAGCGTAATTCGTGATCACCATAAAAGATTCGCCGTAATTCCATTATTTCCGAGAGCAATCTTCGAAAACGTACCGGATTCCTTTTTTCGCGTTTTCCCGGCTAAATTTTACGAATACAGCGAAAACGAGCGTAATTCGTGATCACTATAAAATATGCACCCTAATTCCATAATTTCCATGACAAATCTTCGAAAATGTACCGGAATCCTTTTTTTCGCGTTTTCCCGGCTAAATTTTAGGAATACGACGAAAACGAGCGTAATTCGTGATGACCATAAAAGATTCGCCGTAATTCCATTATTTCCGAGAGCAATCTTCGAAAACGTACCGGATTCCTTTCTTCGCGTTTTCCCGGCTAAATTTTACGAATACAGCGAAAACGAGCGTAATTCGTGATCACTATAAAAGATGCACGCTAATTCCATTCTTTCCATGACAAATCTTCGAAAATGTACCGGAATCCTTTTTTTCGCGTTTTCTCGGCTAAATTTTAGGCTTACGGGGAAAACGAGCGTAATTCGTGAACACCATAAAAAAATCCGTATCACAGGAATAAAGATTTATCGATGAAGACGTACAGAAACTTTGTTTCGTCAAGATGCAAACAGATTATGATTTTTAATACTTTTACAAGTCCATTCCGATATATTTTATCCCATCAGAACGAATTCTCCGTTCGATTAATCCTAATTACATTATTTCCACGAGAAATCTTCGAAAAAGTACCGGAATCCTTTTTTCGCCTTTTCCCGGCTAAATTTTAGGAATACGGCGAAAACGAGCGTAATTCGTGATCACCATAAAAGATTCGCAGTAATTCCATTATTTCCTAGAGAAATCTTCGAAAACGTACCGGATTCCTTTTTTCCTGTTTTCCCGGCTTAATTTTAACAATACGTTGAAAACCAGCGTTATTCGTGATCACCATAAAAATATCATATCACAGGAATAAAGATTCATCGATGAAGTCGTGCAGAAACTTTGTTTCGTCAAGATGCAAACAGATGGTGATTTTTAATACTTTTACGAGACCCTTCCAATATATTTTATACCGTCGGAACGAATTCTCCGTTAGATTAACCCTACTTAAATTATTTCCACGAGAAATCTTCGAAAAAGTACCGGAATCCTTTTTTCGCGTTTTGCTGGCTAAATTTTAGGAATCCGGCAAAAACGAGCGTAATACGTGAACACTATAAAGTATGCACCGTAATTCCATTATTTCCATGAGAAATCTTCGAAAAAGTACGGGAATCCTTTTCTCGTGTTTTCCCGGCTAAATTTTACGAATACGGCGAAAACGGGCGTAATTCGTCATCACCATAAAAAATTCCATGTACCAGGAATAAAGATTTATCGATGCAGTCGTACAGAAACTTTGTTTCGTCAAGATGCAAACAGATTTTGATTTTTAATACTTTTACAAGTCTATTCCAATATCTTTTATTCCATCAGAACGAATTCTCCGTTCGATTCAGCCTAATTACATTATTTCCATGAGCAATCTTCGAAAAAGTACGGGAATCCTTTTTTCGCGTTTTCCCGGCTAAATTTTAGGAATACGGCGAAAACGAGCGTAATTCGTGATCACCATAAAAGATACGCCGTAATTCCATTATTTCCGAGAGCAATCTTCGAAAACGTACCGGATTCCTTCTTTCGCGTTTTCCCGGCTAAATTTTACGAATACAGCGAAAACGAGCGTAATTCGTGATCACTATAAAAGATGCACACTAATTCCATTATTTCCATGACAAATCTTCGAAAATGTACCGGAATCCTTTTTTTCGCGTTTTCCCGGCTAAATTTTAGGAATACGACGAAAACGAGCGTAATTCGTGATCACCATAAAAGATTCGCCGTAATTCCATTATTTCCGAGAGCAATCTTCGAAAACGTACCGGATTCCTTTTTTCGCGTTTTCCCGGCTAAATTTTACGAATACAGCGAAAACGAGCGTAATTCGTGATCACTATAAAAGATGCACCCTAATTCCATTATTTCCATGACAAATCTTCGAAAATGTACCGGATTCCTTTCTTCGCGTTTTCCCGGCTAAATTTTACGAATACAGCGAAAACGAGCGTAATTCGTGATCACTATAAAAGATGCACGCTAATTCCATTCTTTCCATGACAAATCTTCGAAAATGTACCGGAATCCTTTTTTTCGCGTTTTCTCGGCTAAATTTTAGGCTTACGGGGAAAACGAGCGTAATTCGTGAACACCATAAAAAAATCCGTATCACAGGAATAAAGATTTATCGATGAAGACGTACAGAAACTTTGTTTCGTCAAGATGCAAACAGATTTTGATTTTTAATACTTTTACAAGTCCATTCCGATATATTTTATCCCATCAGAACGAATTCTCCGTTCGATTAATCCTAATTACATTATTTCCACGAGAAATCTTCGAAAAAGTACCGGAATCATTTTTTGGCCTTTTCGCGGCTAAATATTAGGAATACGGCGAAAACGAGCGTAATTCGTGATCACCATAAAAGATTCGCAGTAATTCCATTATTCCCTAGAGAAATCTTCGAAAACGTACCGGATTCCATTTTTCCCGTTTTCCCGGCTTAATTTTAACAATACGATGAAAACGAGCGTTATTCGTGATCACCATAAAAAATATCATATCACAGGAATAAAGATTCATCGATGAAGTCGTGCAGAAACTTTGTTTCGTCAAGATGCAAACAGATTGTGATTTTTAATACTTTTACGAGTCCCTTCCAATATATTTTAACCCGTCGGAACGAATTCTCCGTTAGATTAACCCTAATTAGATTATTGCCACGAGAAATCTTCGAAAAAGTACCGGAATCCTTTTTTCGCGTTTCCCCGGCTAAATTTTAGGAATCCGGCGAAAACGAGCGTAATACGTGATCACTATAAAAGATGCACCGTAATTCCATTATTTCCATGAGAAATCTTCGAAAAAGTACGGGAATCGTTTTTTCGCGTTTTCCCGGCTAAATTTTAGGAATACGGCGAAAACGAGCGTAATTCGTGATCACCATAAAAGATTCGTCGTAATTCCATTATTTCCGAGAGCATTCTTCGAAAACGTACCGGATTCCTTTTTTCGCGTTTTCCCGGCTAAATTTTACGAATACAGCGAAAACGAGCGTAATTCGTGATCACTATAAAAGATGCACCCTAATACCATTATTTCCATGACAAATCTTCGAAAATGTACCGGAATCCTTTTTTTCGCATTTTCTCGGCTAAATTTTAGGATTACGGGGAAAACGAGCGTAATTCGTGAACACCATAAAAAAATCCATACCACAGGAATAAAGATTTATCGATGAAGACGTACAGAAACTTTGTTTCGTCAAGATGCAAACAGATTTTGATTTTTAATACTTTTACAAGTCCATTCCGATATATTTTATCCCATCGGAACGAATTCTCCGTTCGATTAACCATAATTACATTATTTCCACGAGAAATCTTCGAAAAAGTACCGGAATCCTTTTTTCGCCTTTTCTCGGCTAAATTTTAGGAATACGGCGAAAACGAGCTTAATTCGTGATCACCATAAAAGATTCGCAGTAATTCCATTATTTCCTAGAGAAATCTTCGAAAACGTACCGGATTCCTTTTTTCCCGTTTTCCCGGCTTGATTTTAACCATACGTTGAAAACCAGCGTTATTCGTGATCACCATAAAAATATCATATCACAGGAATAAAGATTCATCGATGAAGTCGTGCAGAAACTTTGTTTCGTCAAGATGCAAACAGATGGTGATTTTTAATACTTTTACGAGACCCTTCCAATATATTTTATCCCGTCGGAACGAATTCTCCGTTAGATTAACCCTAATTAAATTATTTCCACGAGAAATCTTCGAAAAAGTACCGGAATCCTTTTTTCGCGTTTTGCTGGCTAAATTTTAGGAATCCGGCGAAAACGAGCGTAATACGTGAACACTATAAAGTATGCACCGTAATTCCATTATTTCCATGAGAAATCTTCGAAAAAGTACGGGAATCCTTTTCTCGTGTTTTCCCGGCTAAATTTTACAAATACGGCGAAAACGGGCGTAATTCGTCATCACCATAAAAAATTCCATGTACCAGGAATAAAGATTTATCGATGCAGTCGTACAGAAACTTTGTTTCGTCAAGATGCAAACAGATTTTGATTTTTGATACTTTTACAAGTCTATTCCAATATCTTTTATTCCATCAGAACGAATTCTCCGTTCGATTCAGCCTAATTACATTATTTCCATGAGCAATCTTCGAAAAAGTACGGGAATCCTTTTTTCGCGTTTTCCCGGCTAAATTTTAGGAATACGGCGAAAACGAGCGTAATTCGTGATCACCATAAAAGATACGCCGTAATTCCATTATTTCCGAGAGCAATCTTCGAAAACGTACCGGATTCCTTTTTTCGCGTTTTCCCGGCTAAATTTTACGAATACAGCGAAAACGAGCGTAATTCGTGATCACTATAAAAGATGCACACTAATTCCATTATTTCCATGACAAATCTTCGAAAATGTACAGGAATCCTATTTTTCGCGTTTTCCCGGCTAAATTTTAGGAATACGACGAGAACGAGCGTAATTCGTGATCACCATAAAAGATTCGCCGTAATTCCATTATTTCCGAGAGCAATCTTCGAAAACGTACCGGATTCCTTTTTTCCCGTTTTCCCGGCTAAATTTTACGAATACAGCGAAAACGAGCGTAATTCGTGATCACTATAAAAGATGCACCCTAATTCCATTATTTCCATGACAAATCTTCGAAAATGTACCGGAATCCTTTTTTTCGCGTTTTCCCGGCTAAATTTTAGGAATACGACGAAAACGAGCGTAATTCGTGATCACCATAAAAGATTCGCCGTAATTCCATTATTTCCGAGAGCAATCTTCGAAAACGTACCGGATTCCTTTCTTCGCGTTTTCCCGGCTAAATTTTACGAATACAGCGAAAACGAGCGTAATTCGTGATCACTATAAAAGATGCACGCTAATTCCATTCTTTCCATGACAAATCTTCGAAAACGTACCGGAATCCTTTTTTTCGCGTTTTCTCGGCTAAATTTTAGGCTTACGGGGAAAACGAGCGTAATTCGTGAACACCATAAAAAAATCCGTATCACAGGAATAAAGATTTATCGATGAAGACGTACAGAAACTTTGTTTCGTCAAGATGCAAACAGATTTTGATTTTTAATACTTTTACAAGTCCATTCCGATATGTTTTATCCCATCAGAACGAATTCTCCGTTCGATTAATCCTAATTACATTATTTCCACGAGAAATCTTCGAAAAAGTACCGGAATCATTTTTTCGCCTTTTCCCGGCTAAATTTTAGGAATACGGCGAAAACGAGCGTAATTCGTGATCACCATAAAAGATTCGCAGTAATTCCATTATTCCCTAGAGAAATCTTCGAAAACGTACCGGATTCCATTTTTCCCGTTTTCCCGGCTTAATTTTAACAATACGATGAAAACGAGCGTTATTCGTGATCACCATAAAAAATATCATATCACAGGAATAAAGATTCATCGATGAAGTCGTGCAGAAACTTTGTTTCGTCAAGATGCAAACAGATTGTGATTTTTAATACTTTTACGAGTCCCTTCCAATATATTTTAACCCGTCGGAACGAATTCTCCGTTAGATTAACCCTAATTAGATCATTTCCACGAGAAATCTTCGAAAAAGTACCGGAATCCTTTTTTCGCGTTTTCCCGGCTAAATTTTAGGAATCCGGCGAAAACGAGCGTAATACGTGATCACTATAAAAGATGCACCGTAATTCCATTATTTCCATGAGAAATCTTCGAAAAAGTACGGGAATCGTTTTTTCGCGTTTTCCCGGCTAAATTTTAGGAATACGGCGAAAACGAGCGTAATTCGTGATCACCATAAAAGATTCGTCGTAATTCCATTATTTCCGAGAGCAATCTTCGAGAACGTACCGGATTCCTTTTTTCGCGTTTTCCCGGCTAAATTTTACGAATACAGCGAAAACGAGCGTAATTCGTGATCACTATAAAAGATGCACCCTAATACCATTATTTCCATGACAAATCTTCGAAAATGTACCGGAATCCTTTTTTTCGCGTTTTCTCGGCTAAATTTTAGGATTACGGGGAAAACGAGCGTAATTCGTGAACACCATAAAAAAATCCATACCACAGGAATAAAGATTTATCGATGAAGACGTACAGAAACTTTGTTTCGTCAAGATGCAAACAGATTTTTATTTTTAATACTTTTACAAGTCCATTCCGATATATTTTATCCCATCGGAACGAATTCTCCGTTCGATTAACCATAATTACATTATTTCCACGAGAAATCTTCGAAAAAGTACCGGAATCCTTTTTTCGCCTTTTCTCGGCTAAATTTTAGGAATACGGCGAAAACGAGCTTAATTCGTGATCACCATAAAAGATTCGCAGTAATTCCATTATTTCCTAGAGAAATCTTCGAAAACGTACCGGATTCCTTTTTTCCCGTTTTCCCGGCTTAATTTTAACAATACGTTGAAAACCAGCGTTATTCGTGATCACCATAAAAATATCATATCACAGGAATAAAGATTCATCGATGAAGTCGTGCAGAAACTTTGTTTCGTCAAGATGCAAACAGATGGTGATTTTTAATACTTTTACGAGACCCTTCCAATATATTTTATCCCGTCGGAACGAATTCTCCGTTAGATTAACCCTAATTAAATTATTTCCACGAGAAATCTTCGAAAAAGTACCGGAATCCTTTTTTCGCGTTTTGCTGGCTAAATTTTAGGAATCCGGCGAAAACGAGCGTAATACGTAAACACTATAAAGTATGCACCGTAATTCCATTATTTCCATGAGAAATCTTCGAACAACTACGGGAATCCTTTTCTCGTGTTTTCCCGGCTAAATTTTACGAATACGGCGAAAACGGGCGTAATTCGTCATCACCATAAAAAATTCCATGTACCAGGAATAAAGATTTATCGATGCAGTCGTACAGAAACTTTGTTTCGTCAAGATGCAAACAGATTTTGATTTTTAATACTTTTACAAGTCTATTCCAATATCTTTTATTCCATCAGAACGAATTCTCCGTACGATTCAGCCTAATTGCATTATTTCCATGAGCAATCTTCGAAAAAGTACGGGAATCCTTTTTTCGCGTTTTCCCGGCTAAATTTTAGGAATACGGCGAAAACGAGCGTAATTCGTGATCACCATAAAAGTTTCGCCGTAATTCCATTATTTCCGAGAGCAATCTTCGAAAACGTACCGGATTCCTTTTTTCGCGTTTTCCCGGCTAAATTTTACGAATACAGCGAAAACGAGCGTAATTCGTGATCACTATAAATGATGCACCCTAATTCCAATCTTTCCATGACAAATCTTCGAAAATGTACCGGAATCCTTTTTTCGCGTTTTCTCGGCTCAATTTTAAAATTGGGGGAAAACGAGCGTAATTCGTGAACACCATAAAAAAATCCGTATCACAGGAATAAAGATTTATCGATGAAGACGTACAGAAACTTGCTTTCGTCAAGATGCAAACAGATTTTGATTTTTAATACTTTTACAAGTCGATTCCGATATATTTTATCCCATCAGAACGAATTCTCCGTTCGATTAACGCTAATTACATTATTTCCACGAGAAATCTTCGAAAAAGTACCAGATTCCTTTTTTCGCGTTTTCCCGGCTAAATTTTAGCAATACTGCGAAAACGAGCGTAATTCGTGATCACCATAAAAGATTCACCGTAATTCTATTATTTCCGAGAGCAATCTTCGAAAACGTACCGGATTCCTTTTTTCGCGTTTTCCCGGTTAAATTTTACGAATACAGCGAAAACGAGCGTAATTCGTGATCACTATAAAAGATGCACCCTAATTCCATTATTTCCATGACAAATCTTCGAAAATGTACCGGAATCCTTTTTTTCGCGTTTTCCCGGCTAAATTTTAGGAATACGACGAAAACGAGCGTAATTCGTGATCACCATAAAAGATTCGCCGGAATTCCATTATTTCCAAGAGCAATCTTCGAAAACGTACCGGATTCCTTTCTTCGCGTTTTCCCGGCTAAATTTTACGAATACAGCGAAAACGAGCGTAATTCGTGATCACTATAAAAGATGCACGCTAATTCCATTCTTTCCATGACAAATCTTCGAAAATGTACCGGAATCCTTTTTTTCGCGTTTTCTCGGCTAAATTTTAGGCTTACGGGGAAAACGAGCGTAATTCGTGAACACCATAAAAAAATCCGTATCACAGGAATAAAGATTTATCGATGAAGACGTACAGAAACTTTGTTTCATCAAGGTGCAAACAGATTTTGATTTTTAATACTTTTACAAGTCCATTCCGATATATTTTATCCCATCAGAACGAATTCTCCGTTCGATTAATCCTAATTACATTATTTCTACGAGAAATCTTCGAAAAAGTACCGGAATCGTTTTTTCGCCTTTTCCCGGCTAAATTTTAGGAATACGGCGAAAACGAGCGTAATTCGTGATCACCATAAAAGATTCGCAGTAATTCCATTATTTCCTAGAGAAATCTACGAAAACGTACCGGATTCCATTTTTCCCGTTTTCCCGGGTTAATTTTAACAATACGATGAAAACGAGCGTTATTCGTGATCACCATAAAAAATATCATATCACAGGAATAAAGATTCATCGATGAAGTCGTGCAGAAACTTTGTTTCGTCAAGATGCAAACAGATTGTGATTTTTAATACTTTTACGAGTCCCTTCGAATATATTTTAACCCGTCGGAACGAATTCTCCGTTAGATTAACCCTAATTAGATTATTTCCACGAGAAATCTTCGAAAAAGTACCGGAATCCTTTTTTCGCGTTTTCCCGGCTAAATTTAAGGAATCCGGCGAAAACGAGCGTAATACGTGATCACTATAAAAGATGCACCGTAATTCCATTATTTCCATGAGAAATCTTCGAAAAAGTACGGGAATCGTTTTTTCGCGTTTTCCCGGCTAAATTTTAGGAATACGGCGAAAACGAGCGTAATTCGTGATCACCATAAAAGATTCGTCGTAATTCCATTATTTCCGAGAGCAATCTTCGAAAACGTACCGGATTCCTTTTTTCGCGTTTTCCCGGCTAAATTTTACGAATACAGCGAAAACGAGCGTAATTCGTGATCACTATAAAAGATGCACCCTAATACCATTATTTCCATGACAAATCTTCGAAAATGTACCGGAATCCTTTTTTTCGCGTTTTCTCGGCTAAATTTTAGGATTACGGGGAAAACGAGCGTAATTCGTGAACACCATAAAAAAATCCATACCACAGGAATAAAGATTTATCGATGAAGACGTACAGAAACTTTGTTTCGTCAAGATGCAAACAGATTTTTATTTTTAATACTTTTACAAGTCCATTCCGATATATTTTATCCCATCGGAACGAATTCTCCGTTCGATTAACCATAATTACATTATTTCCACGAGAAATCTTCGAAAAAGTACCGGAATCCTTTTTTCGCCTTTTCTCGGCTAAATTTTAGGAATACGGCGAAAACGAGCTTAATTCGTGATCACCATAAAAGATTCGCAGTAATTCCATTATTTCCTAGAGAAATCTTCGAAAACGTACCGGATTCCTTTTTTCCCGTTTTCCCGGCTTAATTTTAACAATACGTTGAAAACCAGCGTTATTCGTGATCACCATAAAAATATCATATCACAGGAATAAAGATTCATCGATGAAGTCGTGCAGAAACTTTGTTTCGTCAAGATGCAAACAGATGGTGATTTTTAATACTTTTACGAGACCCTTCCAATATATTTTATCACGTCGGAACGAATTCTCCGTTAGATTAACCCTAATTAAATTATTTCCACGAGAAATCTTCGAAAAAGTACCGGAATCCTTTTTTCGCGTTTTGCTGGCTAAATTTTAGGAATCCGGCGAAAACGAGCGTAATACGTAAACACTATAAAGTATGCACCGTAATTCCATTATTTCCATGAGAAATCTTCGAACAACTACGGGAATCCTTTTCTCGTGTTTTCCCGGCTAAATTTTACGAATACGGCGAAAACGGGCGTAATTCGTCATCACCATAAAAAATTCCATGTACCAGGAATAAAGATTTATCGATGCAGTCGTACAGAAACTTTGTTTCGTCAAGATGCAAACAGATTTTGATTTTTAATACTTTTACAAGTCTATTCCAATATCTTTTATTCCATCAGAACGAATTCTCCGTACGATTCAGCCTAATTGCATTATTTCCATGAGCAATCTTCGAAAAAGTACGGGAATCCTTTTTTCGCGCTTTCCCGGCTAAATTTTAGGAATACGGCGAAAACGAGCGTAATTCGTGATCACCATAAAAGTTTCGCCGTAATTCCATTATTTCCGAGAGCAATCTTCGAAAACGTACCGGATTCCTTTTTTCGCGTTTTCCCGGCTAAATTTTACGAATACAGCGAAAACGAGCGTAATTCGTGATCACTATAAAAGATGCACCCTAATTCCATTATTTCCATGACAAATCTTCGAAAATGTACCGGAATCCTTTTTTTCGCGTTTTCTCGGCTAAATTTTAAAATTGGGGGAAAACGAGCGTAATTCGTGAACACCATAAAACAATCCGTATCACAGGAATAAGGATTTATCGATGAAGACGTACAGAAACTTTGTTTCGTCAAGATGCAAACAGATTTTGATTTTTAATACTTTTACAAGTCGATTCCGATATATTTTATCCCATCAGAACGAATTCTCCGTTCGATTAACGCTAATTACATTATTTCCACGAGAAATCTCCGAAAAAGTACCGGAATCCTTTTTTCGCGTTTTCCCGGCTAAATTTTAGGAATATTGCGAAAACGAGCGTAATTCGTGATCACCATAAAAGATTCGCCGTAATTCCATTATTTCCGAGAGCAATCTTCGAAAACGTACCGTATTCCTTTTTTCGCGTTTTCCCGGCTAAATTTTACGAATACAGCGAAAACGAGCGTAATTCGTGATCACTATAAATGATGCACCCTAATTCCAATCTTTCCATGACAAATCTTCGAAAATGTACCGGAATCCTTTTTTTCGCGTTTTCTCGGCTCAATTTTAAAATTGGGGGAAAACGAGCGTAATTCGTGAACACCATAAAAAAATCCGTATCACAGGAATAAAGATTTATCGATGAAGACGTACAGAAACTTGCTTTCGTCAAGATGCAAACAGATTTTGATTTTTAATACTTTTACAAGTCGATTCCGATATATTTTATCCCATCAGAACGAATTCTCCGTTCGATTAACGCTAATTACATTATTTCCACGAGAAATCTTCGAAAAAGTACCGGATTCCTTTTTTCGCGTTTTCCCGGCTAAATTTTAGCAATACTGCGAAAACGAGCGTAATTCGTGATCACCATAAAAGATTCACCGTAATTCTATTATTTCCGAGAGCAATCTTCGAAAACGTACCGGATTCCTTTTTTCGCGTTTTCCCGGTTAAATTTTACGAATACAGCGAAAACGAGCGTAATTCGTGATCACTATAAAAGATGCACCCTAATTCCATTATTTCCATGACAAATCTTCGAAAATGTACCGGAATCCTTTTTTTCGCGTTTTCCCGGCTAAATTTTAGGAATACGACGAAAACGAGCGTAATTCGTGATCACCATAAAAGATTCGCCGGAATTCCATTATTTCCAAGAGCAATCTTCGAAAACGTACCGGATTCCTTTCTTCGCGTTTTCCCGGCTAAATTTTACGAATACAGCGAAAACGAGCGTAATTCGTGATCACTATAAAAGATGCACGCTAATTCCATTCTTTCCATGACAAATCTTCGAAAATGTACCGGAATCCTTTTTTTCGCGTTTTCTCGGCTAAATTTTAGGCTTACGGGGAAAACGAGCGTAATTCGTGAACACCATAAAAAAATCCGTATCACAGGAATAAAGATTTATCGATGAAGACGTACAGAAACTTTGTTTCATCAAGGTGCAAACAGATTTTGATTTTTAATACTTTTACAAGTCCATTCCGATATATTTTATCCCATCAGAACGAATTCTCCGTGCGATTAATCCTAATTACATTATTTCTACGAGAAATCTTCGAAAAAGTACCGGAATCGTTTTTTCGCCTTTTCCCGGCTAAATTTTAGGAATACGGCGAAAACGAGCGTAATTCGTGATCACCATAAAAGATTCGCAGTAATTCCATTATTTCCTAGAGAAATCTACGAAAACGTACCGGATTCCATTTTTCCCGTTTTCCCGGGTTAATTTTAACAATACGATGAAAACGAGCGTTATTCGTGATCACCATAAAAAATATCATATCACAGGAATAAAGATTCATCGATGAAGTCGTGCAGAAACTTTGTTTCGTCAAGATGCAAACAGATTGTGATTTTTAATACTTTTACGAGTCCCTTCCAATATATTTTAACCCGTCGGAACGAATTCTCCGTTAGATTAACCCTAATTAGATTATTTCCACGAGAAATCTTCGAAAAAGTACCGGAATCCTTTTTTCGCGTTTTCCCGGCTAAATTTAAGGAATCCGGCGAAAACGAGCGTAATACGTGATCACTATAAAAGATGCACCGTAATTCCATTATTTCCATGAGAAATCTTCGAAAAAGTACGGGAATCGTTTTTTCGCGTTTTCCCGGCTAAATTTTAGGAATACGGCGAAAACGAGCGTAATTCGTGATCACCATAAAAGATTCGTCGTAATTCCATTATTTCCGAGAGCAATCTTCGAAAACGTACCGGATTCCTTTTTTCGCGTTTTCCCGGCTAAATTTTACGAATACAGCGAAAACGAGCGTGATTCGTGATCACTATAAAAGATGCACCCTAATACCATTATTTCCATGACAAATCTTCGAAAATGTACCGGAATCCTTTTTTTCGCGTTTTCTCGGCTAAATTTTAGGATTACGGGGAAAACGAGCGTAATTCGTGAACACCATAAAAAAATCCATACCACAGGAATAAAGATTTATCGATGAAGACGTACAGAAAATTTGTTTCGTCAAGATGCAAACAGATTTTGATTTTTAATACTTTTACAAGTCCATTCCGATATATTTTATCCCATCGGAACGAATTCTCCGTTCGATTAACCATAATTACATTATTTCCACGAGAAATCTTCGAAAAAGTACCGGAATCCTTTTTTCGCCTTTTCTCGGCTAAATTTTAGGAATACGGCGAAGACGAGCTTAATTCGTGATCACCATAAAAGATTCGCAGTAATTCCATTATTTCCTAGAGAAATCTTCGAAAACGTACCGGATTCCTTTTTTCCCGTTTTCCCGGCTTAATTTTAACAATACGTTGAAAACCAGCGTTATTCGTGATCACCATAAAAATATCATATCACAGGAATAAAGATTCATCGATGAAGTCGTGCAGAAACTTTGTTTCGTCAAGATGCAAACAGATGGTGATTTTTAATACTTTTACGAGACCCTTCCAATATATTTTATCCCGTCGGAACGAATTCTCCGTTAGATTAACCCTAATTAAATTATTTCCACGAGAAATCTTCGAAAAAGTACCGGAATCCTTTTTTCGCGTTTTGCTGGCTAAATTTTAGGAATCCGGCGAAAACGAGCGTAATACGTGAACACTATAAAGTATGCACCGTAGTAGTAAGGGGGCCACTATGGCGCCCCCCACTCTTATCCCCACTCCTACCCCCACTCCTCGAGGTGCCCGTGGTGGGGGCAGCCCGAGGTGTTGGGCGGTAGGAGTGGGGGTTATCCGTGCTTCTGCCCCCCTCTCCCCCCGCGGTGCCTATGAGGCAGGCGGGCGGCAGTGGGGGGTGAGAGCGGGACGGTGGTTGGCGCCATAGTGGCCCCTTTTTTAAATTTTTATGCTTAAATTACTTACGTGTGTCGGTCGCTTGATGTTCCTCCATATTTTTTAGGTTATAGGTGTCATGGTAGGTGTGTGATTCAAGAATTTGTTTATCCAAAATTCATTTAAAAAATGTATTTTTACAATTTTTTTTTTTTTTTTTTTTTTTTTTTTTTTTTTCATCCAAACATCCACGGTACAGGGGCCGTGGATGTTTGGAAGATGGCCGGTAGCCAAGACATGGTTATGCGGCTCAGCCACCAGCCTTCCTCCGCCGAAAGGTCGGGGTAAAATAGCTGGCATAGGTTTAATATGTCAGCCGCCACCCACCCCCAGTCAATTCTCTCTCTCGACTCCTCGTCGTCGGCCCATAGCTTGTCGACAGCCCGACGCAGCTTGGCCCTGCGCCTTCTGATGGCAGTGGCGTGCGCAATGAAGCCCGCACGCCACTCCATTGTACAGCGCCTACGGCGCCCCTGCGTAGGACGGCATCGGGTGGTCTGAAAACGATTCAAAGTATTATTAAAGTAAATAACAATATGAATATTACATATTAGATGTAAAGAAGAAGAAGAAGAAGAATACTGCTTATAATAGACACAGAGAGAGAGAGAGAGAGAGAGAGAGAGAGAGAAGCGAGCACAGTCTCTCACTATACATGTGAGCGACGTGCGCCTGTATACATGGGTATGGGTGAAGCATTGTTGCTCGTGGGTACGCTCGTATAGGCGGACGCGGGGAAGAGGAGGGAAGCATGTGTGGATGAGAAGGAGATGCATCGCGGACCGGGAGTGCATCGCTCTCTCGAAAAAATAATTAGAGAGAGAGAGAGAGAGAGAGAGAGAGAGAGAGAGAGAGCAATATTAATTACTCACCAATAACAATTCCCGCTCGGAGTTGGGGTCCCACAGGACCATTGCATTTTTCTCGAAATAAAAATCCTCCATGCTGAAAAAAAAATATATATATTCACTATTTTGAAATAAAATTATATATATATCACTGTTTTGCACTCCTTTTACACTATTTTGCACTACGATGGAGAGCATCACTTACATTTAATAGGGATGGTCGCGGCTCGAATGACGCAGAAAAAACGAGCCTTCTGCATCGAGCCTCTACGTAGCAACATTTTGCTGAATCGTAACTTTTTCAAACGTTGCATATATGAATAAATATGTGTTAAACACACGCTCACTTTTTCTGCAAACCTATATAGCGACGGTGAGCTCATCTTTGGAGCTCGCGCTGACAATTGAGCGTCCACCCCGAGGGGTATCATACGCTAAAACCACTAGGGCTTCCTCGCTTGGAGTGGCTCCGCCAATGCAGCATCTTTCTTTCTTGCTCTCGTACGTCGCGACTCTTCCAACTCACAGGGAAAGACCCCCTGCGCCGCGCTTCCTCAGGCTACTTTTTCTCCACGCGGTGCCTCGAAGCACGGCGAACCGTATTCTCGGGCTCTCCTCTTTGTGCGGATATTCGTAGTTGCTATAGTACGCCGCCTTCTTCTCCACGCGGTGCCTCGAAGCACGACGAGCCGTATTCTCGGGCTCTCCTCTTTGTGCGGATATTCGTAGCTGCTATAGCACGCTGTGATCCTCGCACACACACTACCACATACATGCGTATCTCGCGCGTATATGCGGTTTCACATATAGAAAGCACTCGCACAGGTATTTTCTATATATGTATACAAAGTACCTTATAATCGTTCTGTATTTTTTTAAGAGAACGCAGATTTCAGCTTCATAATTTAAATTTTCGCGATTGCGTTTCAAATTTTCATGGTTTTCCCTGATTTTTGATTTTTTATTTGCATTCTTACAATCGATTTTCATTTTTCAGAATTTTCGTTTTGAACTTACTTTTGATTTTGATGATTTCGATTTTCATTTTAATTCAGATTTTGATTACGGTTTTAATTTTTATTTTGTTTTCGATTTTAATTTTTATTTCTGTTCTCAATTTTTATTTCTGCTTTCAGTTTTTATTTTAGCTTTCTTTTTTCACTTTGATTGCGGTTTTGTTTTTATTTTGATTTCAATTTTTATTTCTGATTTTCGATTCGATTTTGATGATTTCAAATTTTGCTTACGATTTTTTTTTTTTTTTTTTTTTTTTTTTTTTCATTCTGATTACTGATTTTGTTTAATTTTTATTTTTATTTTTGATCTCGACTTATACTTTAAGTGGAATTGGAAGTTCTTCATAATGAATATAAAGATTTGACGGACGCGCTGCTGATACTCTCCAGCACGGTTTCGCGACAGTCAGCAAAACTGCAACTGCGTGAAATATCGACTTACATGCTCGGGGAGAAATCTCAAGATTTTCAAAAAGAGCATTTCTTCCAAATGTGTAAGGCTGCTAATGTATTAGCGCCTAACAAACGCACATACGCATGGTTCGTAGTATTATGAATCTTTGAAAAAAAATTCAAGCAACTATCAGTTGCTTCGATTTTTATTTTTGATTTTCATGATTGATTTCGATTTTTTTTATTTTTGATCTCAACCATAATTTTGATGCCGATTTCGAAAAAATAAAATGTTGTAGCATACCTTAAGCGAAAATGAAAGTTCTTTATAATGGATATAAAGATTAGGCGGAGGCGCTGTTGATACTCGCCAGTACGGTTTCGCGACAGTCAGCAAAACTGTAACTGCGCGAAATATCGTCTTACATGCGCCAGGAGAAATCTCAAAATTTTCTCAAAGAGTATCACTTTCAAATGTGTTGAGCTGTTAATGTATTAGTGTTTAACATACACGCATACACATGACTCAATGTATTATGAACCTTTGAAAAAATTCAAGCAACTATCAGTTGCGAGCCAGTCCGCGGACAATACATTTCTCCGGAGCGATCATGTCTAGCCGTAATATCCGTGCGTGCATTTTAGATCTCTTGCGTTTAGCCAAAATGCGTAATACGCAGCTTCGACGAAGGTGCAACAACAACTGGTGCAACGAATTACGTTATTTGCCGGAAAACTCTCTCTTGAGCCGTCTGAAATATGTGTTATGGTGGACCCCGCTACGCACGATTGTGACAGCTTATAATAGAGGCCTGTTCAGAGGATACAGGGTGCTTCTGTGTGCGTTTGCGGAGCTACAGCGCAGAAATATCGAGGATACGCAGGGTGTGCGGAATCTCATAAATGAAATACACGGTAAGTCGTGCTTTAGCCTATGTGTGTGAGACCCTTTTATGTAAGATATGGTGGTAATACCGAAGTGACTGTAGATTATCGTCAACTATACGATGCATCTTCCGATGAAGAAACTGACCTCATTGAGGCGACACGGGCTGTGGAGGAGGAAGAAGCAACACACGCTCGTATCGATATTCCACATCTGTCTCCCATATCAGATACTGCAGAAGAAGAGTCTCTCCAGGCTATCCTCAGTCCTCCCAATATATTTGAGGATGCCCCTGAAGGTAAGAAAATCTGACACCATGGGTATCTGTATTTTGGCTTAACCGATATAACGGTGGTATGACATATTCAGATGCACACACGCCGTGTGAAGATGAGCAGCCGACTACATCTAGCATGTGTAATCCCTCTGAGATTTTTACCGGCAACAACGAGCGTAAGTAGTAATAAACGGATGTCATGATGCATTTTATATTTATTTTTTATTTTTTTATTTTTTAATGATAATAAAGTGGAAATATATGTAGATTTGGACCCTCGGCTCAACAATGAGGGTCATGAGGACGATGATCAGTCTGTAAGCGAGAGAGGTAGCATTGTGCTAGAGCAATGGGCGCGCGAACTTACCAACGACAATAACGATCAGCAATCTATCGAGGAATACGATCATCGGGAAAACCAACTTTGGGAGTATCCTATTGAACTTGATTTGGGCCAACAACAACAGCAGATTGAAAATATCCTCCAGCTCAATGATGCGTGGATAAACCGTCTTTTGGATTCTACCACTGACTCGGGTAAATTACCCTGTTTTACTTAGTATACTTGTTTTCATGTACGTATTTGTGAATTTATTCTTCGACCTCTTGACTAATTTTAAAAACAGAAAGTGAGCGATCATATTTTACGACAGGTTATACATCAGCATCCCTTTTGTTTGATGAAGACCTTTTGTAGACGTCCATGGTTAAAATTAACAATAATATCAGGTACAGCTAGCTAACACTCATTTAATAGATGGTGTTAGCAATTTTAAGCATACTCGCTCATCTTTACAGAGGTACAAGGGGGCGGCGGCCGTAGACGACCGCGCGAGGATAGGAGCGACGAGCCCTTCGACGATGTGCGACCGCCAGGCTCACGTATTGAGATCATCGGGGACGCGCGTCGATACTTCAAACATTTCAAACTCCGCGGTCGAGAAATCATCATGCGTATCTGTCAGCCTCCGTCCGGAAGCCACATATTACAATGGTTGGAAGGAGCATTTCGTGATCTTTTGACGCATATTACAACGTCTTGCGAAGCTAGCGATTATATAGGTATATCATTTGCCTCGAGTAGTTTGCCACACGGTCCCGTATGGCTTTCGTTTCGCCCCGTCAGAGATTGCTCGTTCAACGATATTTGGCAATTAATAACTAGTGTTGCACAAAGTGCAGCATCGCTAAATGTTGACGAAACGTGCACAATAAAAGCCAGTATTGTCAAGGGTGTCGAGGGTACAGGTAGAAAATCTCTAACACACGAGAGCGTGAAAAAAAAATCTATTCTTACAATTCGGAACAATGATAATTTGTGTCTGCCGCGGTCACTAGTGGCGGCGCGCGCCTACGCCGAACGGGGTGAAGTACGATCGGGTAGCTTACACACAAATTGGCAAAGTATGAGGCGTATTAACAGCTCCATGCAGAGGAATGCAGCTCTTGAATTGACGAAAGCCGCGAATGTTACAGTACCGGCGAACGGTTGCGGTGTCCATGAGATTGCTCTCTATCAAGATTATTTAGCGCGAGACGGTGTTGCTATAGTAGTTTACGAGTTTTTAACTCTGGGGCGGGGAGTCGAACCATTGTTCGATGGCACGCAAAAAGTCTTGAACACTTTTGGCACCATTCAGCACACGCTGCATATATTGTATTACGAACGCTCGCATCATTTCCAGCCAATATTAAATTTACGAGGGGCTGTCGGAAGTCGCGATTTTTGCTCCTCATGTAATTCGCAATATCGTAGATTCGGCCACAAATGTTCAAAAAAAAAGTGCCCTCGTTGCTTAACCTTGCCGCCATGCGACCCTGACGTAAATGCTACGATCAGGTGTGGTATGTGCCTTCGCGAATTTTACGGTAAACAATGCTTTGAAAATCATTTGGCTGTTAAGCAATATCGGCGGCGCAAAACAAAGAGCGTTTGCGCCTCTCTCAAGCGATGCCGCGATTGCTTGAAAACACTACGGCCACTGGATAAAAGGAGGAAGCATATTTGTGGTGTGATCTTTTGCAAAACATGTAGAGCAGACAGGCCCAATAATCATATGTGCTTCATGAAGCCCATTCGCGAGGGTAAAGATACGGGAAAAATACTTTTCATATTTTATGATTTCGAGACTCAGCAATGTGCAAATGTACGCGGTGATACAGATACTTTTATGCACGAACCAAATTTGTGTGTAGCTCATAGAGTTTGCACGTATTGTTGCACGCGTGATTCTATAACCGAGCCATGCGAACATTGCGGCTCTCATGAGTTTATATTTAGTCATCATCCTGTGGGTCAGTTGGTGGAGCTTGCTATGCAACGAGTCAATAATTTCTCGCGTACTATCTGTATTGCTCACAACGCTGGAGGCTTTGACGCACAATTCATTTTGCGCTATTTCATTGAGGAAAAAAAGACTCAGCTACCGCGTATAATTATGAACGGTACAAAGATTATCTCGATGCGTCTTGAAAAACTTGTATTTCTCGACAGTCTAAATTATTTTCACATGCCTCTCAGCGCGTTGCCTAAAGCCTTTGGTCTCACAGACTCTATCACTAAAGGGATTTTCCCTCATTTGTTCAATCGGCCGGAAAATCAAAATTATGTAGGACCACTACCACCTATAGCGTATTATTCCCCCGACACGATGCGTTCTGCAGAGCGCGAAAAATTTTTAGCCTGGTATCGCGAGTCAAAAGACGCCAATTACCAGTTTGACTTTTCGAAGGAGCTTGTAAGCTATTGCACAGACGATGTCACGATATTGCGGCGTGCATGTATGGCTTTTCGCGAAATGTTTATAGCCAGAGGGCGCGTCTGCCCGTTTGACGAGGGCACAACAATAGCGTCAGCCTGTTTTCGCGTCTTTCGTAAAAAGTTTCTAAAAGACAATTCGATCGGTATTATTCCATTGGGCGGTTATAGGTGGGCACACAAGCAATCGAAAAAGGCGATCGCATGGCTCGTTTGGATGGAGCACTCTCTTGGCCACAGCATCATACACGCTGGCCGTTCACGCGAATTTAGATTACCTCAGAATTTGCTAGTCGATGGGTACTACGAAACGGCTGGTGATGGTGCTCATGTGTTACAGTTCCACGGTTGTTATTGGCACGGCTGCCCCAAATGTTACATCCTTAATAGAGATCGTAAGCAGCGCAATGGCTCAACTATGGACGAGTGCCTAGAAAGAACGATAGCCATATCGAATAGAATTCGCTCGAGTGGTTACCAGTTAACGGAAATTTGGGAATGTGAGTGGGATCGTCTTTTGGAGGCAAACTCTGAAATTCAAGAGCTCGTACAGGACCACCCGTTAACAGCAAAAGAACCGTTAAACCCGCGCGACGCTTTCTACGGGGGGCGTACGGAAAACATGGTAACGCTCTATGATGCAAAAGAGGGGGAGCGTATACGCTACGTAGATGTCTGCTCTCTGTATCCGTATATTTGCAAGTTTGGTAAATATCCTGTGGGTCATCCAAAAGTATTTATTGCTGAAGAGTGCTTAGAACTGACGGGTCTCGCTAATGATTTAACGCACATTGAGGGCTTGGTTAAATGCACTGTATTACCGCCGCGCAATCTTTACCATCCTGTATTGCCTGTGCGTATGCATCAGAGGCTACTGTTCGCTTTATGCCGCACCTGCTGCGAGATTATGAATCAGGAAGAGTGCACTCATGATGATGCTGCCGATCGTGCGTTCGAGGGTACGTGGGTAGTCGATGAATTGCGAAAAGCCGTGTCGTGCGGCTACACAGTACTCGATATAGCCGAAATCTGGCAATACAAAGTAACACAATTCAATCGTGACACACAATCGGGCGGTCTATTTGCCGAGTACATTAACACGTTTTTGAAAATCAAGCAAGAGGCGAGCGGATGGCCTGAGAATTGCACGGTAGATGAAGCAGCACAAGAGCGTTATATTGCTAATTTTGAGCAATCCGAGGGTGTTCATTTGAATCGCCAAGCAATAGCCAAAAATCCGGGGTTACGTTCGCTCGCTAAACTCTGTCTAAACTCGTTTTGGGGTAAATTTGGTCAGCGCGAAAATCTGCCGCAAACAGTCGTAGTATCGACGCGAAAAAAACTTATGGAATTATTAACCGACCCCGGCTGTGAAATAACCGGTATGCTACCGGTGAACAACGAAACCCTGTATGTAAATTATACTAAAATTGACGAGGCTGTGGTACCCTCGAATATAGCTAATGCCGTAATTGCCGCATACACCACAGCTCAAGCGCGCTTAAAGCTTTATAGTTACTTGGAACGTCTGGATCGACGCGCTCTGTACTGCGATACCGACTCCGTTATTTATGTGACAAGGCAGCAGGCTAACGAATACGAGCCTCCAATAGGTCAGCTGTTAGGCGATTTGACAGATGAGCTGAGCATTTATGGTGAGAACAGCTACATAAAAAGTTTTATTTCCGGCGGGCCCAAATTTTACGCATTCATAGTACGTGCTTCTGACGGATCGGAGAGCGAAATTTGCAAAGTTAAGGGTATCACGCTTAATTTTGCAAATAACTCGCTAATAAATTACGAATCTGTACGGTCCTTCATTGTTGGCGACAGAGAAGACCCTATTGTATTGAACTATGATGCTATTAGGCGTACAGAACTCCACCACGTTGTAACACGAACCGAAACAAAATCGTGTAAACCGTCAAGTATTAAACGAAGGCGCAATGGCGAATACGGAACGCTTCCTTATGGCTACCGTTGTTAGAGACTGTAAAATATGTTTCACTTGTAAATAAATATATCTTTATAAAAACGCTGCACCCCCATCGTATTTATTGTTACGTCAGAGGGAGGTTTTCCTCATTCACTGCAATGGACACGAGGTGGACGCATCCCTGGACTTCAATGATTTGCGGTCCGACAGGTTGCGGTAAAACGTACTTTGTGAAAAAATTTTTAAAGTTCATCACACGTATGAGCAGTGAGCCATTCGAGAGAATAATATTCTATTATTCCGAGTGGCAGGCGGCATATACGGAGTACGGTTCGACTATAGAGTTCCGAGAAGGGTTACCCCAGGCTGCAGATTACGCGAACGATCCACGCGCCAAACTCCTAATTATCGATGATTTAATGCGTGAAGCGTCGAACAACAGTGTTGTCGACCTATTCACCAAAGGTAGTCATCATAAAAATTTGAGTGTTATTTTTATAACGCAAAACTTGTTCCATCAGGGCCACGGCCAGCGCGATATCTCTCTGAATGCAAATTATATAGTTATTTTCAAAAACCCTCGTGACCGTGCCCAAATACAACACTTGGCCCGCCAGGTATGCCCAGAAAATCCGCGTTTTCTACAAGAAGTTTATTACGACGCAACTTCGCAGCCGCATGGTTATCTGCTGCTAGACCTGAAGCAGTCGACACCTGATAATTGTCGATTTCGCGCATGTATTTTTCCCAATGACCCTCACCATTTTGTTTACGTGCCACGAAAAAAATTTAAAAGCGGCGACACATCCGGAGAATTGCCAGTCATACGTCTATAATGACACGCTACGGATCGTCTCTCTGTAAGAAGAGCACGGCAATATTGAACGCCCTCCAGCATCTTAACAAAGATCAGCGTGAGGCCGTTTTGCGGAAAGCAGATCCTCGCATAATACGTTGTATCTGCGAGTGTGCTTTGAACGTTCTTCGTGGTAATATACCTCTTAAAGCAGAACAGAAGAAAAAACTACGCCGCCACGCACCCCTTCTACGACGCTTAGCCTCGAAAAACGGCTGCTGGAAGAGTAAGAAGAGGTTTGTCGTTCAGAGCGGTGGTTTTCTACCCCTACTGCTCGCGCCCATACTAGGTACCGTATTATCGAGCCTAATCGGTGGACGCTGATAATGGAGCATGCCAGAAAAATGGTTTTGGTGCCTGAGGAGAATCTACTGCAGCTCAGTACACACAGACAGCATAATTTCACTAATGATAACGAGAATAGGTCCACGAAACAAGCGGTGAAAACAATTGAAGCGACTCTGAGTAGGCTGGATGTGGAAATGAACGAGATTTTGAAATCTAACGCGTACGAGGATGAGCGAGCAAAGTGGCTGGCGTATCTGAGTGTACTACAGAGGTATCTACATTTTATCGATGGAGAACGAGCACAACAGTATCATGCTCTTATGAAGAAGAAAGAGGATGCTGTGCAATGTCCTACAACCAAAAACCAAAGCTCTACGACACGTATGAATGACTCCATTATCATTGAGAGCGTGCCTTTGAAATTTCGCAATAAAGCGAAACTTTTATTACGACGTTTGCATGACGCGCCTCCGTCAGATTTTTCTTGGGACTCAGCCGGCGTGGTTTCCGCTAATGGGGAGCCAATCAAGGACTCAAATATCATTGATCTCGTGAACGACGCTATGCGTGCGAGAAAGGTAGCCAAACCAACGGGTCGAAAAGCATTCGCAAAATTTTTGCGGGCCATACAGACACCTCGAGAGTTCGTGGGAAACGAAGAACTATGGCAAGAGGCGCGAGCCAACTCAACATTACGGTCGCGTAGCGATAGTACCACCGACGAAAATGACGGAATCATCAGTGATGCCGGTCATTCTGAGTTTTACAGCGGTAGTGAGAGCACCAAATCAACTCACAGTGTACAGAAAGGTTCTGGTTGTGGCGGTTGCAAGAGAAGACGAGTGGCCTGGGCCAGTCTTAAACTGCGAGCATGAAAGTACTCGAAAAAGTATACTTTGACCCTTCCCATGAAGCGTCTTTCACAGGCGCTACCAAACTGCTGCGTATAAGTCGTCAAAAAAAGATTTCGCCCGCCAAAACGGTACAGTGGCTTGAAGCTCAGGATGCTTATACCAAGCACAGACAGGTGAGGCGCCGCTTTCCGCGCCGACACTACAACGTGCGGAACATTGACGATGTCTGGGAAACTGATCTTGTAGATCTCCGCTCACTTAAAAGTTATAATGATGGATATGCTTATCTTCTCGTGGTCATAGATGTACTCAGCAAATACGCATGGGTCGAGCCCTTGCGCGATAAATCTGCAGCAACGGTGGCTAACGCATTGGCGTACATACTCAAACTGAAGAGCACAAATGGGCGATCGCCCGTTTACCTGCAATCGGACAAGGGTAGAGAATTTACGGGTGCCGCCTTTCAGGCTTTCTTGAAGAAAAAAAATATTCTGTTTCGCACGACGCGTAATCCCGATATTAAAGCCGCTGTTGCAGAGCGTTTCAATCGAACACTAAAAGAAAGAATGTGGCGCTATTTCACGTACTCTCACCAGAAACGCTATATAGACGTTTTGAATAATATAGTTTCCGCATATAATCATACGCTGCACAGTGGTATTAGAATGACACCTGTATCTGTGACGTTTCTTACAGCTGCCAAAGCGCGCGATAATCTGATGCGCCGATACAAGCAGCCCAAACAATACCGGCCTCCTAAATACAGGGTGGGCGATATTGTTCGTATCAGTAGTGCGAAGGCTGCCTTCGCTAAAGGGTACGAGAGTGGATGGAGCGAAGAGCTGTTTAAGATACATAGAATATCATTGAGTAGCTGGCCCGTTGTATACATCTTACGTGACCTCAACGACGAGGAAATTGACGGTATTTTTTACGAGGCTGAATTATCGCGAGTCCAAGCGAGCTCAAAAGGCTCCAGAAAAAAACAACCAAGATGAAAGACGAGTTTTATGTTGTTTTACCTAGCAATAGTAGCATGAAGTACTATCCTGATAACAGGACAACACAGTACACGACACACTTGCCGCAGAGCATAAATGTGCAAGGTAAATGGGCCGTTTCTTTGGCAGAGATACACATACCTATGACTATCCTACATGTACCACCTGAAGGTGAAAAAAACTTTGTCAATGTGGTGACGAACATTACGACGCCTGGAGCTAAGGCCGACATTGATTTTAAAGATGAGCGTGCCTGCGTACAGCCTGGAGTATATCGCAGTGTAAGCACCCTACTCGAAACGATTAACGAAATACCGTGTGTGGTGGACCACTTGAAATTCGAATACACGCGTAACGGTTATGTCTCGGTAGAGCGTGTCTGTGTCGAGTGTGAAAATTTGGAGCATGCTTTCCACTTTTCCCCTGTAATTAACAAAATTTTAGGTTTCACCCATTGCACGGGCCTTGTGGTGCAGCACGATGCTCGGTATGTTGCACCGCAGCCGGCTAGTCTCACCAACGGGATACCTAATATGCTCTTTGTTTATACCGATATCTGCGAACCCTACATTACGGGAGATGTACATACCCCCTTGTTACGCGTTGTTCCCTCTGATGCTGATCATAATTATAATTACGGCTCGGTGAAAATCAAAAGTTTTTCGCCACCCCGCTATGTGCCGCTTTTACGCACCAGCTTCCAGACAATAGATATCGATATAAGGGATGAGTTTGGGCAGTTGATCCCATTCGAAGGTGGGACACTAACCGTTACACTACAGTTTAAGCGTATAGATTAGCCGTAATTGTAGAGATAGAGAAAATGGCTTACTACGACGAGTATTTTGATACACAGACGGGTGGGGCTAGAACCGGCTATGGGGGAATTAGTCAGGTATACATAGGATCGTCAAACCAGAGAGGCCATGGTATAGGCAGCTTTCTCGGGGGACTTTTTCGTCGAATTTTGCCTCTCTTAAAACAGGGAGCACGCACTGTCGGTAAAGAGGCTATACGTTCAGGGATTAATGTGGCGGGCGATATAATGGATACAGGAATGCACCCTCGAGAGGCCTTCAAATCGCGCTTGCGTGAATCGGGTATGAATTTGAAGAGGAAGGCTGAAGAAAAACTCAATAGTCTCATGCAGGGTTCCGGCTATAAGCCTTCGAAAATTCACAAACTTGTACATTCAGTCAGCGGCTACAGTGGGCGTAGGGTCGACCAGAAAAAGAAGTCTGTAGCGTTGAAAAAAAAACGTGCGGGGCGTATTAAAAAGAAGAAGAAGAAAACAGCTGTGAAAAGAACAAGTAGAAAGGTAACAAGTGTCCAGAGGACAAAGAAGAAGAAGAAGCCGTCGCGACCTAGGACAGTGGCCGATATCTTCTCGTAAAGCTATTTTATAAAATGGCATTCTTACATACTCACTCGTGTGAGTGTTTGAAGTCTGAGCTGGAGCTATTTACATTACCACCGACTCAGACTACTATCGAGGGAACGCAATGGCTACACTACAAGCCGATTTCATCTCTAACGGACGATTCACCCATTGAGTTTGTGGTACCTGGGCAGGGTGATGAATACATCGATCTTGCCCATACAATGCTAAGTATGCGCGTTCAAATACGTTTAAACTCTGTAAAGGCCGACCCTGTAGTTACAGTCGGACCTGTTAATAATTTACTTCATTCGATGTTCAATCAAGTGGACGTATTCTTAAATCAGAAACTTGTGTCACCTCCCAATAATGCTTATGCCTATAGAGCCTACATTGAAACATTATTGAATTATGGCCAGGGTGCAAAAACTTCGCATCTCACAACCTGCCTATGGTACAGCGATTCAGCCGGTAAAATGGACGATATAAGCGATACAAACATAGGCCTTGCTAATCGTCGTGCGCTTCTAAATTCCCGCGGAGAGGTTGATCTGCTCGGCCATCTACACTGTGATATCTTTAATCAAGAGAGATTTCTGATAAACGGCGTTGAGATGCGTCTACGTCTTGTGCGTACGAGTGATGCATTCTGCCTTATGACAGCGTCAAAAGATTACAGTATTCACATTACTGAAGCGTCACTCCTTGTACGCCGTGCAAAAATAGCCCCAGGTATACTATTAGCTCATGCAAGAGCATTGTCCAAAGCGACAGCGAAATATCCACTGACACGCGTAGAGGTTAAAACCATCTCTATGCATGCCGGTGTACACGGTGATACTTTGGACAACGTTATACTTGGTCAGCTACCGAAACGTGTAATCATCGGTTTTGTCGATAATAAAGCGTTCAACGGTAATCGAGCATTGAATCCATTTAACTTTCAGAATTATAAAATTAATTATCTTGCTTTGTACGCCGATGGTGTACAGATACCGTCAAAGGCTCTCCAGCCTAACTTCACCGACACGTCCCTATACGTGGACTCATATCATACGTTATTTTCCGGTACGGGCATTCACTTCCTTAATCAAGGGAACTCAATCTCGCGCACGACATATCCCCGGGGATATTGTCTTTTTGCGTTTGATCTTACGCCTGATCTTTCAGCAAACAGTAGCAGTCATTGGAATTTGGTAAAGCACGGCAGCGTCAGGATAGAAGTACGATTCGACGAAGCGCTAACCTCAACAGTTAATTGTGTCGTGTATGCAGAATATGATAACGTGCTGGAAATTGATGGATCACGACAAGTCATTGTAGACTTCAGTGGTTGAGTAGCGCGGCGGTCTTCAGTTCACATTAAGCATTCAAAGGCTAAGCGGCATCATGAATATCGTAATTGACATACAAGGCCTAAGGGATAAATACAATAATTTTGTGCCCAAAGAAGTGGCTGTCGTCTCAATCGATTCATCGTTCTCCGACCAATGGATCGTTGCACCGCCTCATCCGTATAGACAATTACCGCTGGATGTGAAAAGATCGAACACATGGGTCACGCGTAATCACCACGGAATAATATGGTTCGATGGTTATACGCCTCTACGTACAATTGAAAAAATATTGAGGTCAATTGCAGCCGAATCTAGACGGATATTTGTACGGGGTGCCGATAAATCATCCTACCTGGCGCACCTCACAGGCTGTTACATTATAAATTTGGAAGACGACGAGGACGATACTTCATTTCAACACCTCCCAGGAGCCGGTACACGTTGCTCGTACCACTCAGTGATACGCAAAAACCATACGTATAAATGTGCTCTGAATAATGTGACGAAAATCAAAGCATGGCTCTGTCATAGCGAGCGTTACGATTGCGTATGGGAATATAGGACTACTGCTGGCGTGTCGCCTGGCTTGACCGATCACGACGAAGAAGAACAAAAAACCCCTTGTTATGAACAGTCTTCAGATTCTGGCCTCTCTCCGTGATATACAGAACCACTCCGTGGGCGTATATCCTGCAGACCGTATACCAAAGATCTGGACAAAACCAACGGCTATTGTTGCGAATACCGATGGACACAAGCAACCGGGAGCCCATTGGGTCGCCATGTACGTCGATCGAGCTGGACACGGATGGTACTTCGACAGCTACGGATTGCCCCCAATTGTCCCACAGCATCTCATGCGACTCCGTAGAAACTGTAAACTCTTCCGGTACAGCACTAATCAACTTCAAGCTCCGGATTCGCAATGCTGCGGACATTATTGCATTATGTTTCTTCATTATATGTGTACTGGCTTCGGCATGCATAAGTTTAGAAGTGTGTTTTCAAATGATTTATCACGCAACGACAAAATAGTTAACGGTTATTACAATGCTTTCGTCAATAAGAACAGTAAATATAATAATGAGGGTGCTGCCGTCAATAGCGACGGTGGTAGCAGTGGCAGAACCAGTGGCCGTAATAATTGCAACTCTTTCAATCATAAAAGTTTGCACTGTGTACAAGGTTGCTGTTCCCGTACTCGCCAATTGTAATTCACCATAATACTTCGATAAATAAATACCGGTAATATTCTGTCTATTTATTCTTGTCATTTAATCATTTCATCGGATTGCTTTAGCGGCATTGGAGAGGCTTGCGATCATGCACGTGCCGCTACGTCAGCAGGTTTTGCAAATAACACTCGGTTTGGCGTGCGCTACTCACACCACCCGTGGGTGGCGGTGGTAGGGATAGAGGTAGTAGTGGGGGGAGTGGCGATAATGGGGAGAGGGGATTAGTACGGGGCCATACATCTTGGTGGTCAGATGTTAATTGTTACCGAGCCGTGGCAGAGGTAAATGCAACGAAGAAAAATACGCGAATTGCGAGCCCGTATAGAACTTTTCTCGCAGAACATTGCAATTCTTAAAACGCTCATACAAGGGAGAAGCGCTCTAAATATTTTAACACGAGAAATCACGAAACTCAAAATCAACGATGGATTTCTCGCGAATCAACAAGATCGGAAAGATGGCTGCCTTCTTGCCGACGAAGAAGGTGTCGGAACTTTCGCTAAAAACGGACTATAAAGTTTCCGATATACGCCTGGTGAAAACGCGGTTCGGCTCACGCATTATCGTAGAAGTGAATAAGGAGTTTATTTGCTTTCTACCCGCGAGATTTTTGAAAATACTCGAGGAAGACGAAACGCTGTTCAAGCAAATGATAGCAGCGGCTCACGAAAATAATCTCCTCATGGAATACCTTGGCTCCGAATACAATAACATGGAGTTCAAACCGGCTGTTAAATAATAACGCCAGTCTGCGAGAAGAAGTCATGGCGTCCGAGCAGCCGTCTTCCCAGCTCTCCCGACCAAGTAAACGTGCCTATAAACTACGACCATTGCTGCTGCAATCATTTTACAGTCTGAATAGCCAATTGACGAAAAGCGTGTGGCTAGGCATAGATATTGATGATGCTGGCCAATTGCACCCCATTATTCGCTTCATGTGCGATACCAACGGCTGGGCAACCCTAAATACATCATCATGGCGGACTTTTCAAAAATATCTCACAACCAGCATTGCTGCATACTTCAACGAAGAAGAAGAAGAAAATATTACGAATAATAATAGCCCTACTATTCATACTGTTGTGGCCTGCGATGACTACATTCTGGAATACGGTGAATATTCCGAACAACCCGTCGTAACTATTCAAAATTTCAATGAGTACGGGGTACACGCTGTACATCGCGCGGAGCCATTCTTCACCTTCGTAAAAGATGACTTCATCGAGCTGAAATTATTGGAGAATCGCATAAACGATTACACAGCGTGGCTTCACCGTGTTACTGCCGATGTGGGAAAATGTAAGGACGCGCTTGTCGCTGCAATTGCATCAGAAATTTTCAACACAACGGCGCGACGTTTACGGCGCCGGATTCTCAAGAAGCATACCAAAATTCGGGAGACTGTCCAACGTTCATTAGCCACAGTGACCAGCGAGCTCTCATCGCACGCCAGAACAATCGTCACCGATAATCTCCTAAATCATCAATTGAAACGTATAATCGCAAGCGATATAATGTACATTTGTAAATAAACCTGTATGTATCTGTAAAATAAAAAATAAAAAATAAAAAAAAAAAAAGCGGGCCACTATGGCGCCAACCACCGTCCCGCTCTCACCCCCCCCACTTCCACCCGCCTGCCTCATAGGCACCGCGGGGGGAGAGGGGGGCAGAAGCACGGATAACCCCCACTCCTACCACCCAACACCTCGGGCTGCCCCCACCACGGGCACCTCGAGGAGTGGGGGTAGGAGTGGGGATAAGAGTGGGGGGCGCCATAGTGGCCCCCTTACTACTCACCGTAATTCCATTATTTCCATGAGAAATCTTCGAAAAAGTGCGGGAATCCTTTTCTCGTGTTTTCCCGGCTAAATTTTACGAATACGGCGAAAACGGGCGTAATTCGTCATCACCATAAAAAATTCCATGTACCAGGAATAACGATTTATCGATGCAGTCGTACAGAAACTTTGTTTCGTCAAGATGCAAACAGATTTTGATTTTTAATACTTTTACAAGTCTATACCAATATCTTTTATTCCATCAGAACGAATTCTCCGTTCAATTCAGCCTAATTGCATTATTTCCATGAGCAATCTTCGAAAAAGTACGGGAATCCTTTTTTCGCGTTTTCCCGGCTAAATTTTAGGAATACGGCGAAAACGAGCGTAATTCGTGATCACCATAAAAGATACGCCGTAATTCCATTATTTCCGAGAGCAATCTTCGAAAACGTACCGGATTCCTTTTTTCGCGTTTTCCCGGCTAAATTTTACGAATACAGCGAAAACGAGCGTAATTCGTGATCACTATAAAAGATGCACACTAATTCCATTATTTCCATGACAAATCTTCGAAAATGTACCGGAATCCTTTTTTTCGCGTTTTCCCGGCTAAATTTTAGGAATACGACGAAAACGAGCGTAATTCGTGATCACCATAAAAGATTCGCCGTAATTCCATTATTTCCGAGAGCAATCTTCGAAAACGTACCGGATTCCTTTTTTCGCGTTTTCCCGGCTAAATTTTACGAATACAGCGAAAACGAGCGTAATTCGTGATCACTATAAAAGATGCACCCTAATTCCATTATTTCCATGACAAATCTTCGAAAATGTACCGGAATCCTTTTTTTCGCGTTTTCCCGGCTAAATTTTAGGAATACGACGAAAACGAGCGTAATTCGTGATCACCATAAAAGATTCGCCGTAATTCCATTATTTCCGAGAGCAATCTTCGAAAACGTACCGGATTCCTTTCTTCGCGTTTTCCCGGCTAAATTTTACGAATACAGCGAAAACGAGCGTAATTCGTGATCACTATAAAAGATGCACCCTAATTCCATTATTTCCATGACAAATCTTCGAAAATGTACCGGAATCGTTTTTTTCGCGTTTTCTCGGCTAAATTTTAGGATTACGGGGAAAACGAGCGTAATTCGTGAACACCATAAAAAAATCCATACCACAGGAATAAAGATTTATCGATGAAGACGTACAGAAACTTTGTTTCGTCAAGATGCAAACAGATTTTGATTTTTAATACTTTTACAAGTCCATTCCGATATATTTTATCCCATCGGAACGAATTCTCCGTTCGATTAACCATAATTACATTATTTCCACGAGAAATCTTCGAAAAAGTACCGGAATCCTTTTTTCGCCTTTTGTCGGCTAAATTTTAGGAATACGGCGAAAACGAGCTTAATTCGTGATCACCATAAAAGATCCGCAGTAATTCCATTATTTCCTAGAGAAATCTTCGAAAACGTACCGGATTCCTTTTTTCCCGTTTTCCCGGCTTAATTTTAACAATACGTTGAAAACCAGCGTTATTCGTGATCACCATAAAAATATCATATCACAGGAATAAAGATTCATCGATGAAGTCGTGCAGAAACTTTGTTTCGTCAAGATGCAAACAGATGGTGATTTTTAATACTTTTACGAGACCCTTCCAATATATTTTATCCCGTCGGAACGAATTCTCCGTTAGATTAACCCTAATTAAATTATTTCCACGAGAAATCTTCGAAAAAGTACCGGAATCCTTTTTTCGCGTTTTGCTGGCTAAATTTTAGGAATCCGGCGAAAACGAGCGTAATACGTGAACACTATAAAGTATGCACCGTAATTCCATTATTTCCATGAGAAATCTTCGAAAAAGTACGGGAATCCTTTTCTCGTGTTTTCCCGGCTAAATTTTACGAATACGGCGAAAACGGGCGTAATTCGTCATCACCATAAAAAATTCCATGTACCAGGAATAAAGATTTATCGATGCAGTCGTACAGAAACTTTGTTTCGTCAAGATGCAAACAGATTTTGATTTTTAATACTTTTACAAGTCTATTCCAATATCTTTTATTCCATCAGAACGAATTCTCCTTTCGATTCAGCCTAATTACATTATTTCCATGAGCAATCTTCGAAAAAGTACGGGAATCCTTTTTTCGCGTTTTCCCGGCTAAATTATAGGAATACGGCGAAAACGAGCGTAATTCGTGATCACCATAAAAGATACGCCGTAATTCCATTATTTCCGAGAGCAATCTTCGAAAACGTACCAGATTCCTTTTTTCGCGTTTTCCCGGCTAAATTTTACGAATACAGCGAAAACGAGCGTAATTCGTGATCACTATAAAAGATGCACACTAATTCCCTTATTTCCATGACAAATCTTCGAAAATGTACCGGAATCCTTTTTTTCGCGTTTTCCCGGCTAAATTTTAGGAATACGACGAAAACGAGCGTAATTCGTGATCACCATAAAAAAATCCGTATCACAGGAATAAAGATTTATCGATGAAGACGTACAGAAACTTTGTTTCGTCAAGATGCAAACAGATTTTGATTTTTAATACTTTTACAAGTCCATTCCGATATATTTTATCCCATCAGAACGAATTCTCCGTTCGATTAATCCTAAGTACATTATTTCCACGAGAAATCTTCGAAAAAGTACCGGAATCCTTTTTTCGCCTTTTCCCGGCTAAATTTTAGGAATACGGCGAAAACGATCGTAATTCGTGATCACCATAAAAGATTCGCAGTAATTCCATTATTTCCTAGAGAAATCTTCGAAAACGTACCGGATTCCATTTTTCCCGTTTTCCCGGCTTAATTTTAACAATACGATGAAAACAAGCGTTATTCGTGATCACCATAAAAAATATCATATCACAGGAATAAAGATTCATCGATGAAGTCGTGCAGAAACTTTGTTTCGTCAAGATGCAAACAGATTGTGATTTTTAATACTTTTACGAGTCCCTTCCAATATATTTTAACCCGTCGGAACGAATTCTCCGTTAGATTAACCCTAATTAGATTATTTCCACGAGAAATCTTCGAAAAAGTACCGGAATCCTTTTTTCGCGTTTTCCCGGCTAAATTTTAGGAATCCGGCGAAAACGAGCGTAATACGTGATCACTATAAAAGATGCACCGTAATTCCATTATTTCCATGAGAAATCTTCGAAAAAGTACGGGAATCGTTTTTTCGCGTTTTCCCGGCTAAATTTTAGGAATACGGCGAAAACGAGCGTAATTCGTGATCACCATAAAAGATTCGTCGTAATTCCATTATTTCCGAGAGCAATCTTCGAAAACGTACCGGATTCCTTTGTTCGCGTTTTCCCGGCTAAATTTTACGAATACAGCGAAAACGAGCGTAATTCGTGATCACTATAAAAGATGCACCCTAATTCCATTATTTCCATGACAAATCTTCGAAAATGTACCGGAATCCTTTTTTTCGCGTTTTCTCGGCTAAATTTTAGGATTACGGGGAAAACGAGCGTAATTCGTGAACACCATAAAAAAATCCATACCACAGGAATAAAGATTTCTCGATGAAGACGTACAGAAACTTTGTTTCGTCAAGATGCAAACAGATTTTGATTTTTAATACTTTTACAAGTCCATTCCGATATATTTTATCCCATCAGAACGAATTATCCGTTTGATTAACCATAATTACATTATTTCCACGAGAAATCTTCGAAAAAGTACCGGAATCCTTTTTTCGCCTTTTCTCGGCTAAATTTTAGGAATACGGCGAAAACGAGCTTAATTCGTGATCACCATAAAAGATTCGCAGTAATTCCATTATTTCCTAGAGAAATCTTCGAAAACGTACCGGATTCCTTTTTTCCCGTTTTCCCGGCTTAATTTTAACAATACGTTGAAAACCAGCGTTATTCGTGATCACCATAAAAATATCGTATCACAGGAATAAAGATTCATCGATGAAGTCGTGCAGAAACTTTGTTTCGTCAAGATGCAAACAGATGGTGATTTTTAATACTTTTACGAGACCCTTCCAATATATTTTATCCCGTCGGAACGAATTCTCCGTTAGATTAACCCTAATTAAATTATTTCCACGAGAAATCTTCGAAAAAGTACCGGAATCCTTTTTTCGCGTTTTGCTGGCTAAATTTTAGGAATCCGGCGAAAACGAGCGTAATACGTGAACACTATAAAGTATGCACCGTAATTCCATTATTTCCATGAGAAATCTTCGAAAAAGTACGGGAATCCTTTTCTCGTGTTTTCCCGGCTAAATTTTACGAATACGGCGAAAACGGGCGTAATTCGTCATCACCATAAAAAATTCCATGTACCAGGAATAAAGATTTATCGATGCAGTCGTACAGAAACTTTGTTTCGTCAAGATGCAAACAGATTTTGATTTTTAATACTTTTACAAGTCTATTCCAATATCTTTTATTCCATCAGAACGAATTCTCCGTTCGATTCAGCCTAATTACATTATTTCCATGAGCAATCTTCGAAAAAGTACGGGAATCCTTTTTTCGCGTTTTCCCGGCTAAATTTTAGGAATACGGCGAAAACGAGCGTAATTCGTGATCACCATAAAAGATTCGACGTAATTCCATTATTTCCGAGAGCAATCTTCGAAAACGACCGGATTCCTTTTTTCGCGTTTTCCCGGCTAAATTTTAGGAATACGGCGAAAACGATCGTAATTCGTGATCACCATAAAAGATTCGCAGTAATTCCATTATTTCCTAGAGAAATCTTCGAAAACGTACCGGATTCCATTTTTCCCGTTTTCCCGGCTTAATTTTAACAATACGATGAAAACAAGCGTTATTCGTGATCACCATAAAAAATATCATATCACAGGAATAAAGATTCATCGATGAAGTCGTGCAGAAACTTTGTTTCGTCAAGATGCAAACAGATTGTGATTTTTAATACTTTTACGAGTCCCTTCCAATATATTTTAACCCGTCGGAACGAATTCTCCGTTAGATTAACCCTAATTAGATTATTTCCACGAGAAATCTTCGAAAAAGTACCGGAATCCTTTTTTCGCGTTTTCCCGGCTAAATTTTAGGAATCCGGCGAAAACGAGCGTAATACGTGATCACTATAAAAGATGCACCGTAATTCCATTATTTCCATGAGAAATCTTCGAAAAAGTACGGGAATCGTTTTTTCGCGTTTTCCCGGCTAAATTTTAGGAATACGGCGAAAACGAGCGTAATTCGTGATCACCATAAAAGATTCGTCGTAATTCCATTATTTCCGAGAGCAATCTTCGAAAACGTACCGGATTCCTTTGTTCGCGTTTTCCCGGCTAAATTTTACGAATACAGCGAAAACGAGCGTAATTCGTGATCACTATAAAAGATGCACCCTAATTCCATTATTTCCATGACAAATCTTCGAAAATGTACCGGAATCCTTTTTTTCGCGTTTTCTCGGCTAAATTTTAGGATTACGGGGAAAACGAGCGTAATTCGTGAACACCATAAAAAAATCCATACCACAGGAATAAAGATTTCTCGATGAAGACGTACAGAAACTTTGTTTCGTCAAGATGCAAACAGATTTTGATTTTTAATACTTTTACAAGTCCATTCCGATATATTTTATCCCATCAGAACGAATTATCCGTTTGATTAACCATAATTACATTATTTCCACGAGAAATCTTCGAAAAAGTACCGGAATCCTTTTTTCGCCTTTTCTCGGCTAAATTTTAGGAATACGGCGAAAACGAGCTTAATTCGTGATCACCATAAAAGATTCGCAGTAATTCCATTATTTCCTAGAGAAATCTTCGAAAACGTACCGGATTCCTTTTTTCCCGTTTTCCCGGATTAATTTTAACAATACGTTGAAAACCAGCGTTATTCGTGATCACCATAAAAATATCGTATCACAGGAATAAAGATTCATCGATGAAGTCGTGCAGAAACTTTGTTTCGTCAAGATGCAAACAGATGGTGATTTTTAATACTTTTACGAGACCCTTCCAATATATTTTATCCCGTCGGAACGAATTCTCCGTTAGATTAACCCTAATTAAATTATTTCCACGAGAAATCTTCGAAAAAGTACCGGAATCCTTTTTTCGCGTTTTGCTGGCTAAACTTTAGGAATCCGGCGAAAACGAGCGTAATACGTGAACACTATAAAGTATGCACCGTAATTCCATTATTTCCATGAGAAATCTTCGAAAAAGTACGGGAATCCTTTTCTCGTGTTTTCCCGGCTAAATTTTACGAATACGGCGAAAACGGGCGTAATTCGTCATCACCATAAAAAATTCCATGTACCAGGAATAAAGATTTATCGATGCAGTCGTACAGAAACTTTGTTTCGTCAAGATGCAAACAGATTTTGATTTTTAATACTTTTACAAGTCTATTCCAATATCTTTTATTCCATCAGAACGAATTCTCCGTTCGATTCAGCCTAATTACATTATTTCCATGAGCAATCTTCGAAAAAGTACGGGAATCCTTTTTTCGCGTTTTCCCGGCTAAATTTTAGGAATACGGCGAAAACGAGCGTAATTCGTGATCACCATAAAAGATTCGACGTAATTCCATTATTTCCGAGAGCAATCTTCGAAAACGACCGGATTCATTTTTTCGCGTTTTCCCGGCTAAATTTTACGAATACAGCGAAAATGAGCGTAATTCGTGATCACTATAAAAGATGCACGCTAATTCCATTCTTTCCATGACAAATCTTCGAAAATGTACCGGAATCCTTTTTTTCGCGTTTTCTCGGCTAAATTTTAGGCTTACGGGGAAAACGAGCGTAATTCGTGAACACCATAAAAAAATCCGTATCACAGGAATGAAGATTTATCGATGAAGACGTACAGAAACTTTGTTTCGTCAAGATGCAAACAGATTTTGATTTTTAATACTTTTACAAGTCCATTCCGATATATTTTATCCCATCAGAACGAATTCTCCGTTCGATTAATCCTAATTACATTATTTCCACGAGAAATCTTCGAAAAAGTACCGGAATCCTTTTTTCGCCTTTTCTCGGGTAAATTTTAGGAATACGGCGAAAACGAGCTTAATTCGTGATCACCATAAAAGATTCGCAGTAATTTCATTATTTCCTAGAGAAATCTTCGAAAACGTACCGGATTCCTTTTTTCCCGTTTTCCCGGCTTAATTTTAACAATACGTTGAAAACCAGCGTTATTCGTGATCACCATAAAAATATCATATCACAGGAATAAAGATTCATCGATGAAGTCGTGCAGAAACTTTGTTTCGTCAAGATGCAAACAGATGGTGATTTTTAATACTTTTACGAGACCCTTCCAATATATTGTATCCCGTCGGAACGAATTCTCCGTTAGATTAACCCTAATTAAATCATTTCCACGAGAAATCTTCGAAAAAGTACCGGAATCCTTTTTTCGCGTTTTGCTGGCTAAATTTTAGGAATCCGGCGAAAACGATCGTAATACGTGAACACTATAAAAGATGCACCGTAATTCCATTATTTCCATGAGAAATCTTCGAAAAAGTACGGGAATCGTTTTTTCGCGTTTTCCGGCTAAATTTTAGGAATACGGCGAAAACGAGCGTAATTCGTGATCACCATAAAAGATTCGTCGTAATTCCATTATTTCCGAGAGCAATCTTCGAAAACGTACCGGATTCCTTTTTTCGCGTTTTCCCGGCTAAATTTTACGAATACAGCGAAAACGAGCGTAATTCGTGATCACTATAAAAGATGCACACTAATTCCATTATTTCCATGACAAATCTTCGAAAATGTACCGGAATCCTATTTTTCGCGTTTTCTCGGCTAAATTTTAGGATTGGGGGAAAACGAGCGTAATTCGTGAACACCATAAAAAAATCCGTATCACAGGAATAAAGATTTATCGATGAAGACGTACACAAACTTTGTTTCGTCAAGATGCAAACAGATTTTGATTTTTAAAACTTTTACAAGTCGATTCCGATATATTTTATCCCATCAGAACGAATTCTCCGTTCGATTAACGCTAATTACATTATTTCCACGAGAAATCTTCGAAAAAGTACCGGAATCCTTTTTTCGCGTTTTCCCGGCTAAATTTTAGCAATACTGCGAAAACGAGCGTAATTCGTGATCACCATAAAAGATTCACCGTAATTCTATTATTTCCGAGAGCAATCTTCGAAAACGTACCGGATTCCTTTTTTTCGCGTTTTCTCGGCTAAATTTTAGGAATACGGCGAAAACGAGCGTAATTCGTGATCACCATAAAAGATTCGCCGTAATTCCATTATTTCCGAGAGCAATCTTCGAAAACGTACCGGATTCCTTT